>JAVJAQ010005630.1:432297-752421 GCA_032362365.1 Zygogramma bicolorata
TGTCTTGAAACTACGTTTGGTGGTTCGTACACATTCTTCTCCACATAAGCATAGAATCCTATACACCCCAGCATTGAATAGAGGTTCTCTTGGATATTTAGAAGACCTCAGGTGTTCCTGTAAATTATTTCGATGGTGTGCTTTGTCAAGATTTTTCCAATGCGATCTGTGGTTCCCCTCAGGTAGGGTACTTCATTCCAGGGTGTGGGTTCTGTCGATATGCCAGTTCGATAAGTTTACTGATGATTGTTCAGTGGGAATATGCATAAGACTATGTATAAGACTATGTATAAGAATAGCTGACTGATATCTCCGACCAGTATTATTTGAATGCTTTTCAAAACGGAATATGCGAGCTCTGTTGGCTCTCTAGTAAGAATCTTGTGAAGTCTTGTGCTACGAGATATGCCATCTGAAAATCTGAAAATTACTAGCTGGGATATGTAGTATCCGTTAAGGGGATACAGATCATTATGCTCACAAGTGACCGTATTATTGATATTGCACGTGACTCATGTTTTCTTTCCAATATGACATATTCAAACTTTTTTTTAATATCAAAGACTCTCACTATATGAAAACTTCATCATTGATTAATTATTCATATTTTCAGGTGTTGAGTTCAGCTTCAGTGATGGGAACCGAAGATCCCGACCAACAAGATTTGATCACACTTATTCGAAGTTATTATTTCCTTTCCACTCATTGTCTCCATCAGATTATGACTCAGTTGGGACCAGAGACTTTCCACAATATGAAACAATCCCAGATAGAACAGATAAGATACGACAGTATAAGGAAGTAACCGATTGGGATAAATATCATTCGCGTTCACATAGCAAACACCGAAAGTATCTTGAGAACTCACCTCCAAAATATGATTTCGGTAATTTCGATTTGAACATTCCTCTTATGAATGATCCCTGGGAGTACTCTGAGCCGAATGGTAGATATTCATCTGATAAAGGGGGAGATCGAAGCGATGGAGAATTAACTTTCGAACCGACAGAACATTTTGGACATCAGAGAGCTCACCAGATGATTTTCGATCAGCCACCACATACAAGTCACCTTGAATCTCATATTTCACACAATAGTTTTCATTCTGGTGGGAAAGATCAAAGCAGTAATTTTGACTCTGGACGATTCAAAAATGCAAAACTGGTTGAGGATCCTACTGATTTTGCTTATGCTCCGCCAGATCCAAGGTTTTACCGAAAAATAGATGAACTTGGTGAAACAAGTGAGTACTGAGAAATTCGAATTATATATTCCAGAAATTTTATATATATATATATATATATATATATATATATATATATATATATATATATATATATATATATAGTGTAGAAAGTTCTCGACTGTCAATAGATATGAAGGTTAGTTATATCGGGTGTTCAGTCGTTCAACTGGAGAAAAACTCTTCTTTACTCTACCAAGCTTTCGATAATTTTTATTATCTTTATCAAGGCTGAAATGTACAATTAATGGTCAAATAACCAATGTACAAATAAAAATGGTATAAACTTACTGGTAAAACGAGTTAAATAGATGAACTCAACATAATATATAAAATAGAAAATATTCTTTACTGAATGCTGACGGACACTGACAGATAGAATTTCTAAGAGAGCATGATTTCTTGATTGGAGAGTATGATTTCTTGATTAGAATTTATACATGAAGATTTCAGAAATGTAACAAAGATAAGAGATAAGAATATGTTTAATTCAATTGTTCTATGTCAGTTTCCTTATTTAATGTATAGTTTTCTCGTTTGATTTCAATCATTTCTAAAAATAATCTTTTCGTTAAGTTTTCTTCCGTGTGTCAAATCTTAGTTTCTTCAAAGTTCATGTTATGATCATTATCAATAACATGTTCAGTGAGAGCACAAGATTTTTTGTGTATTCTACAGTCGCTTTTATGTCCAGTTAATCTAGATTTCAAAGTTTGACTTGTTTGTTTTTTTGTGGTATATATATATATATGTATATACTTCGGATAAGGTCATCTTTCAGAGCTGACACACGCAATTCTCCCTCCCTAGTTCATTTGGTGGTGAAATTTCCACTGAACAGTTCTTTCACTCAACTCCTTCGTTCCTACCTTCGTTAGTATTCACCGGATCTTGCTGAAGTGGGTATCACATAGTGAACCTCGGTATTGTCTTGAACCATCACCAGTAAACTTATCAAACTGACTCTGCAGATTTGCATAGATGACAGAATATATAGATAAATTTCTAGATGTAAAAAATCACCGGAACCAAATTTTTCTCATGAAATTAGTATGATAAGTAAAGCATTTTTGAAATTCGTTATGAGTATAGGAATTATTTTGATATTTATCAAGATATCCAGAATTTCCCAGAGGAAATTCCTCTCTCAATATTTTCGATTCTCATGAGAAAATTAAAAATATCCTAGACCAGTGATTGTAACTCCTATTTCTCTCCCATCAAACCCATCGGTGAGATCCCAGCAAGTACAAAATTTGAGATATTTTGGCTCATTCCACAAACCCGAATCAGATTGGCAGGATCATACTCATTGGGATAAACTTCGAGTAATGCGAAAACATATAAAATACTTTGAAGTAGTAACTATTGGTTCGTACGTTGCACGTTCGCATGATGAATCCATAATAAATAACCAGAATCATAATTAAATTCATCGAGGTGGAGTCGCGCATCTTTTGGCTTATCTGAATCTCGGCTCAAGTTGTAGGGATGATGTTGGTGAAACCAAACTTTTACTTTATCCTGACGGATTGAATTATTGCACACTGATGATACATGAATCAAGGTAATTTCCAGGAAGTGTTGCCACGATGAGCTTTGATTTAGATATCAATGTGATCTCGGCTTCGGTACCGCCTGACACCTCTCCTCATTTCTACTACCTTCTTTCTCTCGGTACCTCAATTTTGAAGAGAGTCACAGTTCAACAAAAATATGCAAAAAATAAGCGTTTTGAATTGAAAATGCACCTCTGGCATTTTATGTGCGTATGCTGCTTTCGTGAACCTAAGAACAAATAAAAGACTTCGATTTCCAACCAAATTGTCAAGCCACTGAAAATCATTAACAATCTCGTATGATGAAGCTGAACTTATAAATTGTATTCATTTAAAATTTGAAACAAAAATATTTGATATATTTTAAAGAACATGATAAACTATATTTCAATTGAATTGAAGGAGATGTAACGACTATATATTTCATAATACCCTCAACTATTAGGAGGAGGTCTAACGTAGACACAAGAGCAAACAAACCCACAACGCAATCCACATTTTTTTTACAGCACAAGACACTTCGCATCCACAACCAATGATTGACACATTGTCCACCTTGATGGGTGCTGTAGCAGTTAATACTCGCACCTTGTCCTTGAAATTGACAGCCCCATCCAGCAGGAGAAGCTGGTACTTGTGTCGGCTGAAGTACCTGTTTGTGCGCTGGTGGGTTGTTGTAAGCTTGGAGACCTGTCGAACCTCTATTGGCCAAGAATGATCTTTTTTCAAAAAAACAGCTGAACTTTGGAATTCCTTGCTAGGGAAGGTTGTTCCTGAGGGTTACAAACTTCAAAACATATATTTCAGTATCTTGATTCAGGGGGTGTTCTTTGAACATCACAGGGTTTCCCTTTCGTGTGAATCTGCATATTGAAAAAACACTGAAGCCCCAAACCGCATTACCTATTTCCTTCCCTGGCACACATAGGTGGGGGAGGGAGGAGCTAGATCAATGGTGTGTTTTCATGTTTCAGAGTGTTTAGAATTCAACGAGACCATTCTATACATAGTCCCACACTTAATTCTCGTTCTAGACGCTGATATAGGTGGAAGTGCGGAAATTGCCACTCCATGGTCGTCAACCCCGCCCTCTAACAGTGTTGCCATTGTGGCAACACTTTTTGATAGTTCAGGTCATGTACCGTCAGTGTGCAAGAACTCAATCCATCAGAAAAAAATGGAGGGTCTATCCTGATTTCGTGCTGGCTGCACTGTTGTGATATTGTGTTATCTTATATTCAAGAAAGGTAATGCGGAGGACCGTCATATTATTGGTATATGGTTGGTATTGGTGCTACAATAATCTTATGGATCATTTGTAGGAATTTTTCTTCATATCAATATTGCGGCACTACAAGTTCACCTTCAATAGGAAAGTATTTTCCGGAGTTAACAACAATTCGAAATCTCTCATATTGAAACATGTGATTTTTTTCAGGGCTTTTTCAAGACAAAAAATTTAAACGAAGAAAAACAACAGTAAATTTCTGCAGGTATACAAATTTCCACCGATAATGTGAAATGCCCCCACTATATCAGGAACTACCTTGTCAATGAATCATTTGTAATTAACTTCAAGAAAGAAAAAAAAAATTCCGACTGCATGTGAAAATAATCACCCATTAACGAAATCAGAATTTCGTTCGAAATGTTTGCATTCACAAATCCAATGCAGACCAATTTGCACTCGATATATGAGTTGGCATTTCGAGGGGTATACTACAAATTGATTATGAATTCAGTATTTTTATAGCAAAGGCAAAATCGAATTGAGTTGGCAACGGATTTCAAGAAAAAAAATTGACAACAACCTATCTGCTCTTGTCAAAGAACCTCTCGTTTGCTTATATTTCATACGGCTGATATAGTTCCATAGATAGTTATTCAAAACTTACTTCCAAGTGTACTAAACTGATGTAGGAATTATTGCTGACACATTATAATTTTCAATGTTTTACTACACATGCAAATGTAGTAATCATTGCTGATACATTTTCGTGGTCAGTGTTTTACTGCACACCCTTCATCTCATTGGAGTATGTATTCTGCATGAATTATTTGTCCGCTTCCTGTTCTCACAAATTGATTCCGAGCACTTAATTCTTCTTTTCTTAGACATTTTTCATGAACAATTGAAAGTTCATACCCATTTATCCGAACGTAATTCAGCGAAAACTATCCAACACATCAGTTTCGAAGTGAATACAATTCTACGCGCCTCTCCATAGATGAGTTACATATTCTCTTCTCTTCTTCAATGCCATGTTGTATTCTTGGTATCATTTCAATTGTTATGCTTCAGGTCTCATTTTCAGGAAATCATAAATATACCATGTTCAATTTTCTTTTTGTCAACAACAACCTCCATTGACAGACCAGCTGATAGACCTCAAAGATGAAAATCTGTCAAATGCGCTATCATCTAACATATGCTCGCAATCCATTATATTCTCCTCTGCCCAACAAGACATACATATGCTAATTGTAACTGATACGTCATAGTATTTTTTTAATCATCTCGAGGTTCAATATGCCATATTTGTTGAACAATTCTTCTTGGTAGAATATAGTCTTCTAGATGAGACTAACGAACACAACCACGGCTAGTAACTGGTTGGGTTGGGGTTGATGATGTTTCTCCTAACACCTTGAGAGGAAACAATTCAGCCCGGAATGTCGGTGGTGTCGTTGGAATAGGCATCTTGGGACAAGATCCAACCTTGGTGCTTATATTACTCCTTGACTGCTTTTTACTGAGAGGCTCATGTACACAATCTTAGTCAATAACATGGGAAGGACAGGTGGGTCTTCACATGAAATGCCCTCCTTTGGTGAAACCTAGACTTCATCATCTGGTGGTGGTGTGGTTGGTTTCGTAAGGGCCAACATGGGGTCTACGATTTTTTTCCTTAACATATAAGAACATTGTAAAAAACAAGGGATAAGTTGTTTTGTACGACTCCCATGGCCCGCTTGATTCTTGTATGTGTCTTGTTTCTAACCCAAACTAAAGCTCCAGCTGAATATGTGGATATGATGACCCTTTTTTTTCGTTCTTCCTATCTTGGCTCCCTTCCATTTTCATTTTTCGGAATATGGCTCGGTTTGAGTAATACCAATGGTGTTCCAACAGTTTTCCCTAGGAATAGTTCCGAAGGCATGATACCTGTAGTTGTGTGGGGTGTAATTCGATAATGGAATGGAGTAAATCACCGAATTCTGTCAACATGTACATTTCATAAAATTGAAATAATTGTACCAGTATAACTTGTTGGTGAGAGTACATCGAGAAACGAATTTCAAAGTCACCGCTGAAATAAGATTCTCTTAATACGTGTCGAGCGCATGCTATTGTATACATACAGAGTTTGGGACGCCGACAGCGTCGGTTGCCCTTGGGTTCCCTTCCCAAGCCAGTCGGTTACAAGCGTTCAAACAGCACAAGCCGTTAAGTTGAAGTGTCGTCAAAAACTTATGCCTCAATGAGTGAATATGGAGTGCTTTTTGTGCAATTTATTTCGTAAGAACCCAAAGTTTCGCGAGAAAAGAGAGGAAACAAAAAACTTTTCGGAAGAAATTCTGCTCTCTTGCAAACAGTTTTTGAAGGCTCGAATAAATCACGAGCACAAATAATATAATGATGTGGTACTGCCCGACAGTTGGGATGACGAGATCATCGGATATCATTCCTCTTGCTACAAGGAATTCAGAGTCAAGGCTAAATATTTATCTTATGAAAGGTAAGACAATCAAATATTTTTTGGGGGATCTGGTCGAATCGATGTAAAAATTCACCTGCACCAAACAAGAGCTATTGCAGCAGATGAAACGAACATCATACATCTGCAGTATATGGTGTAATGAACACATGCGCAGTCCCACCTAAAACACTCCGGAAAATCGTGGATGGGCATTAATTGATGGCAGATACCACTATTATTGGTTCAATGGCCCCCACAGTCCATCTCTTGGAGAATTGACTTTTGATGTTCAATGTACTCTATTATTACTTTCCTTACGTATTCATGATTATGCTGCAATTTTTCAACTGTCCTAATAATTTTGTTACAGAATCAGATGACATTTATTCTGACGATTGCGACGAGGATGAAAATGATAATCACGGAGAAACTGATGAAGCGTCGACATCGGAATAGGACAAAGATTAAGATTTTATTTAATTAGTTATATTATTGTATTTTTTACTTTTATTCTAGCAGGTCATATACACCTACAGTTCATGCAACTACAGTTAGATTATTTTTAAAAACTATTGATTCTACTTACGAATACATGTGTCCCAAATGACCAAAACGATAACTACGAATGTTATTTTCAGTATTCTTGTAGGACTAGCAATATAAACCCATTTTTTGGTAGGACACTGTTTGATTTGGGCAAAATATGCCCTAACCTATCATGTGTTATCTTTGTCCTACGATTATTAATGAAAAAATTGTTACCGTGGTATCGACAACTTCCAAGCGTAGGACTGGGAAAACGTGCCACTAAATTTGTAGGACTATGTGGCCATTTCATTATATTTATTTACTAAGCTGCATAACAAAAAAACAGCTGGTTATTAATAATTTTTATGACCTCGTTTTCTCGACATATTCGGAGTGGAGGACGCTCCAGTCAAACCATCCGGTTTGTAGGACAATTGTTTTTCCTAGTGTATTATCCAATTATCTCAATATGTGAATAAAAAACTTACTGTCAGTCCGACAATTTCGACACCCCGCCGAATCGACATGTTTCACACCTGCGCACTACGTTAGCTACCTCTAACGAGAATTTTCACAGAGGGAAAACTTGGGCGTCTCGTCAAACCGAACCTACTCACGAAGATTCAGCCTGTTATTAATCACTCGAAAAATCAGGCGGTGGCTGCTGGACTATCATCTATCTTGTGATGTTGAGTACGATCTGTAGAGTTTGGCTAGAAGTTATGATTGGTGGCCAAGCTTGGACCAACAAATATGAAACTTTGTAAAAAACAGTGGAGTATGTCAAACTTCACAGTCTGGGATCCTAATAGAAGGTCACGTTCCTTGGTCATGGCCGGCTAGGCTTTGGCAGCGACTGTTTATGGATGACGCAACTCTCGACCATAACCAACTGCTAGTTATTCAAGAGGTTAGGATTCCTCCAGATGATAAATATGTATTCAATGTTCAATATCTTGTAACTATCGGTAGGGTTTGTAATTGTTGTTTTACTTTTTTTTCTCTTCTAGGTACCCACAATAATCCCTCAATATTTTCTTTCTAACACTGTACCTCTATTTAAACCTATCTGTATAAATTTATGTTTACAGAATAGACAACTTTACAATCCCTCCGCTCTATTACTAGTGTGGTAATTGCTGAAAGAGTATCATTTTTGTTATTGGCAGCGTGTCACCAGACGTAGATTTCTCTACGTCAAATTTTGGATGTTAAGGCAATTTCCGAAAGGAACATGAATTCGGCCCTTTGCACGAAGAAAGGGTCTTTAGTGAGAAACCTAGGGTTTAATTTCTGCTTCCTCGTATAATCTGAAATCTCAAAATAGGGCGGCTTGTAGGAAAAGAAATCCTCTGATAACTTCAAGCAATATATTAGCAACGAAAAGAAAATAGGAACTTACAAAATAGATTAGACAAAAAAATATAAAAAAAGAAATATGCAGTGAAAACAACTTAAAACAAAAGAAAATGTCATTTACCGTACTATTTAGTTTAATCAAAATAGTGAGAAATTAACTGAGACCGGCAATGGTCTTCTCTATAAATAAGAATAATGAAAAATTCCACAAACAGAAAAATGTGTACTCAGAACGCAAAAATCTGATGTACTTCTATCTATAAATTCCTCTTAATCTACCCTACTGGCAAAATGTATATTATAGGCCGCCCTATGGCCCATCTCAATAAATACTCGATGTCAGAGAGAGTCAGAAAGATTTCTCACTTGAGATTCAAACAACAGATATAAAATTAATGATGGCTTTCTCTTCCCAGAAGTAAATAAAATGGTTATTTACGTTAACACACATCAAAATTGACATACCAAGTCTTCTGTCTATCTTGCATGGTTGTTTCCATTCCATAGATTTTTGGTATTCCAAGAAATGGCACTTTGCACACGAATCAATTTGACATTATTTATTTTCCCAAATTTTTCGACCGTTATTAGATTTTCGTAATGAAACGCGCCCCCATAATTTAGGGAGGGATTACGAATCCCTCCCGCGCTTAACGCGCGATTCCCCGCTCGCGGAGATCTCTCGATCTTCCTTTTAACGCGACCTACGTTCAACTCCCTTTCGAGACGTCTTTCGTCCCGCAATTCCAGCCAACTTAATTTTTGCAATAGTGCATTTTCGATACCGCCGCCCACATCGTCGGCTGATCCCAAGCGAAGGCGATGTTTTGTCTATCAAAAAGTTTACATGCTGAACTTTCATATCTCGTCTAGACTGAAACAAAGATTTCTTTCATTGGGTGTTTCGTGAGAGGAATTCTCAAATGAAATTCCCATACGTTTAAATGAACCTCGCATACAGGGTGCGAATACTTATATTGAGTTCACTTAACAATGCTCAGCATTACAATCTGCTGCATATGGTTAGCCCGCAGACATCGTTAGCGATAATGGACCATCTGTCAGTTCTCAGGAGCTCAAGAGTATGGGTTCCGTTAAAGATGGTCTACTCAAACAACTTTCAGATAGTAAGTTGTTTGAGTAGACCATCTTTAACAGAACCCAGGTATCGCTGCAAATATTGTACCTCTAAAAACAGGTACGGTGCCTTCATTGAGGACCAGTTGAACCTCAAAATATCTGATGACTCTTGGTTTGGAACTGAAAGTTGTTGGGTACTTTACTTTCAGTATGCGATAGGCGAATTTTTGTTGCCTGAATACCAATTCAAGTAGGTGGGATATCTGGATTTCCTATAGTCGAAATAGCTAATGCGCTACCGTGAAAATCAGAAAGACGCCCCAGGGAGCTTCGGCATCCAATACAACTGACCGACCCTTACCATCTCAAGGCTCTGGCCTTCTGAATGCACTCGAAAGGGTGTTCGATAAAGGGGATGCATGAAAAATTGATGGATGATGGATACATGAAATTCGTTTTTCGAAGTCTGGTCTGATCTTCCAATTCCTTGGTGAATCAAAAAAAGATGAAAACTTTTATATGTATAGGTAATCACTCGCTCTATATTAAAGGTGCTGTTGGTTTCAGTGGAATGTGGCTGAACAATGGGCTTCTTTCAATAGTACTAGTTATCTATGATTCTTCCTAGAAGAACACCAAACGTGTTAATTGTATATAAGCCGAATGCATCTGTTCTCACCATATTTACCTGAGTTTCCGGATTTTCATGTTCTACCGATCGTATAGACTTTGGTTCGCGAAAATCGTTGTCTAAATGTCTATTACAATTATCGCACCGGTCACTAGAATTTTCTTTTCTGGGAAATGATACATCTCCTTCAGCTATCCCTTTTCTCATTTGATTTGATCTGATATCATTCATAAACTGTTGATTTGAAACGCTTGGTCTAGAATTGCATCAAAGTTACATGTTATGGATAGATGCTCTAACGCATTATAAAACTCAGTTACAGACTAACCCGAGAGCTTTTTACGGACATAGAACTTGCCCCCCACAGTATTATCATTCTGCAGCGGTTTGATGGGATTTTTTTGAACAGGCCAATTCATCGCATGTTTCATCTTTTGGAATGATTGATACACATAAACTGTCAACAATGGAGTAGGTGTCTGCACCACGTTTATTTTTGCCTTTCGTCAACAACAACCTTTTGACTTGACAGCTGAAATTTATTACATGTCCCACTGATCAACCTCGACATTATTTCTTATTCTGTTGATATGGCTGACAAATAAAATCATACGATGATTCGTCTGTCATGAGCTGCCTATCTAATGTTTCAAGGAAATAATCTGAAGTTTGATGAACTTCTTTCAGTTGCACCAGAAGAAGACAACACTGAAAATCTTCAAACGGCCAGCTCTGCTGATATTACTATGAAAGTGATTCAGAGAAGCGAGCTCAACTCTTTGGGAAATGGTAACGACCATACCGGTAACACAGATATCAAAACTTCGCAGCAGAGAAATGAAGGTGTCGAAATGGTTGCTGTTCAACCTACTGTATTGGATGCAGATTCTGCAGGGGTATACGTCATTGCCATTGTAGCGGGAATCAGTGCTGCCGCAACGGTTGGACTCATTGCAGTTGGTATAGGCTGGTATAAGTAAGCAGTTGGTATATATTTCCATGAAATAAAAATATTAGTACGCGTTCATTCGCAACTAGCAGTCACTGAAGACAAGCCCACTTGAGAAGTAGTATCTGATGAAACGAAAAATCAAAAATTGTTCTCAGAGAAATGCTATTCGGACAAAAACGATAAGCGGTAGTAGGCGTTGGACTGTTGTGTATAAAGCATAAGGAAACTATGAAGTAAGGATAATACCTATCTACAATGTATAGGGAATTTATTGGGCATCGCCTGCAAAAGTTGATCAATCAAAATTTGTCAACCAATGTCGGATTGAATTATGTCGATGAGTCGATCAGATATCAAAATATGAAATGAAAAAAAATAACAGATCGAGTATTTTCGAATGTTCACAAATACGTATAATGTGATGACATCGGAATTATTGTTCACGGCGCCATCTAATGTGTTTTTCAGAATGAAAGTAGAATCCATCAAGTTCGATATTTTAAAGAATTTCTCTTCCGGTTTGAAGGAGAAGATATCTTCAATTCGATAGAACATAAGATTTCATTCTCAATGACACAATACAAGTGGATTTTTTTGAGATGACAGCTCATAAAATACTCTTCCTGAATTAAAAATGGTGGCGCTATGACGTCATCGGTGAGGCTATTGTCAGAAGACCTGAAGTAAGCAATAGAAGACAAAATTTCATGGACCTTTGATAAAAACGTTAAAAGTTCAAATTTTTTAGCGAAAATCGTTCATTAAATTTTTTATTTTTGGTTGGCATTGTTTATTCAATTCAATAGAATATATCAAAAGAAATCGGTAATTTTTTTCAACATATACATTTCACATTTTGGAAATGTTGAAAAGATTCTTAATTTTTTTTTCTGCTCGAGAATCAGCTGTTAATTTATGGTTGCATGTAATAGTTTCGAAATTATTACTTTAGAACTGGAAAAAAAGAAAAATAGTTGGTAGTGTTCTACCCACGATGTTGAAACCCGAAAATTTCACTTTCCTGAAGATCAAAATCGTTGAGTCGAATAAATATATTGCAGGAATGAATTTTCTCTTTTTGAATTTTGAAAATTTCGCGTATTTTCTGTCAACAGAAATTTTGATATTCGTTTGCAACTCAATTGAGGTGTTTTCTGTCGTTCATCGTATTTGAAGATGTATCAAAAAAATTGAATTGAATGAGTTCGTGTTGAATGAAATGTCGAACGTGAAATTTGGATTGGAATTTCCACTCAAACTAGCTCTGATTGAAATAATTCGAAATAAACATTCATTTCAAATTGCAAACTATTTGAATTTGTCCAGTTCTGCCTCTCAAAAAAGGAAGCACAAAAACACCTAACCTAAGAAAAGGAAGAATACGTTACGAAACTTATGTGATTTTGTTATGGATCATCATGAATACGTTTGAAATAAAAATAATAATCGATCACAGCCCCATACGTTTTGAGTACATGAGTGCCAGAAAATGCCTTATTTGACAGTACTTCAATCGATGGCGTCATAGTGCCACCACATCGAATTTGCTGTTATGTTTTGGGAAACAAAAATTTTCTTCTAGAAAATGGCCTGAAATAATGAATTCGAAATGCTTGAGTTTAGTCCTCTTTCGATAAAACATGCAGATACGTACAATTTGTTCATAGACCTCAACGAACTATACTTTCATTCTAGATAACAGATTCGTAGCCTCATTGAAAATTGAATGTTACTTGTGAAGTGATTATGTTGTCTCCCAATATACACAAACGTTCTTTGAATCCGCGGAAGGCATTTCAAGAGGCCATTTCTACTTGAAGACTGAGGACAAGAACATAGTGGAGCAGCTCAACTTGCCGCGCCAATCGCCAGGCACATCGCCGTATTGAGATGAAGAAACAATGTCTCAAGAAACCCCTAGTAGTTAACAAACATATTGGAGTCATTCAGCTCGCCGGGCACAGTTCCGGGTAACCTGCTGTCTTTCAAGAAAAAAAATTATTTGATTTTCAGGATGCAGTTGCCTGAAACTAACGCTGCGATTGGTTGTCCTAAGGTCACGCGTCTTCCCACTCGCGATGGCCAGCAATACCTCACAAGTTACCAATCTTATGCGGATGTCTACATGTTTTTTTTTAGAATTGCTCTAATCCGATGATTTTACAACAGCCAAATGAACTACTCTACTATTACAGGGGCGAGTTTGAATGCAAGCAAGGCTAGTGGCGCGGAGGTTTGAGCTGCTCCACTATGTTTTTACCCTAAGTAAAAAATAGCAATAGTGGAAAATATGGCGAATTATTCAATTTTCACTCGTTAAGCAACAAATTATATTTCACTCATGCGGCATATTCAGTATCGTTACCCGTTTTCAGCCCTAATTTCCCATCTAAATATAACTTAACAATATAGGTACGAGTTCCTCAAATTGTAATTTTCTGAAGGAAGTTTCGTTTTTTCGTTCTATAATCTTTCTCAGTGGAAACCAAAACAAACCTATTGATGACAATTTAACTCTGACTTGCTTTTATCTTTGCATTGAAGAACGGACCCCGAAGAGATTGCATCGTTACTATAGAAACTACACAAAATAGTCACAGCGATGTCAAAAATGATGCGATAATAATTTATATATTTAGAGTAAACAGTGCGCTCCACGACCATAACTTGATGTTTCATTATCTTGTCCAATTCAAAATATCTTGGGCCACAGCTCTTCAACTCGTAATTTATTACCGTCTGTCGTAAACATTTTCGTTATGGCCTTGGTGCATGCTTTGTTATTGCCTGTTGAAAGGATTGTCAATTTCATTAATGATATCCCTTTTAATTTCAGTTTACAGAAACATGTTAAGAATGCTTCAGATGTAGATTATCCAGCATACGGTGTTACAGGACCAAACAAGGACTGCTCCCCGTCAGGAGAAAGACGTCTCGCAGAATCCGCTCAAATGTACCATTATCAGCATCAAAAGCAACAAATCATTGCGATGGCAAGGTAGGACATTATCCTACGGCTTTTCATTTCATGTCGTTATTTTATTCACAGACTGCAATCGTATTTCCACTTGATACATTCATTGAATGGTAATGAATAATATAATAACCCAATTATTTATGTTCACCTTGTTCTTGGGCAGTTTTCACGTTATCTGTTTCAGTCGTTTCAGAGGTTTGACATAAGTTCCGAAAAAAAAAATCAACTGAAGGAAACCAATGACTTTCAAGTTGATTGGGAACAACCTCACACTGCCAAAAGGTGAACAGTTCTTGGATCAGTCTGCACATGTGCCTCTCCACGTAGTCGGGAATCAATTCTGACACTTTTACCATGGACAAATACCTAGAAATGACTTTCCTGAATGATCCCGCAATGCTATCTATCGAATATAATTCAGTGCCATTCGTGGTAGTAGGAAAAAGTGGTTTCTGAACAAAATGAGGGGCCCAAGTCATAAAACGGTCGTAAAAGTAGAAAAATCATAGGCGGAGGTTCCTGAGATGTTTATTCATTAAAATCAATGGAGAGCTTACTAATATAAAGCTTCAGTTTATATTCGAAACTTGACTTGAAAGGGTGAAGTTGTTACGAACGAAAATAATTTTTGGTTTAGTACATTTTTTAATCGCATTTAATTTACGACTCGTTGGTGTTTCGGCGTCTACGGCAGTAATTAACGTCTCTAATATTTATTTTGCGAATTTTGTGCAGTGCGTGAGTAACTTTTTTTCATATTCATACAAACATATACGTACCTTTCATTCCTGCTTGTTTTGTTTTATTGCTTGCGATGGCTTCGTCATCATCATCAACATCATCAAGTTTTACACCGGTACTGTTGCGTAGTCAGTAAGTCTGTCTATTCACCAAGAGAGAAGACTATTGTTTTGAACGTTCACGATGCTCTGGTTTCTCAGAATCCCACAAACACTGTTCAGAACATAATCAAGAGTTGTGCCAACATGACGGGCGTAGGGGATTCAACAATATATAGGTTCCTATCAGAAAGAAAAAAAACAAGGTATAGCTAACCCAAATACAAACGAATACTTAAAGAGGGGAAGAAAACCTACTGAAATTGATGAATTTGCCAAAAATGGTATTCGAAGGAAAATTCACGAATTTTTTTACAAAATTTTTACAAAAAAGAAATACCCAACTCTAACAAAATTTTACAAGAAGTTAGAGACGACCCGGATTTGCCTCATGTCGGACGAACCAAATTGTGGCAAGTTTTAAAAAAATTAAATTTCCGGTGGGAGAAATCAGACCGAAAATCACTTTTGATTGACCGGGAAGAGATAATATGTTGGAGAAGAAAGTAAAGTAAAAGGATTTGCTAAGCATGGTTTGTTGGAATTTCAATCCAAAAGCACAAAAGACTATCACGAGGAGATGACAGCTGATGTTTTCGAAGAGTATTTTGAGCAGATGATTGAACATATACCACCAAACTCAATTATAGTATTAGATAATGCACCTTATCATTCACGACTAGTAGAAAGACTTCCAACGACTGCGTGGAAGAAACAGGATATCATTGACTGGCTGCGGAATAAGTCCCTGCCTTACGAAGATGGAATGGTTAAAGCAGAACTTTTAAAAATTGCCCGGCAACACAAATCTAAGTTCAAGAAATACGTAGTTGACAAAATGGCGGAAAGACGAAACATCACAGTCCTTAGACTTCCACCCTACCACTGCGAATTGAATCCAATTGAACTCATTTGGGCACAAATGAAAAGCTATGTGGCTAGAAAAAATACGTCATATAAAATACAAGCTGTACGTGAATTGTTATATGAGTCTTTACAACTTATGACAGAACAAAATTGGCGAGATGCAGTAAGACATGTAATAGAAGAAGAACAAAAAATGTGGGATCTTGACAATATAATTGATGCGACTGTAGAGACACAACCGCTAATTTTTAACCTGCAAGACTCGGATTCCGAAGATGATCCTGTTTATTTTGAATTTGAATAGTTTTGTAAGTAATCGTAGTTTATATCATTTAAAAATAGGTATTAATTAAATAAATGTATCTTTTACAAATTGCAAGTAACTTATTATTTTTGAATGAAATAAAGAAATTTTATTAAAATAAAAATACAGTTTACAGTACCTACAGTTTAAGAATAGTAATATATTTATTTATTTAAAGTAACTAATGTTTCAATCATATCCTCTACGACACTGGTCAGTCATTTCCACCCAAAATACCTACATAATCGGATTAAAAGTTTTATAGCTGTATTGTATTTCTTCAGATACAAGGTGGGTTAGTCGAAAATATCTTAAACTGCCAGTTTTAGTTTTTGTTATTATATCATATTAGCTGTCCTCTCTGTATTTCAGTTCTCCCCCCCTTCCGGACCACCCCCCCTCCCCCAGGGGCCCCGGGGGGGAAAAAACAAAAAGACCCTCCCGGGGCTCCCCCCTGGGCTAATGAGGGTCAAACTTGCAGTGAGCTATCAACAAATTATGAACGGACTATAGTTAGTTGAGACCAGCATTGACGTATCGTTCAAATTTCCCAATTTGTAGATTTCGGTAGCCTGTCGCTTGACCACAAAGGCTCTCCTGAATCACTGGAAGAAAAAATCAAATTCAAAAATTGTCAAGCTCTGTGCATGTACCAATATACTTGGAAAAACCAATGTACTGAACAAAAGAAGATGTATTAGCTACTACATCGATCCGTTCACAGAACAATGAAGAATACTTGCTTCATGAAGTGAAAAGTATATGTTAAAATAAATAGCGAATGTATATGTATTTGCAATCAATATACGAAAGGAAGGAAAATCCAATGCGATGCACCTTCGATTTTCATTACAGAACAGTATTATATTTTCATACATATGCATGATTGATCTATATCATAGGATTTGAGGTGACTGTCTAGTGAGACTCATAAAAATAAATGCATATTTTTCTCAAATTAATCGTTCAAGAACGTACAATGAATGTTATCTTTCAATTCCAATTTGAATCCTATGAGATAATAACCCAATATTGCCTATTATTATTGTCTCCATCATTTACAACTCACCCAGTTGATCTGGTCTATTTTTCCAGAGGGTCTCCTAGTGAAAGAAATGGTTCTATATCTGATGCAGAAAGTGATGAAGAGAATGAAGAAGGAGACTACACAGTCTATGAATGTCCGGGATTAGCTCCGGTGAGTGGATGCTTTTTTATATGTATCATCCATAAATCCCAACTCATCGTATCTATTTGCATACGATGGTTCTGATTGGGAGAACGTATACAAGTACAAAAGTCAGTATTCAACTCTGTTGGCAATTCCATGACATCTATTTTATTCAATGAAATCAGTCATGGTTATGATTTGTTTTCAATTATTTGAGAAGGATGAGCTACATTTTCTTGGTCACGGTTTCAGATGATCAGCCTATCGTAGTTGGGATGAAGAAGGATTTCCATGTAGTGTTGTCGGTGAATATTGTTTGAGTATTTGGTAGTTAGTTGAAATATCGAAATGATCTGGTATATGTCAACGACTTGTTGCGGAATCGAGAGTACCAGTTTGAATAATTCTAGTGAGATTTCTGTAGACTGTCATAAATTGATATCATGCAGGAACCTGAAAATATAGTGTTCTTCACTTTCATGCACATTCAATACGATTTATCTTCGAGAGAATGAATCTGGTTCCATGTTTTGATACTGATATGAATATATTTCGATATTTCGAATATCTCATCTTTGAAAATAATCAGAACAGCTCGACAGAAAATGAATATGTAATTTTTTTACCAATATCTATGCAAAACGAAACAGTTCAGCTTGTTCAGATTTTTTCTTTGGGCAAACTCTTCACTCTCAAAAGTGATGAAGCTGACTAAGAGATGAACATATGTTTCTTGGATCAATAAACGATAACGAATATTGCAAATTATACATATCCCCCAGAAACATAACCACTGTGAAACGATAACGAATCGTTAGAAAAATTTGTAATTCAGGTCTGAATAATAACCTGAAGTTCAATGATATACCCAGTTGAGTTCAATTTTGTAATCATCGTTGAGTGATAAAATGAATGTGTTGTTTCAGACCGGTGAAATGGAAGTTAAAAATCCCTTGTTCCAAGATGATCCCACACCCGCACAGACGCCAGCCACCAAATCGAACAATGAAGAGATGAAGTGAAGGAAAAAATATCAATATCATTATTTTTACCACATTTGAAATTCTATTATCGGTTGAGATTACTTAAAGTGATATAATTTAAAGAGTATAGAAATATATCAATATGAATAATGCCACCGAAAACTGAATTCTGACCCTGCAGTAGAGATGCTTGCACTTAGCTCGACCAATAAAAACATAGCGTAGTAATATTTTATTCTCATGGTATCTACAGAACTGGAAGTGTCTTTTATCGTATTGCGACACCCAATATGATTAGCCGACCCTTTCTCGTGAGAGTGTTCAGCAAAAGATATTATAAAAAAAGTATAAAAACGATACAGTTTTTTCGATTGAAACTAAAATTATCAGTTTCTAATTTCACGATTGTAGAAAAATCCGTTCGGGAATTGTGAAGTGTTAATTTTCCTTGCGGTTGTGAATCTGCGTGTCACCATACAACTGGCCATAATAGGTTCGGGTTTGAAACTGATTCTCCAAGTGAATGAAAAATGTCTTCATTGAAGAATAGACTTATATCATTCATTTCAAATTGAAATGAATTTGTAAGAAATCCTTTCCTTTCCAAGATATTTCGTGGCTCCGTTTTCATGCGGACCAAGGATGTCGTATTATTGAAAATATCCAGCCAACCAGAGAGAGAGAGAGAGTAGAATTATTGAGATCAATTTGAAACGTGACACGAAGTGTTTTTGAAAATGTTAATTGTGAATGGTAATGTAAGATGATTCATATGCCTGTTAACAACTGTGGTAAAATTTCAGCCTCAAGTATTCTACACATGAAATAATTGGATTTTTCCATGAGAAAAATAATGATAATGATAAGAGAAGGATAATAATAATAACATTATATTGTTCATCTAAGCAATCGAGAAATTTACCGCTACTAATATGTTCAGCATCTTCAGCAAAGTCACTTTCTGTTTGTGGTACATTCTTAAACTTCTTATAAAAGTGATTCTTCATTTTCGCTTACGATCGAATACATATAATATCCATCAACTGATATCACTGAATGTACAAATCGCTCTCAACTAATTAGCTCATGCGAAAAAATATATATCATTACTGCGATCAATTACTGCAGGGTCACCATCATAGTCGAGATATAATCTTCTTGATAGGTTCAAGCTCTCTTAGTGATGATCATAGTGAGCGGATGAAAAATCTGATAAAAGAGGATGACGAGGCAGATGATTCGCTCAGGAAATAAATTATATTTGAGAAATTACAGAGGGATAAAACCATCACAAATGTTTCATTCATACACCCCCATTATCCTTATTGACATCCTGAAAGTAAGTTTGGGTCGTCCTTTCAATTTTGCAAATTCCTAATGAATTTGAATATTCGCTCAAAAAATAAATTATATTTGAGAAATTACAGAGGGATAAAACCATCACAAATGTTTCATCCATACACCTCCATTATCCTTATTGCCATCCTGAAGGGAGGTTTGGGTCATCCTTTCAATTTTACAAATTTCTCATCAATCGAACCAGTGGTAGGCGAGAGAGTTGGCGCTGTGGTTATGTACCCAGATCATAATCGAGTGGTCGTGGGTTCGATCTCCCAATGGGGCAATTTTCTTATTTAAGAATTTCTGTCGTATTGAGAAATGACTTTGCCATGTTCCATGATTGACGGGTCTGCGAATAACCACTGCAGTAAAGGTATAGTCGGAATCGGTCTTATCGTGCGGGTTCAAAGGTCAGCGAGCATATGAATCAAATTGAAAAACCTAGTGGTTACCAAAATGTTTTGTAATTATTTATTGAGCTATATTTCATTCATTTAGCACGGAAATCAATGACATGAAAACTACAATGACGTAGCATGCAGCGACCGTATACTCTATTATCCGTACCTCTACACTATTCGCGAAGTTGACCGATGTTAGACGAATATGATGGTGTGGAGAGGCAGTTCGGTTTACCTCATCAAATTTCACCTCGCCTCGAACGACTTCTTTTTGTTGTCGGTTTTACGTCAAAGATTGCGATTACGAAGTACCTCTCTACCCTTCTCGATTCCACCGATCCCATATTAATTTTTCGGTATGTTCAACCGATTTCTTCCAATATTCCTCCGCAATGTGGTCCAGTGCAGCCTCCCAAACCCTCTCCACTTCATCGGATTCAATGCCGCCACCCACATGCTTCTCATAGTATGATTTAGCCCCAGCCCATAATACCTCATGGCCATGCTCACGTAATATCTCATCCACGGCATAAATTGTATCTTTTTTAATGGATTTTGCAATCGGAAGAAGTTCCGATTTCAACATATTTTGCAACACATTTTGCTTATGTGATTCTAGCCAATCATAAATTCCACTTTTTCGCCAAGAAGAATTAGGCTGTTTATTTAATATTCTTGAATGGTAAGATGCAGTGTCCAAAATAATTAAAGGCGGTTTTTCTGAATTTGATATCAACCGTTCTTTAAGCCACTTTTCAAACATGTCACAATTCATGTTATCATGATAATCTGAACTTTTTGACTTTGCAGAAAATATCAAACTTGCTTGTGAAACGAAGCCTTCTGACGAACCGGCATATAATATATAATGTACCGTTTTCCCGGGCCGCATCCTCTTTTTCTCTTAACGCTCTTTACGGACTCATCCTGCCATGATTTTGACCCACTTCCATTCGAAAATATCCACGTTTCATCTAAAAACACAACTCTTCTCAATTTTGAATTATAATTTTATGTGTATTTTTTCAAAAACTGAACACGTTGAGTTACAATTTGAGGCATTTCGCATAAATACCTTCGGTTACAATCTTTTTTGAAGCGAAAACCCAAGTTTTTAATTGATTTTGACAATGCAGTGAGTCCAATTTCTAAAACATCTCGCTCCTTCAGAGCATCCTTCAAAACTGGAAGCGTCACGTTTGTTTTCAATTTATATAAATCATAAATTACATTACGTACTTCCATTTTTATACCGTCTCCGAGATCTTCAGTCTGTGGTTTTCTTCTTTTTACATTTTTTGGAAATCTTGGGGATTATATTATTATTTTTCTCGTACACAATTTTCTGAACAGATCTCAAACTTACTCCCAGTGCTCTTGCTACTGTTTCGTGAATATTATTATTAGATGAACCTCCATTTCGTTTTTCATTTTCGAAATAAGTCAAAAGATTCAGTACCATTTTTTTTGCTTGCGGATGTAAGAAACCCGAGAATTGATTTTTATTCTCCATTTCGCAAACTTCAAACTGACAAATATACAGAACTGTCATCCATCAATCAAAACGACGCTGGTGGATCGAAAAGTTTAGAGCCGCTGAAAAATATCAACACATCTTCTTTTCTCATGTGAAAATCGTATATGTTTGTCTCAATTATCATTCGAATCTATTTTGAAAATGTATGATTCAACACAATGGAATGAGATAAAACTAGAAAGTTAGTCGGTGATTAAGTCTCACACCCGCACGTTAAGACCGATTTCGACTAAACGGCGTATGTATTTAATAACAAGGCCCACTACCACTCCTTCGTAAACTCAATTCCAAAGCTACTCAATTATATCTGTTATTTTATCTCCAGAAATGAAGAAATTGTCATAGTGATGAACTTAACAGATATGGTAAGGAAAATGAACCGTATTCATTATTTTCAGTTGTCAAACAAGTTGGGGAAAAATGTGTCACGTATTTGAAAATTAGATTCTTTCAAAAATTTGGTCGACAGTTTCAGTATTTTGTTGCAGAACTAGAAATACTAAAGAGGAATATTATTTATGCCACTGCTGAAAACGGAACCCAATATTCAGTATATTTTTTCAATTCATATCAGAGATTTTTATTTTAATTTTTTTTGACCTATATTCCCAAATATACATGTGACTCAATGGTCTCCAAGTGTCGGGAACGGAGCCTAAAAACAGTTGTTCTTGTTTGGTGAAGTTGAAATATCTTTATATATGTCCTCTGTTGAACATACTCAGAGGACATATATCCTCAAAGGAAAAGAACGATACTCCTAGAATATTCACTAGCAATATTTCTGAAATATTCACAGAATATTTGAAATATTCCAGTGATATTCTTGAAATATGGAAAGAGAAAATATTTGAAATAATTCCAAAATATTCCCAGCGTATTCTTCGAATATACCTGGTATATTTGGAATAACGTTCGAATATCATCCTGGTACTACATATGTATGGTTGTCAACTGATATTTACAATAATATAGGTGAGAATAATGTTGATATGTCCTCTTGATTGTAACGAAATGATCAAAGAGGTGAATAACATATAGCAATGAAGAGCAAACGAACATTAGAAGCCTCGAAAAAAACAAGAATTGAAAAAAAGAAAGAATTATCATTGTATTATAGTTTTATGTGATTGGTAGAAAATTATTCCGAATATCTTATGCTTTCTGAACAATATCTGGAGGTGTATTTTCAAACACTAAATCTTCGTATTCCATTATAATCAATATTTATAACAAATCTAAACTGTTTGTATTATCGAAATAAATGATGAAACTATCCTCGTTGGGCGAGTTGACAGCAATAATTGTGCAGTGCTACGGTTTTATTGTGATGGAAACGTCGATCGATAAATGTTATCATGGGCTAATTGGATATGGCGCACGAAAACGTACAATCTGAATCATCGTTCAGACCAAGCTCGCGACCTGCTCTCGAACAGTTAGTGAACAGATCGACAACAGTGCACGAACTTTGTGTTGGCAGAAGTAAACGAACAGTTTCAGAGCAGTTCGCAAACTTCAGGGAGTTCGCTCGAGAAGCAAACCTCGAGAAACTGCAAGCTTGAAATTTCGAGAACTGTTCACGATCCCTCTTCAATTATTGGTGTGGACGTGTAGCTCACGTGAAGCTCTCAAACAGACCGCTAACAGTTCCAGAACTTTAATTTTGATCTGGACTGGCCATGTCGTGTAACAATGGGGATGACGGCTGCAAAACTCTACCACTAGGAGCGCCACCACTGCATGTACCTTTGACAGCCTCTCAAGTCAAATGACAACAATTCAAAACAATAAACGTCCCTTCTTTGCAATAATTAAGAATATAAAGATTTGAAATCGACATAAAATGGTCTTATGTAGTGCATTCGGATGTAAAAATGTAGGTACGCATTCATTTCCAAATGAAACAAAACTAATAAAGCAGTGGGAAGTAGCCCTGGAAAGAAAGAGCTTTCAGGCTTCTGAACATTCTAGATTATGCTCCAGTCACTTACGAAAGAACGTAGCAGGGCTTGTAGATGGTTATTATGATGATTTTTAACGAAACACTTCTGTAATCAGTTTGAATTTTTTACCTTTCACTCAGATCTTTTTTTTTCCTTTGAGGGATCCACCACGTTCCCTCAACAAACTTTTCAGTTCTGGTACAGACAAACATCCATATCTATCGGTTGGAGTAAACATCCGTATGATTCTTAGGTATCTTTCGAAAATATTCATTGAAATGAAAATAAAACATAACCTGCAAAATCACTCGTTAGGCACATGCAGTCGTGCTGCCACCTACTAAAAGCTTTGGGTCATCTTCCCCATTCATGGCTGATTTCATTAGCGTCAAAACAGTGAGAAATTATTTCTCTTTGTAATGGCGGATATTTCTCACTGCGTGGGAAATCTCTCGTTCTGAACGTGTTGAAGGAATGAGAGAAGTGGCACTTTGTAAAGCATCCATATAAAAAGCTCATTCTCTGTTAAGTGCCAAGAACTATTTTTCATTCTGTTAGCTCCACAAGATTCTTAAGGCACATATCCAAGATAATAACAAGGTTTTCAGGATAACACAAAGAGAGGAATGGTTTTATATTCACTCCTAATGTTACAGTCGTATCTATGGATACATCACGGTGATAACAAAGAGAAAGTGAAAGAAAAATTAACGGAATGAATAATACTCGGAATAATAGATAATATTCTGACCATCCCTTTGGTTCAAGGATTGTCTCCAGAACTGAAGTATTGTGAAGACGTTGAATAGCAAGACTGATTGTTTATGTCTATTGAACTTTCTATTGAATGGAAATATTTTGTTTGAATCTGTGGAAATTATTTGCCCTCCCAAATAACTGATGGAATTGACCAATAATTGATGAAAATCCATCATAATCTAATTGAATAAAATGTGATATTTCAACTAAACAGCTTGTAGAACCTCTACACGTGTTTCACTATGAAATGGCTTGAATGCCTTTCATTGTTAAGAAATCAATCAGAATAAGTAAGTGGTAACAGACGAAGTCCATATTGGACCAAAAATCTTTGAGGGTAGTTGCTGCACCACTTAAAACTGCTATAAATAGCTAACCCCAGTCTTCACATTCAGTATCAATTTTCTTCTGCTGAAGATGCCAACCTTGTGAGATAAACGCGCGTCGATTGCAAATAGTATCATTTTGGTGTTAGGGTTATCAATCTCTGCAAAAAGTTTCATCTTTCATAACAAAGACTCCAATCTAATTGTTTATACTTGTGTTCCAGTTTTGGTGATTCGTGATCTTCAAAGTGAACACTGAAGCCAAATGTTTTTTCTTCCGTAAATATATGTGACACATCTGAAAAGAGCTTCATTGGAAGTTAGATATGAGTAGTTGCCGAGCTCTGATCATCAAAATGTGAAAGCCTAGAAAATTTTACTACTTCGGAGGATCAAGCCTAAATTCCGATCACGTGATATTTTTGGAGATCTTACCAAATTTCAAGCGATCATTTTAAGACAATTGTAATCTATCGAATGATATCGAATAACACTTCAAAAAATCTCCTTCGTGGCCAATCTAACGCTCAATGCGATGCTGCTCTTACTGGATTCAGTTCAAGGAAAAAAATAATATTTCACCAAGATTGCCATCTTCGCGGAATCATCTGAACTCTCGAGCTGGTAGCTTTGGCATTGAATGTCAAATGTATGCATCAGATTGATCCTCAAACTAACCTGTATTCACGGCCACGTATTGGCTTTCAGCTAATACAATTATACCTTTTCTCAATGACATCGTATGCGTTCAGATGTAAGAACGGACTGCAAACATTCAAGTCTCTCTAGTAACAAAATGATGTTTTGAAAAAGTCAGTACTTTTTCAATCGTTAATGAGCCATGTGTAATGTGTCCGCCGATTTGAAAATATATTGTCATTGCTCATTTTGCAGATTTTTCTTTCAGATAAGATTGACGTTTGTGTTGCCTATCTCTCAGTTCCAACGCTTATATATTGAAGGTGATTTTTTTGCCTTGTTGAGAGTAGAAAAAGATATGAAAAAAAAAGGAAGAGATGAGGAAGATTTTTGTCAGGACAGAGAAGACTAAGAGTAAACAGTTTGCGTTATTCAATTACCGGTGAGTACCAGAATCATCAACCGAACTGATATTCCACACAGTCCACCTCATTCTCATCATTTGTTGGTCCTATTACAAACGGGATTTAATTTTTCATTGTCAATTGATTCAAATCATATTTGATTACTTGTTCCGTAGTTTTCTGGGTTCGAAAAACATTCGAACAAACGAATAATATTTTATGCATGTTCAAACACCGATGATAATATTTCCTCAAAGCATGCACAAGGCACAAGAAGCCTCTACCGAATAGTGGATTTGTTTCAATCTGGTGGTTTTCGAATGGTTAAATTGATGCCTAATTCCGAAGTATTTCTTCCATAATTCCGAATTCATTAATATTTTCGAATCCTTCAGAATTCAGGAGTATGTTGAAAATTTTAGGTCTATAGTGAGACCCTCTAAAAGACAAATTTCATTTCAAAGTTGAGAACCAGTTTGCTCCTTATACAGAACGTGCCATTTCATCTCTTCTAGCACGCTCTTTTGATTCTCTTGGCTTTTCAGCTACCCTAATACTGTATCTTGAAATTTTGATCAAGACACTTGAAATTTGTCGAGGGTCAAACCAGTTTGGAAAAATTTTAAGAAATGTGGATTGAAATTCAATTGAAATCACCTGTGTGTAATGATTTTAAAGTCCCTAGACATATTACAGATTTTGAAAATTCCCTAATGACTCTAATTTCCTCTTCGGATGCGAGTACAGCAGAAATAGCGGCTGTAATCTGTTGTTGCTCTGTCTCTCAAAACAATGTTACGAGGGCTAGCATCATGAATACGAATGTAGATTTTCATGGAAAGAAAAAAAATTCAATATATTTTTTGAGGTTGAGAGAAGGCGGCCACGAAAAAAAAATGATCATGTAGACATATATAGAAGGAGTATTCTCTTCCAGAGGGGTAGCTCCTTGATCCGAAAAATAGATATCATTCGTCGAAGAAATTTCAATATTTTTTTAGTGGATTGTGAATAGGCGAACGTAAAGAAATGAGTTGTTTCGATAGAAAAATGGAAGGAGTGTTTATGCAAAAATTATTGTTCACACATATCTTTCCGAAAGGGCCAGCTTCATGAATGAAAATGTAGGTATTCATAGCGCGGAACTAAATTTCGATTTTTCTGGAGGGGTTGTGAATAGGCGGCCACGAACAAAAATGAGCTGATTATATAGAGAAATGAAATGAGTTCAGGCAAGAATTATTGTTCACTTAAAATTTTTCCGAATGGCCAGCTCCACGAATCAAAATTCTTTGAAATTTCCGAATCCCTCAGAATTTATGGCGCTCTACCAAAAATCTATAATTTTTTTCATCGGCGGCCACGAACGAAAATAAGCTGATTATAATAATAATAATAATAATTTTTTATTATCCACCATTATAACAAAATAAGTACATCAGACATCGGGATATTATACATGATACTGATACTAATAATTAGTATTTGATGTTGAGCACATATCAACAATTAAATAGATTTGTCATGGTGAATAAATGGCAGTACTGGTTCAGATAACAGTTATACACTGTTTCTGTTCTTCCACCAGCGCCAAGCAGAGTTTGAAAATAAATGCGATTTCGAATGATCTAATATTGAGTAAATATCTAGTATAATATGGGAACGGAAGTTAAAAAGAAGAGACAGAAGCTATGAAGGATGAGAAGAGGAAGAAAAAACAATAGGAAAGCGAAAGAAAGCATAGAAAAAGAAAAGAATAAAAAGAATAGTTCAGGTTTCCACTAGACTGACTGAATAACCATTAAATGCTGTTTGAATTTGCAGCTGAATGTTATTTTCGATGAATTTAGAAGTGAACTGTCGAGTTTATGAAGATAATTGATGCACGATGCGACATTGTAGGAGAATGAACGACAGTATATTCCTTTGGAGTGTTTTGGAAGCGTCAGAATTGTTTTTTGACGAATATTCAGGTTGTGTACGTCGGTTCTGTAATTTAACTTTTTGTGTAGGTAGGGAGGTATTTTCGATTTGAATATACTATGAAACATACAAGCCATATGATGCCATCGTCTGTTGTACATATTGAGCCATTTTAGTTGTTTAAGTTTTTCAGTGATTGATACCCGTTCAAACTTGCGAATTCCATAAATGAGTCGAACACAAGAGGACTGTATTTTTTGAATGCGTCGTGTCTCTGACTTATTCAAGCAAGCGCTATATACTACATCACAGTGATTAAAGTGTGATAGTACTAACGAGTCGCATAACATTTTCTTGATATCGATTGATAAAAACATTCTCTGGGAATAAATCAATTTCAAAGATGAGAAAGCATTTTTCAGTTTGTTTGTGATATGCTCTCTGAACCGTAAAGTTGTATCAATCGTCAGTCCCAAACCTTTATGTGAAGATTTAATAGGTATCATTGCGTCGCCGATAATCAAATTTACGCGATTATTCAAGAATTTTGATTCATTTTCATTACCAAATATTAAAGCAATAGATTTCTTGGGATTAATTTTCAGAGCATGATCAGTTGAAATTTTAAATAGTGAGCTGAGATCATCATTTATGGAATCTAATGAATTCTCCAATTCCAACGGATCGAACGAGTAATAAATTTGAGTATCATCCGCATACAGATGATAGTTGCAATGTTTCAGAATATTGACGAAATTGGAAGTATAGAGGGTGAATAAAAGAGGTCCCAAGATGCTCCCTTGAGGGACTCCAGAGAGTAATTTCATGGAATTTGAGTCTTTATTGTCCAGTGTTACTAATTGTGTTCTATTCTGTAAATATGATGCCATTAGCAAACATGCTGAATAGCTAAAACCAAAATAATGCAACATTGACAAGAGAATATCATGGTTTATTAGGTCAAATGCTTTTGCACACTTGCAAGTGTGTCCGTCCCTATAATTGAAAATCAATTCCTTCATTTGTATCGACGAAAGCAAATGCAGGATTTACTTCTGTGGAGAAACCTGCACTGGCACCGGTCGGATATAATTCAATGCCCTTCGTGGTATTAGCCAGGGGAGTAGTTGTTTTCTGACAGGTGCCAGCCGAAACCTTCTGTGTAGGTAATTTGAGACTGGCCTGAACAGGTTGTTCGAAAGATGATTTGATATGATTATCAGTCACGAAATCTCTTATTTGAATTTCCATAATTTTTTCAATAATTTTTGAAAAGGTGGGAAGCACACTGATTGAGCGGAGATCGCCATACTCCTTTGGTTGGCTTATTTTAGGTAAAGGTATAATTTTTGCCGATTTCCATGATCTGGGAAAATAATTTTTCGAAAAACACTGATTTATAATATGTGTGATAATGGGCACGATCAAAGGGCAACATAGATTAATGATATCGATATTCATATCGTCAGTTCCAAAAGCATGTGATTTTATATTCTGTATTATATCTTTTACACTATTTTCGGTTATTTCAGCAAAATAAAATGTATCAGCGATTCCATTTTTCACGCTATTTCTGTAGTAGTTTATCAAATCATTATTGGAAGGTGAAGCTTTTGTCGAGTCAATGAAGTATTTATTTATATTATCAGCATTTTTCAAATGATCAGGAATACTATGTTTTTTATTTTTCATCACGTTCAATTTTTTGAGTTCTTTCCATTTTTCTCTAGACGAAGAGTTGCTGAATTTGAAATTCAAATAGGCTTTTTTTTTGCTTTGATTGCATTGGTTGTGTAGTTCCTAAGCTGTTTATAATAGGTCCAATGGTGTGGCAATTGACTATTTCGAAATTTGAGAAGAGCTTTGTCCCTGAGTTTTCGCATGACTTTGATGGTGTCTGTTATCCACGGGGCATATTTTTTATGTTTTGCAACGAATGTTTTTTTTGGAGCATACATGTCAATCATATGAATTATATTATTGTTGAGTATATCTACTTTAGAGTCTATATCTTCCGTTTCGAAAATGATATACCACGGTAATTCTTGTAGATTTCTATAGAATTGTTCTTTATTTATATTTTGCAAGGGTCTATAAGTGATCTTGTGCTGAGTATCTGGTAAATCTAGAAACAGTTTGAATTCGCAGCATACACGCCGGTGGTCTGAAATTTGACTATTCTCAACTTTGGAATAATATTCATCAGAACTGAAGTTAGTTATGATCAAATCTATAAGGGATGAAGATGTATTAGAGATTCTAGTTGGCTCATTTACTACCTGAGAAAAACCGAATGAATCCAAAATAGAAGTGAACTCCATAATTACAGACGAAGATATGTCTAACATATTTATGTTAAAATCACCGATACATATTATATTATTGAAATTGGAAAACACATTCGAAAATAAGTCCTATATGTGATCCAAAAATTTAGCCACATTTGAGCTCGGAGGTCTGTAAACATTACCTATAGCTATTGAGTGTTTTTTAAATGAGAGTTCAACCCATATATATTCTATATATTCATTACATTCGCTGACGATGTGGTTGAATTTGATGTTATCTCGAATATACAATCCCACACCTCCACCCCTGGTAAGACGGTTTTGATGAATAAAATTATAGCCATTCAATTTCACTATTTCACTCGAAATTCCTGAATGTAACCAAGTTTCTGTTACACCTACAACATCACATCTCGAATCCAAGATTTCATTCTTGAATTCTGTAAAGTTCGCTGTCAATGATCTCACATTAATATGTGTAATATTCAAAGTCATAATCTTTTGGAAACCCTAGAGAGAGAGAGAGAGTGAGAGAGAGCGAGAGAGAGAGAGAAAGAGAGAGTGAAATAAATAAACAATTAGATTCAAAAACCAAACTGATGCCATGAGTCAAACTACCATCCGCCCTAACAATTAAATATATGTAGCAAGTGAAGTTGATGGAAAAAAAACCGTACGATGTATGGATGACCATCGTGTACTAATGAATTATAAGTCCAAAATCTTATCGATAGCTCTAACTATAGTGGATACCTATATTAAATTCACCTTAATTCAAAATAATCTAATAATAATTAAATGCTGAACTGAAAAATTGAAAAGACAGTGTAGAGTTGTTGTTATAACATTTCTTGATATTCGGTTTCACTGAGTACTAAATAACAGAAGAAATAAAGTCTGTAGTTGAATATGGGATTAGATAATAATGTTTTGAGTACCTATTTGATTTGTAGAATATCACTCTCGTCCCGTATGCGATGAATGTTTCCATCATACTTCAGGAAAATGTTGCCGTTCCGACACCATACGTCTTTTTTAGAAAACTTGTCACTAGCACATTTCATCAGGTTCAGTCTCATCCTTGTTAGATCTTCCTGTATGGAAATCCCTGTAGACTTCAATTGCATTCTATTGTTTATCACTTTGTCGCGCACCACGTTGTCAACAAACTGAACCAGCACAGCTGACGGCCGGTTTTCGGTGTTTGTGTTTTTGTTCGGCACTCGATGGCATTTCAATATGTTTTTTTCAGAAAGTTTTACTTTCATATTCTGATTGATGATTTGTAGCACCACATTAACTAAATTTTCATCCGAATTTTCTCGAATGCCGAAAAATCTAACGTTTTTGTTTCGTGACATTTGTTCGATGTTATCGATTCGAGACATTAGGTCACTATTTACCTGTTTCAGGTTTCCAATTTCCTGCTTTAGCTCAGTTATAGTTGGATCGTATTTTTCGCAGACGTTTTTGATGATTTTATCCACCATACCTTGAAGGTATCCATCATTGAATATGTCCTTGGTTTTTGTTTCAAAGATCGTAGCTATTTGTTCCATAAAAGATGAAAGGAGTGTTATAGCTAAAATTTTTTCGTTCATATATATTTCTTCCAAATGGCTAGCTGTATGAATCAAAATGCAGATATTCATGGCGATCGAAAAAATTTTATTCATTTTTTTTGGGGAGGGGTTTGAGAATAGCAGGCCACGAGAAAGAATCAGCTGAATATAAAGAGATCGTATGCTTTCTTTCAGAAATAAATGCATAGTTAGAAAATCAAAAAAAATCCTTTAGCTTAGCAAAAAGTTAAATTAAGCGATCTGAAAATGAGGCTTTCAAGTCGTGCCTAGAAAGGACAACACACTCATGAAAAATTCAGAAAGTCAGTGGGTCATGAGGAGGCGCTGCTTTTATTAACAATAATTCTTCCGTGGAACTGTAAACACGACTGAACAAGCTAACGAAATGAGTGTAGCCGTTTCGTACACTGTCAGGTGGATATCACACAAAGAACTATTGTACAATTACATTTTCTCTTCTTCAGAAAATAGACCTTTCGGGTAATAATCCTTGTGCAGAATGTTGAATATTCGTTATTTCGAGTGATTATCAAGGAAGTACAGGCATATTTTTATCAATAACGCAATCTAACCAATCAACCACCTTACGAGTGGACCGGCCGAATAACAATACTAACTTCAATAGCCTCTTTTGCCTTCAGGTCACTGGTATACGAATACTCCTCTCACAATTGGGTCCGACAACTGATATCATCAGTTGGTACTGGTTAGATTGTGTTATCGATAGAGATATGTCGGTATTTTCTTGATGATAACTCCAGCATGCGCGTCAAAACGTCGAAAATTCAACATTTCGCACACGGATCAAGAACCAATAGGACTATTTTCTCTATTCCAGCGTCCGTGAAATACATCAATTTTAGCACCACACCTGGACGGGCAGGAAGGCAAGGGATCTGATCGAGCGATGCCGTTTGATGACCAATGGAACTGTAGGGAGTTCTATCAGTTGTCGGACCCAATTGTGAGAGGAGTATTTATATACCAATAACCTGCAGGCGAAACAAGCTATCGGAGTTAGTATTGTAATTTGGCTGGTCCACTCGTAAGGGGATTGATTGGTTATATTGCGTTATTGATAGAGATATGTCTGTATTTTATTGATGATGACTCCAACACGAGAGTCGAATATTCAAAATCTGCACACGGATTAATACCCGAAAGTACTATTTTTTATATTTCAGCGTCCGTGACAATCATACATTTTATCATTTTCTCTTTTGTTATATCGATCAATTGTACAGTCATAGATATAACTTAAAGGATCCTTGATATATAAAATCGACATTATTTGAAAAAGTGGACCCGATACGAAGTAACGGAAAGTTCAACTACTCAAATAGAACGTCGAGCTTCGTTGTCGAGGTTGTATCACAAACGATGTCCTATTTTTCCTTATCATTGTCACTCAATAATTATCCCCATTAGGTGTCGTAGTTTTTTTTATGCAGATTCACACGAAAGGGAATTCCTGTAATGTTCAGAGACACCGCATAAATTAAGGCACAGGAAATACGAATTCATATTATTTCTGAAGTTTGTCCAAGTCTCAGAAAAAAACTGTCTCGGCAAGGAGTTGCAACGTTCAGCTATTCTATTGAAAAAAAAACCCAAGCAAGAGGGGTGGAAATTCTGTAGTCGTCGGGTCATCCGTGTAGATACTGCCAAAGGAGGAACGATTGATGCCACTTCAGAAGAGCATCGACCTTGGAAATATCTATAAGAGAGAGACAAGTCTCCGACCCATCTACCATGCTCAACCGAAGTGGGCGAAGAACCATCAAAAGGTCGGATTGCCTTTCTCTGAATAGAATCAACAAGCTTCAATAAATGTGTTGGTGCTGAGCTCCATACATGAGAACTATATTCCAAGACAGGTCGTATCTGAGCCTTGTAGTATCATCATAGAAGCTGACGAGAAGTGAAGTATTTTTTCGCACGAAATATCGATCCAAGCTTCTGAGAAGTACCTTTAGCGAACGATCTCACACGGTTTTCTAACGAGAGATTTTTATTGATCGTGATTCCTAGCATCGAGATACTTGACTTTGTAGGAATAGTTATTCCTGAAAAGCTTTCTTTGAGAAAGACATGCCTGGGTTTTTCCAGCATTAAATTCCACCAAGTTGATGTTACCCCATTTTTTTATTTTTGCCAAATCATCGTTAAGTCTATTGACGAGAAAGTTTTTCTGAATTTTTGTTTCTCGTGCTGGTCTGAGGACTCGGGAAGAGAAACTAGTATGAAGAGTACTGTCGTTCGCGAAACTATGCACTGGACAAGATGTTTTCCCCAGCAAATCATTTATATGAAGCAGAAACAAAGTGGGTGCCAGAACTGAACCCGGAGAAACACCTGCATCTATTGGGAGAATATCAGACGATACCTCATCAACAAGCACATACAGAGACCGATGAGACAAGAAACTCTTCGGCAAAGCACACAACTGGGGAGGCAACCCATAAGACGGCAGTTCAGAAAGGAGACTCCGGTGCCAAATCCGATAAAATACTTTTGAAATGTCAGGTGCAACAGCTGATGTTTCTCCGAATTTTTCGATGCTCATGCCAAATATGAGAAACATACGCCAATGAGTCACTGGCCGATCTTTGATGGCAAATCCGTATTGTCGATCATTTATCATTCCTGATTTCTGTAGAAATGTGATAAGATTCATATTGATTGCGTTTATATGACTTTGAAAATGATCTAAAGAAATGCAACTACAACTATATAAATGCAACTATAACTACAAGGTTGAGTTTTCTTTCCTTTAGAAGAACTGGTTGAGCTCTTGTTGCTTTCCACGACTTAGGAAAGAAAAAAACAAGTTATACAAAAGGTTGAATAATACGCAAAGAACTGGTGTCAGTTCAATCACTCGTAGTCCGTTCAACAGTGCTCTCCTTGAGATGACCAAAAAGTGGGTAAAAAAGTATAATTTAATAATGTACGGAGTAGAGGAAAAGAAAGAAAACTTACCCAGAACCACTCAAAATTTTCTCAAGAATATATTGAAAATAGATTGCAGTATCCAAGACTTCAGAGACATTTATAGACTGGGCCAAAAAACAGAAAATAAAATAAGACCATTCTTGATTGAAACCAGCAGTTTTTTTTTGAAATCTGGAATACTTATCCAAGCCAAAGTAAAGAGGTAGAAGAATCCAGAGAAATACTTCTCCAAAAACTGAAAACAGCCCTGAATAAAAGCACAAAAGAAATCAGAATCAAAGGAATGAAAAAGGAAAAGGATTGGATAGCAACAGCGATTATAACATCAATAAATAGACAAAATAGAAATACGAAAGTTGGCTTAGCGAGAAAAACAATCTACTACTGAACCACACACGCACTTCCTCTCATAAGATGATCTACATCAAAAATACTTATTACTATAATAAAACTTGAATAAAAATATCAATTATATATTCATTGAACTCTCATGTAGCAATCTCATATGACTGAAACTCGAACTGGGGATGAGTCGGCACAAGTCTCACTTTTCAGACTTCTCTCGGAACGAGTACGGGAATATGGAAATTGACTGGATAAAAAAAAAATGTTTAAAATCATGTACACAATTGTATCTTTGAAAGTATGTATATAATTATTTATTGATTTATTTTGTACAGATTGTTCTACCACTAGTTTTATTATAGTATCACTTCATGAAATCATATCTTTCAAGTTCATTTTACACATACCCAGTACCTACATTTACCTATATGAATAAACAACGCCCACTTACAGGTCCAGCCTTTGTGGGATTCCATTATTTATTTTGCCAACTTATCAGTTGGTCATGTGAAATACTTTTATGTACTTTTTTGGTGAATAAATATCATTATTATAGTTCGGGGGCACGAACTTTGAGAACAATTGCTGAGATTCCATCAGATCTGCAAGCCTTAATCGTCTTCAGGCATATGACTGTCGACAGGTGTGATATTCAAACAAAAAATCTACTTCAACATTCAAAATCGAAAACGATAGAAACTTTTTTCAATATTCATTCGCGCAGTGATCTGTGCTTTTACATTGGGCCATGAGAAATGGGGGAAGTGTGTGTGTTTGAAGCTGAACCATTACCCAAAGATGTGTGATCCAATATGCCATCATCCCTTCAAAAAATTGCTGCAAAACATTCCACCGATGTATTTCAATTCCATTACAGACTGGTAAATCATCTGACAGGAGGGAAGAACACCATTCAATCATCAGAAATCAACCTAATAATTTTTATTCTAGATCGAATCTAGACATCATCTTGGATAGATATAGATTTGAGCGGAACATTGTGAAAATGTGATGAATCTTCACTCTTGAAGAAACTTCCGTAGGCCAATAAGCCAATATCAAACATAACATATATCTTGTATATTAGGTAGGTTGATATGAGGTTGATATATGTCTCGTGGGATATATGACGGTTTCGAGATACTTTCTGTTCTCCGAATGAAAGAGGAAAAAAAACTTTTTAGCAAGATGTAATATCACAAAAATCAACTAAAACTTCCTGTTGAATGGTACTTGCCTCATGGACGTTCTTTCAAACACAAAAAGAAAGAAATAGTCTAAAGTGGGTACTATATGGCACGACGGGTGCAGGATGACATAGAATGAAATAGTCAACAGAATCAAGGAAATAATTTCACTAACGATATTTTCCAGATCCAGATAAGCGCATATTTCGGACATCGGAGAGAACTACATCTTAAGCTCCGCAGTGGGTATTCGGATGGAAAAATTAATCTCTTTCATTGTTTTCATCATGGGAAATTTCCCTATGATTTTATTTATTGCATTTTTCGTGTGCATGGTTTTCAAATTGAGCAAGAAAAAGTGAGTTCCATGATTCTGAGCCCGTGGCATATTTCTAAATGTAACGGTTATTTTGACTGTGCAATACATCTTTCAATTCCGTATGGAATTAAATAGTGACTACAGTATTCTCTCAACAAAAGTTTCCGAACACATCTGAATATATCTGGTTCGAAGTCTAGACCAATTGTCTCCTAGAAGATGGATTTAATAATCGGGTTGAGTAACACATTCTGTCGAAATATCCTCAGTTCATAGCCTTTCTGTACAATAGTGAGTGGGCAGAGGACGGAAATCAAACATTATTCAATTGACACGCTTTGTAACTTCGAACTAGTTTATGGAGCAGCAAATATTGCCATTACCTTTACTCCATACGAGTATTCACTGTAAGATGAGGTCGGTTTCCTAATCGAAATGCCAGATGAATAATAGTTGTATTTCTTCATGAACGACAACTAATGCGAAAAACGACCCAATTCAGATTACCAATCCACTGTAAAATGCAATCGATATGATCGTATGATATGAAAACATCAAAAATATTTATTTGATCAGAAAAAAAAATCAGATATCAACCAATTGTATTATCGAACATATTTATCAGAGATTCGTAACTGCAAGGAAACCCGCAGATTGTCAAAATGCCCTCAATTGCAAAATTTTGAGTTGACCTACGAATGATGCTTCCCACGTCTAAAAAACATTCACCATAATCGTTCTCATTCCTATCCCTCTCTTTCCCCCTCTGAGGGTGGGAAAATTAATTTTTTCTCGTTTCTTTTTTTTTTTCATTGAAATTCTGGTCTCGAAAAATAAAAAAAAATCAAGTATACAGAAGATAGTATGGTCTTCGAAATAGAATTTTTGGGCCCCCAGGCCCCCAATGAAGACCTTAATTTTTTTTTGAATTCGAAAATAATGACAGAAAACCCAGGTGTCTCGGGTGATATCATTTCATCATTCCAACAAGGCTGATATATACTAGGACAATTAGTAAAGTTCATTTCATTAGCAGTGGTGGCACTTGAAAAAAATAATTTATTGTGAATTTTCCTTAAAGAATTGCCTGTAACTGTGTTGCCATTGATTTGATAACGAAAAATTCCAAGGAACAATAAATGTTTAAATTGTAATTTCACATAGGATACATTCATATTGGATTGACTTATTTTGAAAAGTTGAGCTATAATGCAAGTGGAAAGACACATATATGAGAGCGTGCTGTTTGTTCCTGTTATTTTTCTTCCCAATTTTTTCCCTTCCAAGTGTGAAATAATGATATTATTCAGGTGTTACCTTTTTTTCTAGAAATCTAGGTCTCGAAAAATATTGAAAAAATTCACGAACATAGAAGACCGTGAGTTTTTGGGCCCTCGGGCTGCCAATTTTTTTTTTCGAATTTGAATTCGGAAAAATGTCAGAAAACGCAGGGGTTTCGGGTGATATTATTTCATCACTTTAACAAGGCTGATATATTCTACATCAATTAGTAACGTTAATAATAATATCGGTGGTGGCACTTGAGCAAAAGATGTTTTTTGTGAATTTCTTATGAAAAATTGCCTGTTATTTTTTCACATAAATTTTAACGGAAAATTTCAAAGAACAAAACAAAAAAAAATCAATTTCAACTTATATTCAATTGACTTATTTTATAAATTTGAGCTATTGTACGAGTGGGGAGAATTTTACTGAGAGATTTTCCACACTGAATGAAGCCAATAACGGTTTTTGATCAATTTTCACAGAGAAGCGATACACACACAAGAAAGCGTGCCGCCTGTTACTGGTCTTTTTCTGTCTTTCCCCTTCTGAGGGTGAAAATTCAGTCAGTATGAAATGGAATGAGTTTCGAACATCATGAGGATTGTTCTGCTAGGGATTGGAGAATGATTGCGAGATATTCAGCTAGAGCTATTGTTGGTGAGGCGAATGCACTAACCATGTTTTTCAGACCTAGGTAACATGTAACATCATTGGCAGGTCAAATGAAAATTCCGTTATTAAAGGCATTTCGACTCTCTTAACCGAGATTACCCTCATATGAGAAGCGGCTTTCGGTCCCAATTTCAGTTTTATTCATTTAGTTTTTCAAGTCATCCTGATCGAGAATCAACACTGACAACAACCCAAGAAAACTTTTTAGGATCAATATGATTTGAAAATTGAGAAATTGTTGACTGCGCGAAATGATTTGAAATTTCTGGTATACGGTAGTTCACAGAATACACCTTAGGAAATATCTATATAAAATATCTCGGAAGAGTTTGACCTAAGATACGAATTGAGACGGTCCATTTCTGCGTACTCGTGGAAATGAAACAAACTGATTTGAAATAATTTAGTGCATTGGTGTGCAGGTATATCAAAGGAAACGTGAGTCATCAATGGAAAAGCGGTCTGCTTTCTCTCCCAATGCATGCAAATTGACTTTTTGTAGCATCATGTTTATTGCTACTATACAGCATGGACAAATCCCATGCGTCAATATATACATGTTACTCTTTCAAACGAGTACACCTACTGAAATGAAAAATTCCATACTTGGAATTCCTGAGTACAAGAACTTCCAATCAACAACAATGTGAAAAATAAACTAAAAATCAAACAATCAATGACTCAACACTCCAGAGCGTTAGTCAGCAGAAAACTTCAGAAAAAATGAGGCAATGAGTTTTCATTCGGCTGACAGAACCGGTAACATCAGTCAAGAAATGAACCAAGATTCACTAGAAAGAAGACTAATCATCCCATCTGTACAACTGACTATGTCCATCTTTTGACATAAATATGTCATTCATCTGGAACAAGCACTTGAACGAAAATCACAGAAGTTATTGTCCATATTGTCTATATAAAAATCAACTTGGAGATGTTTACATTGCTGAATCAATTTCAATAACTCATAAGGCTAAATTCAGAAGAATATACTTTACCCTCAACAATCTAACCTACTTCACGTTCAGGCAGTCCGGATAAATATTTTCCTAATTTTCAACAGAGCTTCAAGCTTTCATCTAATCTTCGAAAATAAAAAAAAGAACGAGAGAATGAAAAGAAAAACCGAGAATTAGAGCGAGAAAATAAAAAAAAAGAACGAGAAGAAGCTCTCCAGAGAACTCTAGAAGAACAGAAGAAAGAGAGGGAAGATCTCCAGGAAATTCCAGAAATGCAAAAGAGTGAATTAGAACGAATAGAAAAAGAACGGAAATCAGACTTTCAGAAAGTTCTGAAACACCAAGGAAGGTTCTGCGAACATTTGTTGAATAAAAACATACGAAAGGAATAACTGAAAGAAGAACCAAAAGAAGACCTGAAAGGAGAACTGAAGGAAGATGCAAGAAAATGGAAGATCAATTCAATAAGAAAGTAGATACAGTGCGAGAAGAGATGCTGGAAATCAAATTGATGATAAGTGGAATGAAGACCCAATTGAAGTGGACTTGCCATAGATGTGGAACACCCGGACATTTTATCAAAGACTGCAAGGTGAGAATGCCACCAAGAGCTAACTCACCTGCAAGGCTGCCATCACTACACAATCACCTGTAAGGACAAGATCATCCAGCGAGTCCTCAAATGGTTAGCAGGAAAAGTAGAAATAGCCAGCATATCGTGGCACATGCTGGCTAGCAATAACAGAGCCCCAAGGGTCATCCATGTTAACAGGCTGAAAAGAACATCTTAGAGCCTTACCATTCCAGGAAAATTGAATGAGCTGAACGATATGAACAACATAGCCACCGGTGCTGCAGTTCCCTTGGTACGCAGCGACATCCTTCGGCCTGGAAGCGTGAAGCCTATTTCTTTCAATTTCATACTGCGTACAGTTACTGGTGAGAACGCACCTATTCGAGGAGAAGCTGAAATAACATTGATTCTTGGGCGGCTCACCATCATAGATACAGTTTACGTCGCAGATATAGAAGATGAATTCAAACTTGGAATGGACTTGATCAGTGACTATGGATTTTCATTCGACAATGAGCAGAATATTATCCAGCAGAAAGGGCAATGCCTGTGAAAATGCGTTTGATGAAAAGTGCGAGAATTCCTGGATTTTCGGAGGATGTAGTTTGTGCTGCAGTTGATGGAGACCCAGCCATGTGATGAATCCCCCAGCAATTTGGTGTTTGCACAAGCCTAAGTTGTAACGTAAAGAACGATTCCTGTGAAAGTTGCCAAGGAGTGTCCTTGGGAAGTAACTCTTAAGGCAGGCAATGTCATTGGAACATGTGAACCTGTAACTTGAGTAGCTGTAATTCATATGAACTTCAAGAAATGAAAGCAGATTATTATGTGTTATAAAAACTCTTGAAAAAATTTTTCAACACGTATCAACATAGGAACTGAATGCTGCCAAGAATTTCATCAGGAGTGAAAGTGACATACACACAACAGAAAGAACTTGCTTGGTCTAACACAGAATCGATACTGGCCAAGCTCATCCGATTCGGCAACCACTAAGAAGAATTCCATTCGCTAAGCAACAGGAAGTGAAAGAGCTTGTCGACAAGATGATGAAGGACGGTGTGATTGAAGAATCATCGAGCTTGCACCCGTTGTGTTGGTTTCCAAGAAGGATGGATCAACGAGATTTTGTGTCAATTACAGGAAATTAAATGATGTCACTAAGAAGGACAGCTACTACTCTACCAAGAAGAGATGACACATCAACAACTTTGGAAGTTTCCCGTTGGTTCCCAAGATTAGATCTGGAGAGCGGATACTGCCAAGATGGGATTACATGAAGACGATAATGAGAAGATTCTCGACTGAGAGTGGATTTTACCAGTTTACTGATATGCCGTTTGGATTGTGCAATGCTCCAGCAACATTTGAGAGACTAATGGAGCTGGTCCTGCGTGAGCTCACTTGGAAAACTTGCCTTGTATACATCGACGACGTTTTGTTCATGGAAACATCTGCGCAATTAACGAGGTCTTTTAACGATTCAGGAATGCCAATATCAAACTCAAACTCCAGAAATGCTCATTGTTCCAGAAAGAGGTGTATTTTCTGAGAATACAGTGTCATCAGACGGTATCTGAACAGACGAAAGGAAGATACAGGCAATAAGAGACTGGCCGAGACCAAAAGACAAACACGAAGTGAGAAGCTTCCTAGGTCTCTGCACCTTTTAACGTCGTTTCGTGGATGGATTTGCTTATATTGCGACACCCCTACATTCTGATTGATTTCTCAACAACCGTTTCAGTTTATTGTTGTGAAATCGGAATATGTAGTAGTAACAGACGAAGTCCATAACAAAGCAAAAACTATCTCATCGCTACCTCATAGTGTGAATTATATAAATAGCTAACCTCAGTCTTCATATTTAATATTATTTTTTCCTCTCCTGATGAGACATGACGGTTCAAGTATGAGATACTCGAACCATTGACTTGAACGATTTGTTATGTAAAAGTCTTTATATATTTCCGTTTCTCAGGATGTAATCATTCCTATACTAATCCATAAACTGTTTATGTATATCTTTCACTTGGATAATTTTGAGAATACCTACACAGGAAAGCAATATCCCAAAAAATGTTATTTCGTTTGAAGAGTTCAATCACGATATTTCAAATGATAGAAGGAATCTAGTCCTTTGGGCCAACGAGATGCGATTGAATAAATCATTTTCACTTGTAACGTGCCTTTTATTCTTTATTCTCAATTGAAAACCAGAGAGTGGGTAATTAGTGGCATTGCGATACACAAGATTAACGCAGTTCTTTCCAGAGGGATGAAATTGTAGGTTGTGAATGTGTGGTTTATATACTGCAAAGGTATATTCATACATTGACCGCTCGGTATTACCATCTGTTGAAAGAAAGTATTGAGAAATCCGGTTTCCAGAGTTGAAAAAAAATTTGTGCTATTTCGATTTCTACAGATTAGGTGCTCATCTGAACATGATGAACAATTATAACTCCCGCATTCGAAACGTGATTCGATTAGAATATCATTTAAATCAGTATCTGTTTTTTTTTTCCATATATATATATATATATATATATATATATATATATATATATATATATATATATATATATATATATATATATATATAATTCGATTGATTTTGTGAGGTTGCAGTCAAGTTTGTGGGCAGTTACAAAGAGGACTCTTTGTTATTAGTCAAGCTTTCGGTAAATTTATTACCTTCGTCAGGACAACTAAAAATAATACATTCGATGATATTTTGTAAAGATGAAATATGGAACACTTACTAACGTGAGAATAAAATATGAATTGGTGCAAAACAAACAGACAAAACATTGAAGAATATTGAAGTATATGATTGAAGTATGTCAAATTTTGATGTAATGTTATGTGGGAAAATTCTGAATACCAGGTGATTTTCTTCTATCTTTTTCGTATTCAAGTAGAAACGTATAAATTTGGCTTAAATTATTGAGATCTGTTTTTTTGTTCATAGAATGTTCTTCGTTATTAATATGTGTCATTTCTAAAAATGTTCTTTTGGTTATATTTGTTTCTCTATCCAAAATTTCTGGGTGTTCAAAATCCATCTTGTGATCCTCAATGTTGACGTGTTCACTCAAAGCGCAAGAATTAACGTTTCGTCTACAGTCGCTTTTATGTGAAATAATGCGACTATTTAAGGGTCTAGATGTTTGGCCTATATATGTTTTAGAACAATCCATGCATGAAATTTTGTATACTAAGTTGGATTTTTGTTTGTTCAATATTGGGGTCTTAACTTGGCTATATAATTTAGAGATAGTGGTGACATTTCTTTTGGAAATTATAAAGTTATTATTTCAAAATACATTAATTAATTTTGGTGTTAGTTCTGGAATATAAGGTAATGATTTATAAATGAAAGGTTGTACTGGATCGTTATTTTCATTTTGGGAATTAATGGAAACTATTCTTTCACTAAAAATTATTCTATTTACTAAACTTTTTGGATATGAATTTTCAATTAGAATTTTACTTAACATGGATAAGCTCTTGAAAATTCATATCCAAAAAGTTTAGTAAATAGAATAATTTTTAGTGAAAGAATAGTTTCCATTAATTCCCAAAATGAAAATAACGATCCAGTACAACCTTTCATTTATAAATCATTACCTTATATTCAAGAACTAACACCAAAATTAATTAATGTATTTCGAAATAATAACTTTATAATTTCCAAAAGAAATGTCACCACTATCTCTAAATTATATAGCCATTGTAAGACCCCAATATTGAACAAACAAAAATCCAACTTAGTATACAAAATTTCATGCATGGATTGTTCTAAAACATATATAGGCCAAACATCTAGACCCTTAAATAGTCGCATTATTTCACATAAAAGCGACTGTAGACGAAACGTTAATTCTTGCGCTTTGAGTGAACACGTCAACATTGAGGATCACAAGATGGATTTTGAACACCCAGAAATTTTGGACAGAGAAACAAATATAACCAAAAGAACATTTTTAGAAATGACACATATTAATAACGAAGAACATTCTATGAACAAAAAAACAGATCTCAATAATTTAAGCCAAATTTATACGTTTCTACTTGAATACGAAAAAGATAGAAGAAAATCACCTGGTATTCAGAATTTTCCCACATAACATTACATCAAAATTTGACATACTTCAATCATATACTTCAATATTCTTCAATGTTTTGTCTGTTTGTTTTGCACCAATTCATATTTTATTCTCACGTTAGTAAGTGTTCCATATTTCCATCTTTACAAAATATCATCGAATGTATTATTTTTAGTTGTCCTGACGAAGGTAATAAATTTACCGAAAGCTTGACTAATAACAAAGAGTCCTCTTTGTAACTGTCCACAAACTTGACTGCAACCTCACAAAATCAATCGAATTATATTATAGCCAGTCACTAATTCTTCTCCTATATATATATATATATATATATATATATATATATATATATATATATATATATATATATATATATGCAAATAGCTCTCTATTTTGGCTTTATAGTGCAAATATTTCCAATGTACGCTATCCATTTGTTCCAATTTTAAAATTCTTGGTATATAAATTCAGCAAAAAAAAGTTATATCTGTGTTACTCAGTGCCCGTCGTATAAGTATGAGTAGAAAAGTAGTTGTTTCAGATGGACTCTATGTTCCTTTTTGAGAATGCATCAAATGTTTTGCCCACCACAATGTGGTTGGCATTTCGAATTGAATGCAAATTGTGATAGACCAGAGAATTTGATAATCTCTTTATCAGTTTTCGGATTTCTCTGCTTCATAGCAAATAACACTTTCTCTCTCTCTCTCTCTCTCTCTCTCTCTCTATATATATATATATATATATATACAAATAGCTCTCTCTCTCTCTCTATATATATATATATATATATATATATATATATATATATATATATATATATATATATACAAATAGCTCTCTATTTTGCTTTATAGTGCAAATATTTCCAATGTACGCTATCCATTTGTTCCAATTTTAAAATTCTTGGTATATAAATTCAGCAAAAAAAAGTTATATCTCTGTTACTCAGTGCCCGTCGTATAAGTATGAGTAGAAAAGTAGTTGTTTCAGATGGACTCTATGTTCCTTTTTGAGAATGCATCAAATGTTTTGCCCACCACAATGTGGTTGGCATTTCGAATTGAATGCAAATTGTGATAGACCAGAGAATTTGATAATCTCTTTATCAGTTTTCGGATTTCTCTGCTTCATAGCAAATAACACTTTCTCTCTCTCTCTCTCTCTCTCTCTCTCTATATATATATATATATATATATATATATATATATATATACAAATAGCTCTCTCTCTCTATATATATATATATACATATATATATATATATATATATATATATATATACAAATAGCTCTCTATTTTGCTTTATAGTGCAAATATTTCCAATGTACGCTATCCATTTGTTCCAATTTTAAAATTCTTGGTATATAAATTCAGCAAAAAAAAGTTATATCTCTGTTACTCAGTGCCCGTCGTATAAGTATGAGTAGAAAAGTAGTTGTTTCAGATGGACTCTATGTTCCTTTTTGAGAATGCATCAAATGTTTTGCCCACCACAATGTGGTTGGCATTTCGAATTGAATGCAAATTGTGATAGACCAGAGAATTTGATAATCTCTTTATCAGTTTTCGGATTTCTCTGCTTCATAGCAAATAACACTTTCTATTATATATATATATATATATATATATATATATACAGTGTGCCCAAGATAAGGATGAACAGCATGGGGATCTCGGTAACGGTAAGAGTTACACGGTAGGTCAAATGGACAAAAAGTTGCGCAATCAAGGGGTCAATAAATAGATGTTGAGAAATCCCAAAAATGTTGTTTACGGAGATATTCGGGAAAAACCGAAATTTGGCGATGTGGTTTTTATTTTTTTCCGAAGTTATTTGAAAAGTTTCGAAAAAACCAAAGGCACTTTCTCATTGCCACTTTTTTACCTCTACAAAATGGCGCTCACAAAATCTCCGTACAACGTTTCGTTTGGAAGAAATCATCATCAACTTTGTTTTTTTATATGGCACGTCCCCATGCTGTTCATCCTTATCTTGGGCACAGTGTATATATCTTGTCAAAAAAAGTGACAACAACACACGAGAGTTTCGGGTTTCAGACGTTAAACACCACAGGCTTGTTCAATACCCGAGGCCATCGAAATTGAGAAGTGACCCTTTCTACTCCAATAAACGTGACGACAGTCAGAGATATCCAACTGCCTGGATGTCCAGTTCCCATTGAGGCCTAATTATTCGCACTAAAATTGTTCTAAAATTGATTGTATATACTGAGTGCACACATAAATTTACCAACTGGGAAGAAACGTAGAACCAAAACACAAATTGCCAATATCAAAACTACCCTCTCGTTATTATTACTCAATATACAATCAGTAAGAAACAAAACTAATGAACTCTTGATCTTTCTTGAATCGCAAAATATGCCAGATCTCGTTTTTCTCACTGAACACTGGCTGAGGGATGACGAACCTTGTTATATTCCAAATTATGTTATAGTAACGAAATATTGCAGAAAAAACTCAGCACATGGTGGAACTATGATTCTAGCAAATGCTAAAATAGTCACTGATCTCATATTAGTGAACATTGATAAGTATGCCTATCTTTTAACAGATAATGAATTTGAATTCCCTTTGGTGCATGAAAAGAAGAACAATATTTATATAATTTGCGTTTACCGATCCCCTTGTTCCGAGGTTAAAAACTTTTTGAATAAACTTGAAACTCTTTTGTCAAATCTACCAATTAACTCAAAGATTGTACTAACAGGTGACTTTAATATTAATTATGACAATGAAGAGTGTATGGTAAAGCAGGATCTACATAACTTACTGACTTCTCTAAACTTGACAATGCATGTTGATGAACATACTAGAATAACCAGGTATTCAGCCACTATCATTAACTATATCTGCTCTAATTTAGAAAAAGTGAATATCAGCTGTAAGACTGTTCCCGCAGGTCTTTCAGACCATGAAGCTCTTATCTTCGAAATGTCACTCCAAACAGGGAATGTAAAAAGTAAATATAGATTCGGAAGAATATGTAGCAAGGCGAACTACGACTCATTTAAAAACCTATGTAATATAACACCATGGGTGAGTGAGATGGTACCTTCGCTTCCTTGAACAGGGCCTGACACCTGAAGAAGCAAGAAGGAAATCCGTCGAGAGGAAGAGACCTCAGGAGCAACCTCCACAACGGACGGAGAAGAGGGGCCCCAAAACCCAAACGCCCCCTCAACGTCCGCATGCTAAGAGGAGGAAAACCGAAGCGGGAATTAGCACCGCTACTGCTAAGCAAACTGGGCAAGCCACCAGTTATGCTGAGGCAGTAAGCTCTATTAAAGTTGCAGTCCTCCCCAAAAACTACCCAGGGGAGACGCTGAGTGCTGAGCAACTTACAGCACTTGAAGACGCCATTGTGCAAGAAATGGCACTGGGCGCGGAGTGCAAACTCCAGTTCGGAGGAATTCACTTCCGCCCTAGCATGCTTGTGGTGGACTGCATCACCCAAGAGACGGCTGACTGGTTGAAGACAAATGTCCCCAGTCTGAGCACCTGGAGGGGTGCGGAGCTGATGGTGTGCCTGGGAGAAGATATCCCAAGGGCGCATACCATCACCGTGTTCTTCCCAAGGAGTTCGGACTTCGAAACGAAGAAGTTGCTAGCCCTAGTGGACACACAAAATGTGGGGCTTCGTACCCAGTTGTGGAAAATCCTAGGGAGCAAGAAGGAAGGCAATGGCCAGTTGCTGAATATTGGCATTGACGACGAGTCCTGCGAGGCCATCAAGAAAATGGGATACACCATTTTCTTCAGGTTCGGGAAAATCCCCGTTCATGGCCTTCGCAAGGACGAGATTGAGAAAAAGGAGGAAGGAAAGGCGGGCAAGACACCAGCCCCAGCTGCTGCAGTTGCAAGCGAAGCAGAATCGACTGGGAGCATGAACCAGGACAACCAGGCAACTCCCAGCGAAGAAGAGCTAATGCTGCTGGATGAAGAGGAGGCAAGCACTCCAACTCACCAGTAGCAATGGCTACCCCAGTCAAAATTGCCCAGGTGAACACTCATCACGCTAAGGGGGCATCAGCCGCCTTATCGAGGGTGTTCGCAGGGGCAAACCTGGGAGCTGTGTTGATCCAAGAACCTTGGGTCAACAGAGGGCAGATCAAAGGACTGCCGAACAGAGAAGGTAAGGTAATCTGGGATGTCAGATGCGACAACCCCAGAGCTTGCATCCTGATCAGAAATAATATTAATTATGTCTGTCTTTCAGAATTTATGACGAGGGACCTAGTGCCTGTCCGGGCCAAGATACGTGCAGGGCACACATTCCTCGACATAGTAATAGCCTCTGGTTACTTCGCTGGAGATGGACAAGCACCACCAGAGGAGGTACAGAGGCTATCCGACTACTGCAACAGGAGCAATCTACCCCTCCTGCTGGGCTGCGACGCCAACGCTCACAACACCATCTGGGGCAGCACGAACACCAACCAAAGAGGTGAGCAACTGCTAGAATTCATACTCGCGGCTAACCTTAATGTACTTAATGTGGGATGTACCCCCACCTTTGTAACTAGGGCTAGACAAGAAATATTAGATTTAACGCTCGGCAGCCCGAGCATTAGTAGAATGATAAGGAACTGGAGGGTCTCAGAAGAACCACCTCTTTCCGATCACAGAATTATTATGTTCAACGTGGAAGGGCTCGTGACACAAACAACCTTCACTAGGAATCCTAGAAACACAGATTGGGAAAAATACACCACCAATCTGAAATGCAACTTAGAACAGATCAAGTTCAGCGGCAACAGTCACGTTGAATTTGAGCAGACACTAGAGGCGGTTAATGGAGCAATTATGGACGCATACGAATCCAGTTGCCCCATCAGGGAAAAAAATCACATAGTAGCACCATCTGGTGGAACGAGCACCTGTCAAATCTGAGATCCGAAGTCCGCCGGCTATTTAACAAGGCCAAGCGGGACGGAGACTGGCAGGGCTACACCGAAAGGCTGACAGTATATAACAAGGAAATAAGGAAAGCCAAAAGAAACAGCTTCAGGAGCTTTTGTGAGACAATCATCACAAGCCCTGCAGCAGCCAGACTGCACAAAGCTATGGCGAGGGGCAGGGAGCAAGGACCAATGTCACTCAGAAGAACAGATGGCAGCTACACAGAGGATGAAGAGCAACGAGCTCTCCTCTTACTGGAAACGCACTTTCCAGGCAGCACACCATTTGAACCCAACAGATCACTGGAAGAACCAGGTAAAGCCAAACGAGAAGACTGGGAAGTAGCAAAAATCATATGCACTCCCCAAAGGTTGAAGTGGGCAATCGACTCCTTCCAACCATTCAAGTCCCCTGGAATTGACGGAATATTTCCGGCCCTTTTGCAAAAAGGGCACACGGAACTACTGCCGTTCATTATTAAAGCAGCCAGATACAGTCTGGCGCGCGGGTATATACCGAGCAACTGGAGGAGGGCACGGGTGACCTTCATCCCCAAAGTAGGAAAGAAGGACCCCACCCTCCCGAAGTCATTTAGACCAATCTGTCTCTCTTCCTTCTTACTGAAGACACTGGAGAAGATTGTAGATAATTATATAAGAACCGAGATACTGGAGAAGGTGCCATTGCACCCCGGGCAGCATGCATACAGGGCGGGCAGATCAACGGAAACCGCTCTGTTCGTGCTAACCGAAAACATCCAGAGATCACTTGAGCTTAAGGAAATGGCAATATGCGCCTTTTTAGACATAGAGGGGGCATTCGACAACACCTCTCACGAAGCAATAAAAAGAGCCCTGATGAACAAGGGAGTGGACAGAACCACATCCAGATGGATGTGCCAAATGCTGGCTACAAGAACTGCGGAAACGAAAGTGGGCGAGAACAGCTTTCGGATCAGCACAAACAGAGGATGCCCACAAGGAGGGGTACTATCACCTCTGATGTGGAGTCTTGTAGTAGACGAACTACTCGGAACACTGACCGGGAACGGAGTCACTTGCCTAGGATATGCCGACGACATAGTCATCATGGCCAAAGGCAAATTCGAAGGAACCCTCTGCGATCTAATAGAAAGAGAGCTAGAGACTACCAGAAGGTGGTGCCTCTCAGTGGGGCTGAGAATCAACTCAGCGAAAACCACAGTGGTACCCTTCACCAGAAGAACAAAGCTTCAGCACCTAAGGACCGTTCGTCTCGACGGAGCAGACTTAGAATGGCAGCAAGAGGTGAAGTATCTAGGGCTTATCCTAGACTCAGAACTACTCTGGAACAGACACGTAGAAAAGATCGTGAACAAGGCAAAATCATCACTGATGGTGTGCAGGAACATTGCGGGAAAAACGTGGGGCTGTAACCCATCGGTACTGCGATGGATGTACACCATGATAGTGAGACCTATGATCACCTACGGAGCAGTAGTGTGGCACGGCAGAACCGAATTCGCCACAACAAGGAAAACCTTAGAGAAGGTGCAAAGACTTGCGTGTCTCTGCATAACAGGAGCAATGAGATCGACTCCAACGGCAGCACTAGAGGTCATCTTGGACCTCACACCTCTCCATATCATGGTGAGGAGAACTGCTTGGGGAGCACACCTCAGGTTGGAAAAAGTCGGACTCAAGGGGATAGCACACGGTGGGGGGAACACAACCTCTCCTGAAAGCGCACACCTTGCCGATCTTCCAACTGACGAAATCATCAAGAAATTCAGTTTTATAAAACTCTTTCGAACAGAACTGAGTACCAAAAGAGAGTGGAGCATAGAATCCATTCAAGCACTAGGAAGGAATACCATAACATGGTACACAGACGGGTCCAAAACTCCCGAGGGAACTGGAGCAGGAATCTATGGGCCTCGCACCAAATTCTCTGAGCCCATGGGCCAGTTCCCCAGCATTTTTCAAGCGGAAATTCACGCCATAGAAAGGTGCATTCAGATCAACCTCGACAGGAAATATCGGAACAAGGAAATTGTGATCCTCTCCGACAGTCAAGCAGCCATCAAAGCGTTGAGTTCCTATTGCATCAATTCGAAGATGGTTTGGGAATGCCTAGACAAACTCAACGAGCTAGGCAGGAACAACAAGGTGACCCTACTCTGGGTGCCAGGGCACGTCGGAGTGGAGGGGAATGAACAAGCAGACATCCTGGCACGAAAAGGTGCATCAACACCACTGATCGGGCCAGAACCATTCTGCGGACTTGGAAACTCTTACTTCCAAGAAGAACTCAATAAAACGGAAGAAGCAATGAGAGCAACACACTGGGAAAGACTTCCGGGGCTGCGGCAGGCCAAAGATCTCCTCGGAAACTACAACCGAGCAAGATCGAAGACACTGATCAACCTCAGCAAAACTAGTCTAAAGGCAATCACGGGATTTCTAACGGGGCATTGCAGACTCAAAGAACACCTAAGGAAGCTAGGCTTAGAGGAGGACAGCACCTGCAGGTTCTGCGGAGAACATCCAGAAACACCCCATCACATCCTAATGGAGTGTTTTGCTGTACATCACAAAAGATCGAATATACTGGGACCATTCCAGCTGACTGTGGGAGAAATACCACAAATAGATCCCCTCAAAATCCTTAAATTCCTGAAGGAATTGAGGCTTGAGGGGCTGCTATAAACGAGAACACCTTGAGATAGCAGAAGAAGATGGGGCACAATAGATCTGAGCAGGTCGCAGCGCATTTGTCACCATCCAACTCACCAATACCAATACCAATAACACCATGGGTAAACGTTTTGAACTTTGATGATTCGATCAACATATTTCAAAACTACCTGAGAGATATATTCGAAAAATGCAATAAACTTGAGATCACTACAACAGCCCTCGGCCTCCCCGGTGGCCCCTTTTTTCTTTTCTTTTTTCTGGGCTCCCGGCCTCGTCTTCTGTTCGTGTGCCCCGCTTGTGTCCGGAAATTAATTTCGGGGTTTTCTGGTTTTTCCTCGGGCCCGCTTGGTCTTGGGGGCCCCCTGTTGGGTTTTTCCCCCCCCCCCCCTTTGTTCTTCTCTCCTTGCCCCCCTCCTTTTTTGGGGGGGCCCTCCCCTCCCTTTTGCTGGTGCGGGCTTTCCCCTTTCCCCCCTTTACATACTATTAAAAAATTTATAACTGATGAATTTTTCATATCAAATTTCAATTCATACAGGACGATTTATAGAAAACTAATAAAGCTTGCCAAACAAAAATACTTTGAAAACAAACTATACAAGGCTGAAAATAAAACAAAAGAAAACTGGGCTATAATGAATAAATTACGTGGGAAAAGTAATATATTGCTGATATAGATCCTGACGTGTTAAACAACTTTTACTGTACGATAGCACAAAAAATTACATCAGAATTACAACCGACAATTCATCCAACAGAGTTCATGAATAATATAAATATTCCAGTTAACTTTCACCTATTTGATACTGACATATATGAACTGAAGCAGACTATAAATGAAATAAATCACAAAACGTCATCTGGTTAGGATGAAATATCAGTTAGAATTTCAGAAAATCTCACAGAATACGCTTTAAACATTTTTGTTGAGGCCATAAATAAATCATTTCATTCTGGTAGATTTCCTCCATGTCTGAAACTATTCATAAAGGTGGGGAAATGAATGATCCATCAAACTTCAGGCCTATATCATTGCTTCCGACAATCTCAAAAATAATTGAAAAACTTGTTAGGAAAAGAATGCTGAAATTCTTGAGCAATCATAATATACTATGCCACTCTCAATTTGGATTCCAAAGCCATAAAAACACAGGCGATGCAATCTTCTCTTTTCTGGAAGATGTGTATATTGGTTTGAACAATAACGAATCTATTGGGGCAGTATTCTGCGATTTCTCTAAAGCGTTCGACTGCGTGGACCATGAAACACTATTATTTAAACTTCAGTGCTATGGCTTTAGAGGATTGTCATATAACTGGCTTTGCAGTTATCTAACAGACAGGAAGCAGGTAGTTAAACTCCAGGGAAATAAATCGCGTATTGAGAATAATACAGCAGGTGTACCACAGGGCTCGGTTCTGGGTCCTATTCTATTTCTGCTTTATCTGAATGATCTGGTGACTGTTGATATCAGAGGAAAGTTCACTCTTTTTGCAGATGACACCACTATCCTTTGGCGTGGGATAAATGAAGATAATCTCAAAGACATCATAACTCTGGATCTCTATAAGATTAAACAGTGGTGCGATTCAAATTCTTTATGTTTCAATACAAATAAAACAAACATAGTTTGCTTCAAGTTCAATTTCGACGACCTACTCATAGGAAATTGTGCTATAGTTAACAAAACTCACACAAAGTTTTTGGGGATATTTATAGATGAAAAATTAAAATTCGATGAACATATAACAAATTTGTGCAAAAAAATAGTATCTGGCTGCTATGCTGTTCGAGTTGTTTCTAATGAACTCAATCAATCCTCAGCCAGAACTGTGTATTTCTCCTTGATCGAGTCGCACTTGAGATATGGAATTGCCTTTTGGGGCTTATGTAGTCAGCAATTACTGAAATCAGTATTCATTCTACAGATACATATGTAACGCAAAATCTCAAGACCATTGCAAGCCACTATTCATCAGTCAAAAAATCCTAACTGTACCTTGTTTGTTCCTTTTAGAAACCGTGTGCCTAATACACAAAAAATATTATAACTCAGCAGCAAATAATTACAGACGTTACGATACAAGAGGAAGTAGGAATATACCCTTGCCAATCCCAAAATCAGAAATTATCAAATTTTCTCTGATATATGAGAGCAAGAAAATATACAACCACCTTCCAATGTGCTATAGGGCAATAACAAATTTTAAAAAATTCAGAAAATCAGTTAAAGAAGTACTTCTGCAAAAAGCCTATTATGACATAAGAAAATATTACCATGATACATTTTAACTTAGTATTTCCGATGCTCACTTATGTGTGATTGTTTATTTATTTAGTGATTATCTACAATGGTTCAAATATTTGTCTCATTTATGTGTATTCGTCTATGTACATATGTTTTTAACTATATAGTGATGGTTCATTTTATTTCATGATTTTAATATTATATTTTAACACTATCATTATTATTATTATTACTTAGACTTTATAAAGTTGCAGTAGCTTTGTCAATAAGGATTCCTTAGACAATAAAGCATATTTGATTGATTGATGATTGATTGATTGGACAACTGTGAACAGGTCGGCTCACTATTCACCGACTTCAGCAAGGCTTTCCACAAGTTTGATCATCATACCCTTATGAAACTTGCTGAAGTGGGTGTTCAGGGTGACATAATATGGTGATTGTGCTCTTACGTATTCAACCGTAATCAATTTGGGAGCATCAATGGATTTAGGTCGGTACCGTTCATGGTTACATCAAGAGTACCAAAGGGATCACATCTGGGTCCACTGTTAGTTTTTGATTTTCATTGACGATCTGGAAACATTTTTTTTTTCCAGTCAAATATTTTATTGTATGCGGAAGACCTCAAAATATATAACAGAATTTCAACGCTATGTTTGAAAATACAGGAAGATCTAACTAGGTTTACTCAATAGTGCAATGAGAATAAGCTCAAATCGAATTGAGACAAAAGTGCAGCTATGAAAATCAATGGCCAATATTGTTCCAGTATTTGTTAAATAATACAACAGTCAACAAAGTTGAATATATTTAAGAAATTGGAGTTTACCTCTAAATCTTTGCGAAATCGTAAGACTATGATAAGAAAAATATTTATTTGTTTGGTTCCTTCGAGACTATGTGAATGTTAGATATTATTGTAATGGAAGAATAAATGACTAAATTCCAAAATATTCAACTGAGCGAAAAAAAATCGTGTGTGAGCTTGAATGAAAAATTATCCTGATGAGTGAGTTAGTTTTTTCTGCGAATAGCTCTCTATTCTTGCTTCATTGTGTACATTTTTACTATATATTCGATTCAATCCCCATTTACTGAATTTACAAATTGAGCAAGAAGTGATTTTCATGAAGCTCAGTACCCGGCAGGGGCTGTTTCAGATGGACTCTTTTTTTTGTGAAAGAATAAAACGTCTCTGAATAATATTTGATTTGACTTCTTTCGTAAGTACATGATGTCATTTATTTTTCCTGATTTGGAGACGTAAGCCAAAAAATTCGCCAATTCAAAGAGCCAATTCAAATTTGCGACGTTCAAATAAATGGCGTTTATAAATAGGTAGCCCGATAATATCCCAAATTTGGTTCGGAAATAAACCACTCCTATATTGTCTTTGTCCTAGTTGCTTCTCAGAGAACAATTTTTTCAATTTGTTTTGAAATCATATCCAAAGGTCGCCATCCTATTCAACTTCACAAATTTATCAATGCCATACACGTTGATACCTACATTCATTGTGGTTCTTCATCTATTAACAGCTGTAAACGAACATTTCCGTTTCGTTGCTTGTTCCGCGCAGTCTCATTCAGTTCTCTTCGAGTGTACGTTCTATACCAATTCCTCTACTCATCTTTCGCAGCATCAGTGACTGTGCCTCGAGTGTTTTCCGCTCTTTAATCGATACCGCTGAAATGGGATTACCTGGACACTACCTTGGATTGCTTCTGATAGCCATGGTCTGCATCAAAAATAGTAAGTAATTATTCACGTCAAGCTTCTATTCATGATAGTTCCACATATCAGGATTGCGTTCGAATGGTCGATATTTGTGTCCATTTGGTAATTCTCCTAAAAGATATCCATATTTCGATTGTGTTGATAACAAAACTTGTTTGAATCTCATTTTTGTCCCGCCAACTGATAATCATTATTCAATCAAATATGCAGTAGCCACCAAAATGCGCACGGCTTTTCGCAAAATCGATAATCAGTGCCGCTTCGAAACTTGTACCGAATAACGCTTTCCTTTGCATTTGTTGACCTGCTATGCAAAAAAGTATAACTTTGGAGAAAGGAAAAACACTAATAACTAACCCTAAAAAACACTCTGGCGATATATGTGATATGCCTTATGTACATAAATATATTTTCTCCTCCTAACTTTGAACAGAAAAAATGGATAATTTTCAGTATTCACGATAAAAAATCAACAGTGTGACGTCACTTGCCGTCGAAAGAGCGCTATCAATTTTTCAATGGAGAGGGCCTCTTGTTTGATAGGTCTTTCGATTATCTTTTCAACACCGGTTCACTTTTGAGAATAGGGCTTGCCGTCCCAATTGTTTTCCCTCAGCTCGAGTCTCAATTTATGGAAAGATAAAACGAACCAGATTCAATTTATACTGAAGCTGGGCCTAATTATCGTGAATGGTGATCGGGCGACTTTCATGACGAATGTCAATCTTTGAATTGGTTAAATAAGAGCAACGTCTTATTTTAAATATTTGTTTCGTGCATATATTGCCCTGTAAAGAAGGAAACCCTTGATATGGACTTGCCAGGTATAAAAATACAATCTTGAGGCATACAAAGAGAATTTCTGAATAGTGAATTTACTGAAAGAATGAAAGTCTGGGTAACTCGGAATCTGTATAATTATACTAGCTGAAAGAAATTGTACCATTAGAACACCTGGTGTAAAAGTGGAAACAGTTCTGAAGATGCTTACTTTGCCAGCAGAACGCGCATCTCTTCTCCTAAAGATGCTAACTTAGCGAAACGCTTGTCGAGTGGGACTGATATCAATTTGGTCTAGAGATGAGTGACATCTATTGAAAGGACAGGACACAAAACCCTGTGAAAATGGCTTCCAACTAATTTTTGGTTATATTTTGATATTCCGTTTGGTTTTAGACCCTACCCACTTATGACAAGTCATGAGAGGATCGTATGATTAGGAGAGCCGCTAAAGGGCGACAAAGTTAAATAATTCATTGTTTGATATATTCCATGAAGAAATTTTTTTGTGTATCGTATCAAATGGAAAATCATTATATCCAGAAGTGTACATGGAGCAGCAAAAATCAATGATTCAAATAACTACAAGCAGTGAAGTGGGTGGAATAATAAAAAAGGCTCCAAATCAAAACACTCAAATCAATAACATGACTCAAGGATTGCAATAACATGAATGAAAATACAACAGACCGGTCAATCTTGAAATATATGCATTTCTTCACCAAGTTGATAACATTTTAAAGTGATCAGACGTGGAAAAATACAATCGTATGCATAAGCATGGGTTACAAAAACAGATATATCCATTATTATACAAAATTATATAAAAGCCAACTTGAATACCTGTATTTCTCTCTGTAAGAGTGGCCCAACTATCGACACTATTTTGATCAGGATAAAAAAACTGATTTTTCCTTAGGGTATATGAAATGACATCTATTACTCATACTCTTTGGGGCATCGGCTCGTGCCTATTCGCAGCGTCAAATATGGTACCTGGTTCACAATATCCCAGGTACCATAAAGCACTTGCTATATGAGCGCACGTATCGAGTTATGGAATTTTCACTCCTGTTATTGAATTTAATGGATTTGCATTTCGTAATATATGTTAAAATGAATACTGTAGCGTACCATACGGTTTCTATATGAAGAACAAAGAAGTCAACTATAAAGTTGGATACATACGAACTCAAACCAGTACATTCGCATTTCTGACCAGAATCAGAATGAAATCGTGATAGATTCATTAAGAGAACAGAAGAGTATTATTTTGCTGAGATTTCAGGATCAGAAATGCAAATTCATTGAATTCAATAACGGCAATGAAAATCCCATAAGTCAGTTCATGCGCTCATATATAGCTATGCTTTATGGTACCTGAGATATCCTAGACATGTAGAGCGCATAAAGTATTGTCGCAACTCAGTACTCGCTTGGCTTATTACGAGAGGATTTTTCGCTGTTTCATCCAACTGTTATTCATCCAAATAATGAAAAACTCATTTTGAAAACTTAATTGAATATTTATTACAAAAAAAATATGAAGAAAAATACTTTGAACATGAATTAGTTGAAAAAATATAAAGAAACACTAAAACTTACATTATACTGCTTCCTAGCAGGATCGTCGATAAGGAGATGTGCTGCATTCCGGAAAAATGCTCTGGAGACCGTCTCTGAAGAGTGATCAATGAATACTGACTAATTTCTGAATAATGAATGCTGAATCTTGACCTCCCTCAATATTTATAAAGATTCATCTGCTGAGGTTGCAACTTTGCTCCGGTCACCGTACTAAGGTGAAATGCTTAGCGGGCATCCGTGCAAGTTTGCGAATTTCGAGATTGTTTTATATTCCCATATCCTGTAATCGTATCAATTTGATGTCCATGAACTTGGATTATTAAAGATGGAATTCTGAATACTGGGTGTTTTTGTTCTAAAATATTGAAGTTGAGGTTGAAACATCTTTCAATTCATGTATTTACTTGAATGGATTTTGAATTATTTAATGACGGTTCTCCATATTTGACAGTATCCACGAATGCATTTACTGCAGTCTATATTTGATGGTGCAAATAGGCACGAGCCGACTGCATTTCATATACCCAAATGACAAAACAGTTTTTTTTATCGTAATCGAAATATTATCAATGATTGGTCTACTCTTACACAGAGGAGTACAGGTTTCCAAGTTGGGTTTTCTATTTCAAAATATTCTGTTCGATGTTGGATACCCTCTATAATAATGGATATAACTTTATTAGTGACTCATGCTAATACATACCAGTGTATTTCCCACTAATGATCACTTTCGAATATTATCAACATAGTGAATGAATGGATATATTTCCAGAGTGAGCAGTTTCACTTTCCTTCACGAGGGACTTTCCGATTTTCTAATCATCAGCGGTATACTTCGGAAACTCTATAAACAAGTCACCAGTCTGTTATGTAATTTCATTCATGATATTGCAATCCTTGATTCATGTTATTGATTTGAGTGTTTCGATTCCGAACCGTTTTTATTATTTCACCCACTTCACTGCTAGTAGTTATTTGAATAATTGAGTTTTGGTGCTTCCGTACACTTTCGAGTATAATACCTTTGATTTGACAAGATTTCCACATGGACATGTATAGCAATCAAATGAATTATGATTTCCCTAGGGAAAATACAAAACAATGCACTTCGAATTATTCAACTTCATCGTCCTTTCACGGCTCTTCTAATCATACGATCCTCTCATAACTTGCGAAAATTGGGTGGGGTCTTGAACCAAACAAAATGTCAAAATATTATCAAAATTTGCTGAAAGCAATTTTTATTGGGTTTTTTCCTCTGTACTTCTTGAACCAGAATGAATTGAAATTTCTGTTGTGACTCATTATCAACCTGATCTATATGATGATTTGATATAAATTTTTTCGTGTTTTCTGTTGTATTTTTTGTGTCAGTATCAAACTTTAACTATTTTTTCTTCCGAGTGTTGTGCTAACATTATATCTGTTGCCGATCCATTTCATCTTTTCAGACAATCGAGAGGTATGGGGTATAGTTTTTGTTACAGGTTTTGTATTTTTTATAAGTTGTATATCTTCATTTTGGGGTATTTTTCAATTTTCAATGTCTGTCGATTTTTCCTCTATAATATTGTCTGCATATCAATTTCCTTTCAATACTGATTTTATGGAGTTAATCTCTTCATCAATTTTCTCCGATTGCATACAATTTTACGCTTGTATAGATTCCGATATTGAAACTTAATTTCTTCAGATTGTGGTAGGTCAAAACGCAAAAACTATGAATAAATGAGTAATTCACTACAAAATAATTTATTCAAGAAAAATGATGGTCCAACGAATCCTCCTTTCATTCATCAAGAAAATAGAATTGTCAAATTCTTATTTTGTTTGTTGCTTCTTTCGATCCAGGAAAAAGGAACCCATTCAAAACTAAGACGGTTTTCTCAAGAGTGATATAAGGAATGAGTGGTTGATTTTTCAGAAATTTATGTCGCGGTCCCATGGGAAATATCCAGAAAATTCATTATCATCAATTATGTCGTTATAATGAATGGGATCAGGAAATGTTTGTTCATGATCATAGGATAGACGTGCTGTGGTCATTTTGTATGATAGAAAGACTGTCGAATTCTAAAAATATTTCGGATTCCAATCTTGTTTGATTCCTTTCGAAGACTGATTTTCTTTTCGAGAGTAATATCATTCTTTGGTTGGCTTTTATAATATAATAATTTATATCACGATCCCCCAGACCAGCAGTTGTGAAATCCCTAAAGGTTTTTGTATAATCATCAAATCTATCGTCGAAATCAATTAATTTTGAGATTTTCTGATAGTACGCAAAAAAAGGTATCTGATATAAGATGGAAAATCAAAATAATTGATGCTGTTGAAACTATATAGTGGTTCAGAAATAATGGAAGTAATTGTGAAATAAAAAATAACGATCGTGTAATGATGGTTATAATACATGAGCCGAAGGTGAGTTTCGTATGGTTTATCGAGTGTATAATAACCATAAGAGATTCTCCTTTTATCTACACCCAGAAATGAAGAAAATTTTTTTTCCGGGGACACATATCCACTTTTTTTCTCCTTTTTTTGTCCCCTTTCCTTAATTTTATTTTTTCTTTTAAGAGCGAGAACGCGGGGGCGAATTTTTTTATTTTCCTTCTTTTTATGATTATTCTCTGTAAAAAACCCCCCCCTAATTTTTTTTTTTATTATTTAATAAAGTATTTATTTTTTTTTCTTTTTTTAATTAAATAAAGGAGAAAAGGAAAAAAAAGGAAAAAAAAAAAAAAAAAAAAAAAAAAAACACCCCGTCGGGAATTGACCCCGGCGGTACCTATTCCCCCCCCCCTTTTGCCCCTTCGGACTGAGGGTTATATATTTTTAAATAAATATATTATTATTTTGTCGAATATATATTTTTTTTTTTTTTTTTTTCTTTTTTTTATCTTCTTTTGTTGTCCTTTTTCTTTTTCCCTCTCTCTACTTTATACTATTTTCATGACAACTACCTTTCATTCTATATAAAACGCCCATCCGTGGTGTGTGTTGTTTTGTGGGTTGATAAAAATTATATGATAACTGAATTCATTATATTTCATTATATTATGTCTAGTGGTACTTATTCAACTTCGCAAAAGCGACCCAGTGGTAAAGCTATGAACGCAGATTGTCATGCATCCGAATTCCGCAATTTTGTCAAAACTCAAAGAAAAATACTCGTAGTGAAACCTCCAGGTTCTGCAGATCCACACGAGGTAAGCAACCTGCGAAAACTCAGGTAGATGTGTATGCGATAAAATAATGTGGAAAAAGATGCGAAATTCGTGTGCATTACTACAAACGATAAGTTTTTGCTCCAAAGCATTACATCTGTGTATTTTGGAATCACTTTTGACATAGGTAATGAATTTCTTCTTATCGAAAAATGCTTCCATTTTTTTCGAATGTCATTTTGATAAACGTTCTCGAATAATTAACCAATTTTTTCCCCATGGTCAATTCTGATGAATTTAAGCATTGGTAAAAAGATCATAATATTGCGTTAACCTCTATTTTTTTTAACTAGTTAGGTCAAAATTCATTTCGGGTAACACACTCATTCAAGTCAATTGGATTCCGAATATGATAAAACGTTCGAATGTTTCTCTCAATCATTCGAGAATTAGTGAAAGTAGGACAAATTGTTCTGAAGACCAGAAAGTTGTAGTTATTAAACTATCAAAATTCCAAATTCAAATATTAGTTAGGAAGAATTTTATCAATGAACGATAGATAATTGATAGATATGGGTATGTTGAAATATGACGAACTAAATACTCATATCCAGTATGATACTCACCTGCCTGCAACAAAAGGTGCCCATTGATAAGATTCCAGAAGATTCTTTCTAAAACAGCTTCCCCCTGTCTGCCTTTATGGCACAACGCTCCCTGAATTACATAGGAGTCACTTTCTCTTGCCCAATTTATATTCAAACCACACAAAACTCGAATCAGATAGACAGCATTTCTAGGAGATTTTTGCACGAAGTAAAAATGAAGAGTAGAAAAATATTATTCACCAGGTCATTTCATTCAAGTCCAGACAAGAGCTGGTTTCGTTAAACAAAATTAATTATCTATTTCCGAATAAAAAATTCGAAGGTAGTGAATTTTAATTCAATTATGAGGGAATGAATATGTAGAAAAAATCGGAAAAATCAGAGGTGTACCTAAGGTGTACCAGTGTCTATGGCATATGGTCTTAAATTCAAAGAAAAACATTGAACTCTAGGCGTGAATTCAGTAGCAGTGCAAAAAATGTTTCCAAGCAATATTCTTCATTACAACAAAAGTAAAGGAACAATTATCTGTTCGAATATGGTTTAGAGTGCTGCAGAAAATGTTATATACAGTAAGAGTAATGAGCATCCGTCTATTGAGTCTTCAGTTCAGTAATTGTACTTTGCAACTCATGAAGCGTGCCAAGTTGGTGAAAATGGTACATTAACATCACCGTTGCAATAGAAGATTTCAAATTTAATTTGTTCTTATTTTCAGGTAGCGGGCTATCATGCTATGAATGTAACAGTGCACATGACAAACGATGTATTGGAGACAATCAACATAAATTAACAGAAGACCTGAAGAAGCCTTGCCCAGAGAGGAAAGATAAAGAGAAACCGTACTCACTATGCAGGAAAATCAAACAAGTGGTAGATTTTGAGGTTAATGGATGTAAGTATCAATGAATAGTTTGATTAGTGTGTGTTATTTGGACATCAAATTTGCCTTCTGAAATTTTCCCTATAGTCCGCGAGTGAGAAACTTTTCTGGAATTTGAATTCAAGCTCGGTACAGAAATTTCACATTTCATTCAGAAATTTCACCAAATACTTCGAACGATAACGACACAAAAGTTATATGTCAGGACAGGTTGATTTACACTTGCCGAATCAATTTCCACTCATCAATCGGAATTTCTGAATGGGATCTAAATGCCATTTCCACATTGTTTTTTCTGAAACATCCTGCAATAGTCTCTGTTCTATCACCAGGATATGTAAAGGTTCCAAATTTCTCAACATGATTGTTTGGAATGGGGGTAAATTGATTAGTGAATAAGCTTGAGGCTCTGTTTTCTTTCTAACTTCTGAATTGTGCATGCGTCGTAACCATTCTTACCTCCAATCTCTATGATTGTTTCAATTTGTCTATCAAGGTTATCAACAGACAAAAGTAACAAGAGTGTAACATTAAATTATAGGCTGCTGATTTGTGACTGTCAGGATAGAAATAGTTACTTGGAATCATAATAGCTGTATAGTTCGGTTTTCTTAATATATTGAACTCAATTCTATAATAATTATTTGTGATGGTCAGATCTGAGGAACTGATCTGTTTCTCTATCTTTATTTTGAGTGTGAACTGTATGTTTTTATCGACATTATTCATGAATAACATGAACTCATTTAGCTGTCGTGTAGTACCATTGCAACAGGATAGAATGTTGTCAATGTATCTGTGCCAAAATTGGATATGTTCCACCCAAGTTGGATTTCACCATTCTGCGTAGGGTATTACAGCCGGTTTGATGCCTTCCCTTCGCCACTTCGACGTTAAGGCAGAGAGGGTGCACATCTGCCCGAAGCTCCAATGAACACTGAATGTTCATTGCAGCACATGTTAACACATACAGTTGTAGGTGGTAGAGGGGCTGTTTGTGATGCCCTTGTGAGCCGCTGCAAACCCATTTCGATGCTGCGGTGGGGTGTGATGTCACACAATGCCTCTCGTGGTAGTGAGTATGCGAGTACGACGGCCGCTGAATGTTCATAGCGACACATGTCAACACATACAGTTATGAATGATGGAGGGCCAACCACTTCCAACTCTGTCACTGCATCCAGACGCTAGAAGTGGTGGGATTGTCAGTCAGATAATTATCTGTTCTACTAGCAGAATGTGTGTATTTTAACAATGCACTCCTGTTGAACTTCCAAGTGCCGACAGTCCTGCAGAAATCGGTATCAATGGTAAAATTCCACCGTTTCAATGATGCGATATGTTGATTGTTTTATCTTGCACAAATCTACTCGTATACCTGCGAGTACTCCTATAGAGAAGAATAAAGTTTTTGTAAGGGTGTCATCTGTACACACATACACCGAAGCAATGAAAAATGACATGGCAAACAACTTTATTTGAAATACCATCATAATCACGCGTCAGTTCTTCCGATCTTGATTTAAACACAGTACAGCCGAGTTTTGATTGAATTATATTGTACGCATAAGGAAAAGAAAAAATGTGTACAAGAAAGGCCACAGTGCAAAATTCACCACAGTTAAATTTTAAATTATCAAAAGAACATATCCCACAACTCATTTTCTTGAGAATTTGAATGGTCAGCCAATAAGAGGTTGAGTTTATGGGAAAGAATTATTGAAAAACTTAGAATCCAGATGGATGTCTCGTTGGGAAAGTATTAAAAAAACTGTCAAGTGGTTGGGGCTCTTTCGCGAATATAATTAACCAGACGTTGTTCAACATTTCTACGGTACGGAAACATATTTCATTTTGTCAATTAAAGTTACTTGTATATATATATGATTTGTGAAATTCAATTGGTGTTCACATCATCAGACTGACTTCAATGGGAATTTCAATACATCTAGAATAAACAATAGATGTATTCATTCTGATTTCGGCTGATGATGATTCCAGAACAGTTCTTAGAAGTCGCATTCATTCATTGACACTAGGGCAGTTCGACATAGTATTCACACCATTTGCATATAATTTATACCGTTCTAGAACCGTATTTCTTTATAGATTTGACGTTTTGCAAATAATAAAATCGACTATATATGAAAGAGTTCAGTAATAAGCTGAAGTAGAGTTATCTGGATTCTTCTAATCAACTCTATCGAAACTTTCTGAATATTTTCTTCAGCACACACAGACTCCAACCTTTCAAGCCGAGCTACCTTTTTCCTGGTATATTTGTTAGGTTTGGTGATTAGTTCCTTCTAGAGATTCTGAATTTCGAACAAGTTCAGCTATTTCCCTGGCATATTCAGTTAGCTGCTTGGTGAATTCAGCTAACTACCTGGTGAGAATCACGGTGTGCCTGTCAATTTCTTCTTGGCGCCTAACATTTTCCTTCTTGCGACAGCAATTTTCGTCTAATTTCGCCTTGAACTCCTTGCGGGCATATTCTGAATCAAAAAGTATCTTCTTTATCTTCATGAGGGAACATGCACCCTGGAGGAACTGTTCACGAAAAACATTCTCATTATGGATGATATTACTGGCAGCTTGGTTTGGAACAGTGTCAGAGATCGAAAGCCTTTCTGGTTTGGCAGTGAATGCTGACGGAGGTGCTATGATCTCTCTGCTGGAAGCCACCGTAGGTATTGGGATCCCTTCAGTGGATGCCACTGAAGATGTCGAGATCTCTTCTACAGATGCGACGTCATGCACTGTCGGTATCTGGATCTTTTCCGCCAATGAAGGTGTCTCTACAGTCTAGGTTGTCGAAGATGACTTTTTGTGGCTCCCCTTCAACAAAGGAGTTTGTTCTATAACAAACAGTCCTATAATTTGGAAAAGGCCTCTTCTTGGTTGGTACACGCGGCTTCCTGACTGGTTTTTCCCTGGTGAGTGGCCATGTGTATGGCTGGAATTCTAAAGTAGGCTTTCTTTTGTTTCTATTCGCTTTGCACTACATGGGACATCCTAACCGGTGGTTTCCTAGTAGGTTGCCGCTTGGACGTAGATTGTCTATCTCTTCTTATTTAGGGCGTTCCTCTCGGAATGAGGAGCATCATCACCATTCGCACGGGTACGGTACCGCCCATCCAACATTGCAGCCTTATCACTTGGAGGATTGCCGGACAGAGTTGAATTCACCCACGACAAAACTGCTGGGACTCTAACCCGATGTGAAAACATTTTGACAACGATATCTGAGGATGGGGTCGGTCTACCCGCATGTCAACACTCACATGAGTCTCCCATTCATCGATGTGCAAATCATGTCACTGACACAAATTCAGTTGGTGTATACCTGTCTGGTGTGTGTGTAATCATACTGAACTCTTGTAGCACCAACAACACTGCAAGGTGTGATTGAGTGGAGGAGTATACATCCAATTGAATTGGTACACACTGAATCATGTGATGATTGGACGATTGTTCTCTACATCATTTCATTAAAAGAATGATTTGGTGAAATATAATATTTTCAACGTTGAAGTATGGAAGTAAAAAATTATGGAATGGAGAATGTTCCTGCAGACTCTACTCCTACATAGAATTGAAGTGTATAAGAGAAATGTCAGAGTTCTATAAGTCAACTCAGCAAGTGATATGCCTTTTCCGAAGAAGTGGGAAAAAGAGACGAAAGTGTCTACTTACCCGTGCGTCTTTTCAAATAAGTGAACCCAAGAAAGAATCCTTGTATTGGTATGTGTAGCGACTGTATATCGCGGATTTCATCACCACCACAACCTAAGCAAAAAAATTCAACCCCAAGAGCAGCAGTGCATCAAATGTTCAGAATACCTCGTAATGAGCAACATAGGTATTTGCGAAAGTGTTTGTATAACCTTTGCAGCCGCTGAATATTGAGCTCCTATACAGCTTTGCTTGCGCAGTGATACATACATGATGGACTCTTGGATTCATCTATGAACTGCGTGTAAAGTAGTTGAGAGCTATGTGAGAGTGTTGGGCAACTCCACCCTAACAGGAGAATTTTGGTGCCTCATACATGGTGAACAAATGGGGAGAAGAAGGATCAGAGGTTGTCGCATACCGACATACTTGGGTACGCGTTGACATACTTTTATATTACTATGATTGTCTTTTCAGTGGTTACTGTATAGATGGAATATATACTATTTGTTGAATTGCATAAGGTTGATACTGCATAGAGCAAGGTCTCCTTCAAAAAGTAAAGTATCTGTAACGTGATTATCTTTTCCATCTGTATTCCATTAATATAACACGCTTCATCATGAATTCCACGAGAATAGTGGAATTTATATACATATTACTGAAACTGCAGACCAAGCAAACCAAACATATTCTGGTGACTTCTGCAGAGGCAAGGAGGAAGGATTCGACCCTGAAGAGGAGAGAAGAGTAAGTAGACGACTATTGATATCTCAAATATGTAACTAATCGACAAATGCGCTGGCGTCATTATAACAAAATCCAAATTATGAATTATGACATTTACCAACGTATTGGGTTGGCGATGTAATGAGTGCAAGCTATCATCAAAACATGAGATCTCTCTTCAAAAACACGATAGCTTTCCTCAAAAATAGTTCCATCTGAAAGGAACACGTTCAATTAGTCAGCAACTTCTCGAATTATATTGTACGAGAGAGAATTATATTTGAGTAAAAAAATGATCTGGTTTGAATTGAATTGAATGATATCGGCGATGCAAGAGCGTAAGAATAGAGCCACTTACCAAATTGCAGTTGGCCGGTATCTCTTCACTTCTTGACCCTAGTGTCATTTGGTTTTCAATAATAATTGGAGATATTTTAAATTAGCGGAACTAACACAAATTTGCACGTGAATGTCTGCCAAGAGTTGTCGAACTGGCCGTTATTCGGCTGTTGGGCATGCATGGTGGCTGGTACCGTATTTCGCGAAAAATAATCCAAAAGAAAAAACAAGAAATGCTTACTCTCAGTTTGATGAAATAGGTACTTGACGTGACATATATATATATATATATATATATATATATATATATATAGTGAGTCCAAGATAAGGTTGTCCACCATGGGGATATCCGAAACGGCAATAGATACAGTTTTGGTTAAATGGGAAAAAAGTTGCGTAACAGAGGGGTCATCTATATGGAAGTATGAAATTTAAAAAAATATTTTTAATTTTCAAGTTATTTTGGAAAAACTGAATTTTTCAATTTCTTTTTTCATTTTTTTCTGGTATTATCGTCATAGTTGGAACGAAATAAAAAACACTTCTTCACAGAAACTTTTCATAAGCTTTCTTGTGATGATATTAGATTTAATTTCCTACGTTTCGTTATCGAACTACCATCATCAACTTATTTTTTTTTAATACGGCCCTATTTCGAAAAATACTGTTTTTTAAAGTTTTTATTTTTCTGAATTCAATGATGTATCACATATGAGGATTAAATTACGTTTCAGGTCTTTTTCGACCATCATCACGAATTTCTTAATAAACTTTTGAGTACGGACCTGAATTGAAAAGAATTCACCAAAATTGGGTATCGTAGAAGATCAAGAAAATCAAAAGTATAAGTTGACTTGTTTTAGTTAATGTTAAAACAAAAGAAAAACATGAAATAACAATAAGTCACACACTTATACAATTACCTTAATGAAAAATACCTGCTATCATCAAGAATTATAAAAACTGTTCAAACAAATGTCCATTATTCTCCAAACATAGATAACATCTTTTAACTGTTGAATTTAAAACTTTATTCAACATATCGGGTGTAATGCTTTCGAAAGCTTGAAGAACTAGTCTTCTCAGTTTCATTACACCCGATATGTTGAATAAAGTTTCAAATTCAACAGTTGAAAGATGTTATCTATGTTTGGAGAAAAATGAACATTTGTTTGAACAGTTTTTATAATTCTTGATGATAGCAGGTATTTTTTATTTAGGTAATTGTATAAGTGTGTGACTTATTGTTATTTCATGTTTTTCTTTTGTTTTAACATTAACTAAAACAAGTCAACTTATACTTTTGATTTTCTTGATCTTCTACGATACCCAATTTTGGTGAATTCTTTTCAATTCAGGTCCGTACTCAAAAGTTTATTAAGAAATTCGTGATGATGGTCGAAAAAGACCTGAAACGTAATTTAATCCTCATATGTGATACATCATTGAATTCAGAAAAAAAAAACTTTAAAAAACAGTATTTTTCGAAATAGGGCCTTATTTAAAAAAAATAAGTTGATGATGGTAGTTCGATAACGAAACGTTGGAAATTAAATCTAATATCATCACAAGAAAGCTTATGAAAAGTTTATGCAAAGAAGTGTTTTTTATTTCGTTCCAACTATGACGATAATACCAGAAAAAAATAAAAAAAGAAATTGAAAAATTCAGTTTTTCCAAAATAACTTGAAAATTAAAAATATTTTTTTAAATTTCATACTTCCATATAGATGACCCCTCTGTTACGCAACTTTTTTCCCATTTAACCAAACTGTATCTATTGCCGTTTCGGATATCCCCATGGTGGACAACCTTATCTTGGACTCACTGTATATATATATATATATATATATATATATATATATATATATATATATATATATATATATATATATATATATATATATGTATATTATATATATATATATGGGTTCATGTTTCTGAATATAATACCACTATGTTCAACAATTTTTAAATAGTCTCATGTCATTTCATTTTCAATAACGAACCGTTTGATGCGTTCAGCCTTCTTGAACTCACTATTGGCAGATTTCACATAATATGTTTGAGCGCCTGTATCGCGGAGGCTAATTTTGGGATCGTTGGAAAAAAGAAGCAAAGTCCAAGTAATCCTAGAGAGAGAGACTTTGTGACTGATTGGCTTCACGTATTGTAATCGGATGTATCGGACTCATTATTATTATTTTTGAAGAATGTATATGAATTGTCTGTATATAATGATATATCATAGAGAACTTCAACCCTTCTCAATTGAATAGCAACAAAATTTTTGGTGAATTTCGAACAATGCTTGACCTTCGCATGGGATATCAGAGAGCTAGCACTTCTATTTTCCTTTATGTTTGCCTAATGTGTTACTAGTCTAGCATCTATTTTGTTTTCCACGTTTTCCATTGTCTCTCCATAAACGGCATTATCAATTAGTTTTCAGAAATATAGATCATACATTTCAGTATCCAAACCTATATAAAGCTTATTCCAAGACGATTGTCCAAACCTCAATACTTTGTGAGTGTTGATTACAATCGAATAATTGTTTATAGCTTACTGTAAGTTGTTGCACTGAACAATATATCTCCTTTCATCGTTCAGCTTCCCAATTGATTCAGTTTTGATTTTGGACATCTGCTGGTAATGGTTGTGACATACTGAAACCCTGAAGGTTTGTTACACTAAAATATGTGATAAATGAAGATGTTCCATTCGTATTATAATTCGATGAGAATTAATTGTTTGCTATGATTCCTTTCACAACGCAAACTCATTCCTCTGCGTATACTTTTCTAACAAAACACTGAATAATATCAATGTCAGCTAGAAATTCCAATTCAACATTCGTATATTTCGACATAGTATCCAAAGGTAAGCCAAGTGGAAGGTAGTGAACGGGATACAATTCAAATTGATCTCCACATATATTCCGATATAATTGGGAATGTCACATACTAGTAGCACACCTGACTTCATCCAAACTCTGATACTCGAACAATCGCCATACAAGTTGAGCCCAAAGTTAATCATTATTTGATATATATTCATTATTGAGTTTTTCATAAAATTGATTTTCGTTCGGAAATGATAGATAATATATTTTTCCAATGTAATCGACAAAGCAATGAGGAAATATACCTTTCTTCGACATCAAATTAAATTTTTTCAACTGGTGGAAAATGTTTATACATCTAATAGATCATCATTGTATACACATTTCATCAAGAATTTACATGAATGAGGTTCATGTTCGAATATCTTGATCGAGTACAAATGTTCGGGATTTGAGTCATTCGCTGAACTGGTCAAAGAAAGGATTCAAAATCGACAATCACTATAAATGATTCCAAGCATTGATAAATTCTCAGGCACCATCTTCCCATATTGATTCATTTCCAAATTGATGGATGTTGTTGCAGTACTCAAGTGATTACAATCATCCATCTGGTGACGTAATCACAAACAGATTTTTCATGTTCATGAGCGGATAGTTGTCATAAAACTGACTTTGAAAGGGCTTTTATCGAACCACAGTGACAATTACCAGTGTCTTCAGTGATAAGTAATGAATTAACATGTCTTCTGAGCCTTTTTTGAGACAATCTCAGTGGTCATCTCTATCCTTTTTTTTATCAACTTCACTCTCCAACCTATAAACATTACTTGAAATATTGTAGTTATCATCACATCCTTCCATTTCCTTATCATTCAATTTAACCAAGAAATGCATTTTTGTTGCATTGAAATGTGAATGAGATGTAACTTTCAACACTCTACCATCAGCATCAACTCTAGGATGAAATGAAAAAGTAATGACACACGAAAAGCAATGTTGGTCCTCATTGCGAACATTCATCACAGCTCTTCTTAATTTAATGTTTTCAGATTTCACATTTGAAACATTCAATTAGTGATTCCGGCATCAGATGATTTGTCATCAGCAAATAATTGGGTAAGTCTGACCCTTCTGAAAGAATGTATTTTTTTACCTGTCCTGAAGCACCTGAAGTCAAGAGGTGGGGCTCTCACGTTTGTTCGGAAGTTAGAGTCCTTTCGCTTTTTTTTCCTTTGAAAGAAGATTATACGTCATAGGCTTTCATACGTCAGATGTCATTTACTACCGATTTCATATTTTTCTAAACTTTCAAGCGAATCACAAGCATTTTTCACTATGAAACTAAAAAAATAAAAATATCCCGAAGCCTGCCAGATGCCGATACGATGCTCATTCCATTGTTTTGTTTTACCCATTTCCTCCACTCTCTCTGAAGAGTTGTGATTCACAAAAAAAAACAAATATATCTTCACTCTTTTCGGATATGTTCTTTTTGACAAATCATCTCATGTGGCTGTAGGTCAAAGCTCTCGATCTCCAATAGTATGCTGCACCTTTCGACGTCTCGGTTTTCCATCTACTACAGCAATTCGGAGGAGAAGAAAAACAGTGATGTTTGAATATATATATGTATATATACCTGGTGTCCCAGAGCTTTTAGGCCAGCAGATATCTCAGTCACCTGCAGAAAAAAAATGAAAAAAATATGTATTTCATAGGAGACCACCAGCACTTTCATGTAGCAGAGCAGAATCCACCCACTCGCGAGCAACCCCTGCGAAACCACCCCTAACTTTTGTTTTTCAAATGACAACCCCATGTTTTTGTCGTTCAACTGACAGCTCTTGTTATTTCTCAACCAACGATATATCATAATTGTTCGAGAAAATTGAATACGTTAGTGGGTACTATTAACTGGACTGATCGAATTGTTCTGCATTGTAGACACCAGAAAAAGTGGACGCTACGCAGAAAAAGAGGCGAAAAAATGTTAGAACCTTTTGTGCTTCCTTTCATTCCTCTGATATCTGGATGACACATTGCCATCAGTCTTGATATTGTTGTTGTATATTAAAATGCCTTTTACCTTCACTCCCAACGAATACGTTGATATGCTTTTAATTTTTGGTGAATGCCGAAATAATAAACGTGCTGCGGAGAGGCTGTATGGGCAGCGCTTTCCTGATCGTCGACAACCAGGTCCTAATACGTTTTCGTATGTAGAAAATACCATGCGAACGGGATCATTTCCAGGAAAAACAGATCAAGTACATCCTACTCCTGTGCGAACTGAGGAAAATTGCATAAATGTGTTGGCCTACGCCGAAGCACATCCTCATATTTCGGTTCGTGCATTGGCGGTTGAGATTGGGATCAGTAAGTCATCTGTGCAAAAAATTTTCAAACAGTACAAGTATCATCCCTTCAAAATTCATTTACACCAAGGACTCAGACCTACCGATTTCGAATGACGAACGGCATTCATTGCTCACATTCATGTTTTAGTCCATGACAATCCAAACATCCTCAATCAAATCTTGTGGAGTGACGAATCCCGCTTCCATAATAATGGTACTGTTAATCGACATAACATGCACTATTGGTCACAGGACAACCCTCACGGGATTAGAAAAACCAATTTCCAAACAATGTGGGGTGTGAACGTGTGGTGTGGTTTACATAATGGACGACTCATCGGGCCCCATTTTTTCCAAGATACTTTGACGGGCCACCGATATTTACATTTCTTGGAAAATTGGTTACCTGCCCTACTGGATGATATTTCAATTGAAGAACGACAACAAATGTGGTGGCAACAAGATGGTGCTCCTGCACATAACCATAATGTAGTTACTACATTCCTCAATGATACTTTTCGAGACCGTTGGATTGGAAATAGTGGACCTGTGCGATGGCCTGCACGTTCTCCAGATCTCACGCCACTGGACTTTTTCCTGTGGGGATATCTGAAACGAGTTGCCTTCGAAACACAACCAATGAATATTGACGATTTAACCCAAAAAATTTTAGAGGCTTGTCATACCGTTACTCCGGCTTCCTGTACTCGCGCGCTGATTCGGCGACTTGAAGCATGTGTGGCAAGTGCTGGCCAACATTTTGAACATTTTCTGTAGTATCATGTATTAAAATACAGATGACCTTAAACATTATTATTTCATTTGTGTTTGTATTTTCTATGATTCTGCATGTCATTCTACCTACCATGATACATCATTGACCGAGAAATGAAACAGACTGTAAGTTGAACCAAAACAAACATGGGCGTGCCATTTGAAAAACAAAAGTTAGGGGTGGTTTCTTGGGGGTTGTTTACCAGGGGGTGGATTTTGCTATGCTGTATAAAAGTGCTTGTGTTCTCCCATGATATATTTTTGTTTTAATTTTTGTTCTGCAGGTAACTGAGCTATCTGCTGGCCTAAAAGCTCTGGGACACCCGGTATATATATATATATATATATATATATATATATATATATATATATATATATAACATCGGTAAAATATACTCGTCTATGAGTAAAAATAACAAAACCCAGAGAAAATTATTCTGCTATCATTTCATGCTCTGACGTGTTAAACCATGAAGGAGTTGATTTGTTCTATTTGTTTCAGTACCACCAGATAGCCGAGTTATCAGAACCTGTGGGTATGAAGAATCAGCTTACGCCAATCGTTGTTACCAGAGATCTGGATTCGGAGGTAGACAAGAAGTGTGCGCCTGCAAGACAGATAATTGTAACGGAAGTTCAACTGTGCTGGCTTCGATTTCTCTTATCATTTCCCTAATTTTATTGAAATTGAATCTGTGAGGTGGACATTTTGAGATCATCCATCATTCTATAGGATTATTTTAGATAGAAACAGGCATCATATCATACCAAAATTGCGGATACTTCGGACCAAATATTTGATCCATACAATCACTTTGAAAGTTTAGTAGGTGTAGTACTTCTATTCGAATAACCACCAGTTCGCAAGTAAAGGCGAAGACAAATATTTTTCCTTCATTTCATAACTCAAGAGTAATGAAGCTGCCGGATATAAATCACTCAATGCTGGTGATGTCATATTTGTTATAATTGTCATAAATTTGGATAGATTGATCCACATAGCTCAATGTAATATCAATCTTGTTGATTTTTATTATTGTGCCAAAGGGCTACGGTATTTGGAATAATATGTAGTAATATGTGAGCTGTTGTTGAATATATAGTAAAACATATCTTCCTTGGAACCAGAAATTCGTTGTAGCAACACTTCACGAGTAACATTACTTAATTCAAACTAGTCTTCAAATGAAATCAAATAACTGCTTGGATGCTAGATGTATATATTGTTTCCTTCCGATTCATTCAGAGTTTCTTAGATAATGTTCAGACCATGACTCATCTTTGAATATAATAAAGTACTGAAAGTTGTTTGTTTTTTTTACATATTTAATGAATTTTCATGGCATCACGAGAAAATTAACTTTTTAGTTCGATGAGTTTTCAGATCGAAAAACACGAAAGAGAAATATCGATTAATATTATACTTTTTTATAAGGTATTTCAAAAACAAGCGATTCTGACAAGTGGTCTGACTTTCCATGAATGCTCAAATGATTAAAATCATTGGATCGTAATGGGCCTCCACATCATTATGCTCCATAGGTACCAGACACTTTGAATCAATCAAAAGATGCCTGTTTGTTAGTTACGTTAAACATGAAATTGTCAAATTTTCCACAGTTGAAATATGGTTCATGTTCTCTGAGATCACCTTCATTCTAGCGGGAATGAGCTCTCTTCCTCTTCACATTTGGTGAAAATTCCAAGTAAATTATGAATTATCTTCGTGAATGGATGAAATTCCAGCAAGAAAGCTTTCATCTGAACCGAATTGAATGGGTATATATGAATAATACCAACAAGCTCTAAAGTGACAAACATGCTGTAGCTAGAGCGGGCGCTCCACAGTGAAGCAGATCATCTACGAAGTTGTCAATAATTGAATGAAGTAAAGTTGATATTTGCGCGTATTTCAAGCATTATTATCTGCTTGAATATATGCTGAAAAAACGGCGAAGTGAACGGAGACTAGTGATTTGCACGCCTATCTTATAGTGTGCGACCATGAATGCTTCAAGTTAGTGGAAAAAAATTTGAAATGATTCGATGTTCTTCTTATTCCTTCAATGAAAGCGGAGTTTTTTCAAAAATCAGTGATATTTCACGTTTTCGATATTCGAACAAGGAGTTCCAGTAATCAGCTAGACATAGCTGAGCCAAAAATATTTTTGTTGTCTTCATAAGATATCCCAGATTACATTATCGATAATATTTTCTGTAGCGATCAATTGTCCTAAAACCAAAATGATATTATTTCGCCAACAAGGTTAGAATCTCAGGAGAAGAAAATTTATTCTAAGTCTGAAGACGAAGGCTTAGCTATTCATATATTTTACAATTTTCAGGTAGTGCGGCCCACTACCTGAAACGTTTTTTGGTCCGATATGGACTTCGTCTGTTAATAATAATTATAATCATCAATTTCTCAACAAAAAAACAGAAAGCAGACTAAAGAGATAAGCCCCACCATTCATGCTATTTATACATTTCGCCATGTCTGGACTCTAAGGGTTCGTCCACAACGGCGCACCGCACTAAGCCTATACCATAGTATCGCCTCTGCCTCGCACAGAGCATTGCCGACTATAGAATTCAAGGACGCATGAACAGTAAATGCCTTCATAGCCACGCCTTCTAAACTGAAATATATGAAGAACTGTTTACACTGTACTGTACTCATTTGTGCTTTGTATTTACGTGTATTACGGAAAAGATAAAAAAAAAGACATTTAACTGTAGAGGAGAAAGGTGTGAAAATGAACATTTATAAAAAAGCATCCCAAGAGTTGATGGGAGGACGACGCGGCGAAGTTTTTGTTGAGTGGTGTAAATCGGACTTGTAACATTGGGGAGAGGAACATTCAAAGAGTGCGTGCCGTTTACGTGATCATTTTATCTTTTCAGCGGTAACACTATAGTGTCCACGTTGGCGCACAGTACGTTTTCCGTAGTAATTTGTTTTTACTTTTAAATATGAGGATTATATTTTATTAGATTCTAACTTAACAAAGTGGTATTTCAATAAAAATAAACCAAGGCTGTCAGTACACCCTTTAATAACCTCAAAAACAAAACAAACGATATGTGCAAGGCTCCGAAAAATACTAAGCTCAATTTACTGTGCGCTGCTCCTAGGTACAAGGGCGATGCAAAGCGAGGGGCGGTGCGCCGGTATGGCCAAACTCATCGAATTCAATAGTTAAATTTGCTTAGCACACGGATGAACATGTATCGAGTAGCCGTGCGCTAGGCACAGATTTGATCAGTTACAGATCGCTTTCTCCAATATATTTATTTTTGCAATCTTGGCAACTGATTTCGTGAATTCTCGACTTTTCTGTGTTTTCGAATTTATCTTCTGGATTGCCAAGGAGCTGTTCTAATTCATAGGGAGTTTGTTTGAATGTCATTATTTTGCGGATGAATTCTTTTTCGTAGTTTTTTTTTGGGTTCTTTACTTAGCACAATCAGGAGAAATAAGAAGCGATATTGTATTCTATACTTACAGTTATTTATGAATGGAACACGTTCTATTAACAAAAGTCAAACAGTATTTATTTTATTACCTTATTATCAACCCGATAATTTCTTTATCCACCGACCCGGTGGTACTGTAGACCTTTCTGCGTATTCAGTTGAAATAGCAAATGAACTGCGGACAAAATAGTAAGGTGTCCCAGAGCACTACGGCCCTCAGGATTATCAGTTATCTCATGCCTGCACGAGGCTCTGCTTTTCAGGCACACTCTAGTGTTTGAAAAGAGGAAAAAATAGAAAATTCAGTTGAGCGACTTTCGAATGAAACAATTTCCTTTACTCGAATACACAACTAACTTCGAGCTGATGGAGTAAAATTGGCGAAAATTATTTCATATTGACAATTCGAATATCGAAGTAAGATGACAGCACACTACAAGTATCATTTTAAAAGTAAAATAATTCACAATAATGGATCATCCAAATATTCTTGATAGGAATAGTAACTTTTCTCAGTCAGCAAATATTTCATTTTGTTAAAAAATATTCTGTCACATTCATAAATTTTATTTGCCGTTGGCAGTTTGTTGTAGAAACTCAATGCCCTGTAGAGAGGAGAATTCTGGAATTTCGTGGTTTTGCGTTTTGTTATTTTCAGGTGACCACCATGTCGTGTGTTATAAGCATGCGAAGAAGCATTGGTATCGAAGGATTCCAAGTTGCATCTGATGCATTTCAAACATTTCAAAATGTAGATGGATGGAGCAGCTAACAATTTCTCTCTAATAAATATCGGTTTGCAACTATCACGATAGTCCATATCAAATATTAATCTCACGATACGTTTCTGCCCTATAAACACTCTACCAAAATCTTTACCACATCCCCATGACATTATGTTGAAAGAAATGTGTGAGTATACCATTGCATAATGAATGTTCAATAAACTCTCCTTGGCTACACATGTTTTCATCTGCTTCATTGCATAAAATGCTGAATTTACTTTGTTGCATACGTGATTGATATGTAAATCCCAGTCTAAAATGTTCCCAAGAATTTTACATCTCACGACATAACTGTTTCATCAATAGCTTTTATTCCACTTGGGATATTATCCTTCCTATTACAGAATTTCATTGAAACTGACTTTGTTGTATTTAAAATGAGTTGATTCCTATCGCACCATGATGTGAACGAATCAATGATTCTGCCGACATTTATTAATAATACATCTGAATCAGGACTGGCAACTGTAATTGTTGTGTCATCAGCAAACATGGTGATATGACAGTCAGTTACATGTTCAGGCAAGTCGTTGACAAATAGCACGAATAGTAGGGGTCCTAATACCGACCCTTGCGGTACTCCTAATTTAACATCACGCTCACTTGAAGTAAACACGTTATTTCTCACAGTCATACTACGTCCATACATATATGATTTCAACCATGTCAATAAATTATTTGGAAAAGCCAGCATTTTCAACTTATTATTTAGAAATTCGGATGACACCGTGTCAAATGCCTTCGACAAATCGAAAAACAGGCTAATTACGCAATTGTTAAAATTTATCTCAGAGTAAACAAAATTGAGAAATTGGGATGATGCCGTTCCCACAGAATGATTTTTCCTAAAACCATGCTGGTTACCACATATTAAGTTGTTCATTTCCAAATAATTCATTATCCCAGCAGTAACTTCTTCCTCATACAACTTCGAGAGTGAGCAGAGTAGGGACATTTGTCGATAGTTGTCTAACTCTGTCTTTTCTCCTTTCTTGAATAAGGGACTACAAGTGCGTTTTTGAGCTCAGTGGGAAAATATCCTTGGATAAAGGACTTTTTCATCAGGTAAGTAACGGAATATATTATGAAATCTATTATATTCTTGATAGTAATTATAGAAAGTTCATCGAGGGGTAAACCACTGTGGAATTCTTGTGTACAGACTTGTGGAATTCCCATGGAATTCCGTGGAATTCCTTGGAATTCCGTGGAATTCCTTGGAATTCCGTGGAATTCCGTGGAATTCTATGGAATTCTTTGGAATTCATGTATTCATTTAATTTAATTAAATGCTATTTTGTAAGCAATATCTTTGTAATGAAAAGCGATTTCGTCACAGAGTTCCTCGTAATATTACGAGTTAGATAATCTTTACTCTCTACTGTTCCTCGTGAACAGTAAGAGACTCCCTCGAAGAAACCGACAGTCTCGTTCCCTCGCTCGGTTCAATATAGTTTTTCATTCGGGCGCGGTTTTGACCAGTAACATATTTATTTATTGTACAACGAAGTAGTGCAAAACTCTCCAAGCTTCAACTGACCAATTGATTGCAACTGTTCTGGTAGCCCGTATAGAACTACCCCGATAGCGAAGCCGAATGATCTCTTACTCGACTCTCAAGTCTGACAGAACTGGCCTGACTTGTAGATTCCTCCGAAGGTTTTAAGGAAACCGCCAAGTGTTCTTTCAAATGAAATCGACAACTTATTTTCCAGTATTTACGAAAGGTAAGTCAACCTATTATAATCTATTGAAGTCAAACCATTCTCCGTTTTTTCATTAAAAAAAAACATGATCACCTACTGATCTACGGCAGTATTGTAATGCTCGAGTATAGCAAATACTTCTCCTGTGAAGATACTGGAGAACGATGGCAGTTGATAAGTGTAAGTGGTGGTATCTGTTATCACAGCAGCTCCTACTCCTTCAGCTGTTTTGAATGAATCGGTGTATATATGCTTGAAGTGCTGATATTTGGAGACCAGTTCGGCAAAGGAATTTCTTAATGGAATTTGAAGGGGTATGGTATTTGGGGAAGTCGAGGAGATAAGTATCACAAGGAGTAATTGGTAATGTCTAGGGAGGAGAAATTTTCAACTCAAGAGAGAGAATATTTGGAAAGTCTTTATTATTGTCGGAAACTTTGTCAATTTTCGCGTAAAACGGTAAGGGGTAATTTTGTTTCTGTTCGAAGATATGTTGAAAACGATCTGAGAAAGTATATCGAGAGGAAGGATGATTCTTGGAAGAGGCTACTCTTGCAGCATAACTTAAGGAAAGATAGTCTCTACGAACATCAAGGGGTTGTTCTCCAGACTCAGCTAGCAGCCTCTCCACTGGGCCGGTACAAAAAGCTCCTGGGGCAAACCATTCTCTCATTTGGCGATTACCTCGGCGATTACCTACTTGACAAAAAATGTGCTGTTCAGTTTGCTGTTCACCTCGCTGTTTGCTGTGCTTTCACCTGGTCCTTGAAATGTGATAGTTTCTGCAGTACCTGCTTGAGTAACCTCGTGGATAACTTTTGAGATAATTTTGCGTGATGAACACGAATCTGCATAAAATCTTCTAGCAGCCCTTGTAACGAAAATAAATTTTTTTGTTACATTGTTATTGATCAGTGCGATTATTGTGTTATCATTCAGTACTACACTCCTTTTCTAACCGTAAGTATAGTTCTACTGTCACAAATTAGTCCTAAGATTTTTTTTTTCAGTCCGCATTCGCTGTAGATTCGGGCCTCACATTTCGGATCGCGAGTGGAGTTCTACTGTGATAAATTGTATGTACCATGGAACCTCGATCAGGATAATCTGTCTCTGTAAAACTGTCTGCAGCTTTCTATCGGCCTGAAGGATAAGGTGAGTGGAAATTCTATTTCGCTATTTTTTAGTGTTCCATTTTATCTGAGAATATTCTACTCATCTCATCTCAGGGTTGTTCCTGGTATTGATATCATTCTGTATTCTGTGTCTCTTTAGAAGAAAATTATCTGTCAGTTGGAATATTCTAATCCTAAGTTAGGAATTTGTGGTTCTTCCAAATTTGAAAATTGTCCCTATAAGACAGATATTCCTCATTTTTTTGTGAAAACGCTGAATTCTTGGGAAGCCTTCTCATGTCTGAGTTCTTCTGATCGCTGGGCGATTAGTATCTACCTTCAGTAGATTTATGAGGAAGAGTTTCTATTCAATATATTTTTGTTTAAAAATCATCAGAGCTTTGGTATCCGCTGTTGTAGAATTACTTGTTTCTAACTACGGGTATTATATTCCTATATTTTTTCATATTTGTACTTCATGAACACATGTATTAAGAGTTTATAAAACTCTCCACTCTGTAAATTTATATTCAATATCTGAATAAAAGGCATCTGTACTTTTTCGGTACACCCAAGAACAAGGTCCTTGAATTTTTTTATCGCAACTCTTGCTCATTTGTTCAATTTCCTTTCACGCTCAATACCTGGGATCTGGAATTGGAGTCCGAAGAGACAAGGAAGACTCACCTTACCCCATCGTTGTTACTGCCATCGTAACAAGGGAGCCTCACCTTCCTAGCCAGGACCAGGAGCCCAGTAGCAGGAATACCAGGAGTTACTACACTAACAGTCGATTTGAAGCCCTCTTTTGTACCATTATTGTGCCTATCCAGGTACTGAAGTTACTGAAATTATAATCAGATATCCATTAAAGGATTAATTTTTTTATTTGATTTTTATTGCTCACCTCATAGTTGCAACCCTATAAATGTGAAGTAGTTGACAATTATATGGTATTTTAATTAATTATAAATATCACTTAGATTATTATGATTAACTGCTGCTTCTGGCGCCCTTCTCTGTGATAAGTAGAAGTCCAGATTACTCAGAATTACACTCTTTAAATTTGAAATAGTACTTCTGAGGAAACCCTTACTCACACCCTGTCTCTCAAAAATGAGTACTGGAAATTAATTTTGTTATACCTTCGACGGTTCAATTTTGAGGGTTGAATTGAAAAGTTTAGTCAGCGTATGCAAGTAACACATTTATATTCACTCCTGTTCGGGGTCTTTGATGTATCGGGTCGAAATATCGGTCGAAATTTTATTTTTTGCTGGGCTTGTGGTGCGGTAGGAGAGTGTAGATTAGAGCTATTCTTTGCTTACTTGCTCTCACGCCTCACATACATCGGCTCGGCGTGAAGAAAGAGATGGGGATCTGAACCCTATGGCGGCGAGTGAATTCACTTGTATTCATTTCTATACGGTGGTTTAGTACACGTCAGTTAACTAGGTGAGAATTTTATCAAAATTTCATATTTTAATAATAGCGGCTTCAAGATGGCGGACTAGTTTTGTGATAATGATCCGATTCTACTCAAAATTGGTATTATCTCGATGACGGCTGTAACTCGGCTCTAACGATCTGGATTAAATTTTGTATTCGAATAGGGTTATCCCTTCAAGGTTTTTGCTGTCCGGGTTCGTTTCAGTATTTGAAGTTGATTCAGTTTCATTACCTAGAAAGTGATGTTTTTATTATGTGCAATATATAAATATATCAGAAATGTGTGTATTTCGTCGTATACAGAATATATAATAAATGTATAATTTTCCGAAATCACTATTTTTTTGGGTTGAAGCCATTGTTGACATCATATTAACGAAAAAGTGAAATATCTCACCGATATGGAATTCCATGGAATTCCGTGGAATTCCATGGAATTCCGTGGAGTTCCGTGGAATTCCGTGGAGTTCCGTGGAATTCCGTGGAATTCCGTGGAATTCCTTGGAATTCCTTGGAATTCCTTGGAATTCCGTGGAATTCCATGGAATTCCCGGGAAAATGGAATTCTTGTGTACACATTTCCGCAAGTGGTTTACCCCTCGAAGTTCATCAATCACAGATGATTTTTTATTCTTCATCATATTAAGTGAATCTATTATTTCTAATTCTGTAATAGGTCCATTCTGAAATGGGTGAATCAACATACAAGCTAGTGGTACAGGGCAAAGTTAGATTTTGACCGAAGTGACCAGCCAATGTTGATTCAGTAGCCCTAGAAAAGTGATCTGCGAATAATTCCGCTACCTCATATGGATCTTCAACATCATTGAAGTTGTGCTTCAGAGTGATTGCATCCCCGACAAAGGACGACTTCTGTTTTCCTAACTCAGAGTGGATTATGTTCCACGTCTCTTTCGTTTTATTTTGAGCGTTTTTTATTTGATTGGAGAAGTATTCGGTCTTTGCTTTACTGATTACAGACTTGTGTTCCTTTAGCCTATTTTTATATATTTCTCTGTTGTGGATTGACTTCCCCAGAAGTTGTCATCAACTTGAAAAATTCTCTAAGATAATTGCCCTCTTGGATGATTTCTTCTGAAACCCAACCATTTTTAGGCTCTTTAGAAATAACAGATTTCATTGGACAGGATACGTCAGAACACCAATAAAGCCACTCTAGAAAATAAGAGAAGGCTTCGCTTATGCACATTTCGTATAAAGTCGGAAACCAATCGATATCACTTAATCTAGTTCTGAGTTCGTTAATATTACCCTGATTGACTTGTCGCTTTCTAGCTATAACATTTTGTTCATTGTTGGGTATGCACATCTCTTTGCTGAAGGTTAATAAATGGGATAGATGATCAGTAATATTTGGTTGGATCAATTGACAATCATAAGTTAGATTCGAAAAAGCAGTCGCCATATAATCTATAGTTCGACTTGTACGACCATTCGCATTTGTGAAAATTTTAGGTAGTTGGGCCCTGCATATTGACATTCAATCGAAACGAACTGAAACAATCCATAAGAGATTTAGTGTTCGAATCATTTGATAAATAGTCGATATTGAAGTCCCCACTCAAAATAATATTGTGGGACTTTGTTTCGGCAGTACTAAGAGCCTGCAGTAAAGAATCTAGAAATATATTGACATTTCCATTCGGAGGTCTATATGCAGTCATAATTACAATTATAGTGGAATCTATTCTACAGCAAATCGCAGATATTTCGATTTCGTATTCTCTGGATAATTTATTTATTGCTATTATTTCAGTGACATCAGCGAAACTTTTGACAAGAATACCTGAACCACCACGAATATGCTTCTCTCTACAAAATATTGTTGCCACACGGTTGTCATTGAAATGAACATCTCTCAAACAATCACTAGTTATCCAATGTTCAGATAATCATACAATATCAATATCATAATTTTTCAAAACCAACCAAATTCAAATTATTTAACAATCCCCTAACATTCACATGACAGACTTTAGTGATACATGACCGCCTTGTACTCTACTGTTGTTAGAGATCCTTTGGACTAGGTTCAGTATTCGCATTTTGTTCCGCATTTTGTTCCGCATCTTGTAGTTCTGACATTAATGATACATTCGTTGATGGATTTGATTTTGTGTTCAATTTTGGCAGGTTATCAGGTGCCAAAGTATGAACTGGCTGAAAATAATTATGGATGTGCCTTACCAACGCCTTGGAAATAAGCCATCTCGCTGTTTCTGTGAATCCGTATCCATCTCTTCTATAATGCCATCTTTTCAGGGTAGTATTACACTTGAATACATTGCTGCATCTCTCGGCTTCAAACATGTGTTTCTTCAATTCTAGGTTGTTATTATATACAAAATCATTATTACTATTACTGCTATATTTAAAGGATTCTTTATGACAATGAGCTGAGGCTTTAACAATTTAGTCATCATCTCTGTGGTTATCCGCCTGTTATGTAAGTTGGGCCAAAATATAACAAGATCATTTTTATAATAATTCTTCGTATGATTCAATACAGTGTCAGCTAGTTCTCTGTCGCCTGCACTAGGTTTCACGGTAGATTCGATGATGAAATCTCCTTTTGCTAGGCTCATTATGTAACTGGCCATACCCTTATCCTTGTGGTCAGAAATGAAAGCTATTCTCCCTTTTCTTGATTCCTCGTTCACAGGGTTTGTCATTACACCTTGCAATATTCTATTACATTTTCGTGTTTATGCATTCGGTGTTTGTGTTGAGTTGTCCTTCACAAAATCATCTTCTACACCAATGGGCAGATTGTGTAGTGGATCGGTTGATGTGTGAATATCACATCTCTTTATTTCATCCGTTTGTATGCCTATATTATTCTGCTTTGTTCGGCTGTTTTTGTTCATGTCTTTTTGTAGGATATGAATCTTATCTTGGTGTGTTATCAAAGATTTTTGTTTTTCCAGAATATGACTCATTTCATTTTCTGTGTTCGTTGCTTCTTGTACAAATATTTCATGTTCGTGTTTCAGTTTTTTGATGTAATTATCCCTAATTATACTTCGGTTGGTCCCATCCGAATAGATCACCTTGTAGTAGTACCTCTATGACTGAAATGCGCAAGTTGTAAGAAAGAATGATTCACGATGCCCCTATCTCACGAATCCTCACCCGAATATCCGTCAATATACTTCTTTCGCTGAATATGATTAGTTCGAAAGTGTGAATTAGTTTAAATAAGTGAATTGACGAAAATTTTCCATATGTACTATGGGACACAAAACAAACGATGCTCAGTAAAAACAACGTGGAAACTTGGCGAACACTACGAAAACTCGAGGAAAAACTCCGTTCCCACTCGTTTAGTAAGTAAGATTGTTTTTAATGATTTTTGTCATGTTTTAGAAAAACCAATGGAATGAGTGGACATATAATTGGAAATAGATGAGACTGACAATGATTTCTGATCATTGATCATCGGCAGGGGCAATCAACTTTGTAGATCAACATACGGCTGAACTTTATTCATCATCCTAGGCCGTTTTCTGCCCTGCATACTTTTTGAGTTGTACCAGCCGAGTGTCTCGCGCCCAAAGACAATTTTCCTTTGGTTGGCGCAGGTCCGTCTTCAGATTTGACATCAGAATTTTCCGCCACCAACAGTGAATCTTTCCGTAGTGATAACGCTGTTACTACTATACTGGGAGATGATCCGACTGAAGCAAAGTTTTACGGTAGTGATACCCAGGATGATTTCGCACTGCAGTGGTGTACCTATCTGACACAAGCACAAGAGAACGACAACAAGGAACCTAAAAAACACTCGAGGACAAACTCTGTTCTTACTCGTCGTAAGTAAGTTTGGTTTTCATATTTTGTCACGTTTTAGAACGGAACCAAAGACGTGAGTGGACGTATGATTGGAAACAGCTGAGACTGACAATGATTTCTGATCATTGATCATCGGCAGGGGCAATCTACTTTGTAGATCATTCTACGGCTGACCTTCAATCATCATACGCCGTTTTTCTGTCCCGCACACTTCCTGAGTTATGCTCGCCGAGTGTCTCGCGCACGAAAACAATTTCTTTTTGTTGGCGCAGGTTCCAGGCCATTACACTACCTCATATCCACCCCAACTGAATCCGGTAGTTCAGATCTTTTTTCTCGGCATCTGAATTGAGGTTTTCTACTGGACCCTCAAATTTCGTTGAGCAAAGGTTTCTCAGCCCTCAGTACAGCTATGCCTGATGAGTGATCGATATGCTGAAGCATTCAAGACTACTTTGTCTGACAAAGCCGGTGCTGATGAAGCATTATGCAACGTTCCTCCCACGATTTCGAACCACAGGAGGTTTCTGCTAGCACTATACCTGAAGGTACAACCTTTTCCTTCAAAACACCTCGAGGGCACTGCTCATCGAAGTCAATGGCAGTCTTAGAGAAATCAACAGAGGGGGGACACCTCAAGCAGACAAAACAGAGGATGGTGAAAGCGGTTCAAGACGTATAACAACAAATGGACGAAATAACATTTTTCAACTTATACGCTGGTCGCATTAAATATTTGACAGCACGTGGCAATCTGTAACAAACAACTCCAACATTTTGGAGAGGGTTCAGGTATATAAAATCCATTTTTATACTCTACCTTCTGAAAAACTGGCACCTGAACCCCGACAATTCCACCCAGCCGGCTAAACCTATTTTGTGAGTGTTTAGCTATATTACTGGAATTTGACTACATTGGACCAGCCGTCAATGTCAAGAACAATTTTTGGTTCAGCTATTTTCTCAGGTTTGAGTCTTACCTATAGCTATAGATTTCTTTTGAATCTGAAATATTTGCATGAATTCATCACAGCCCCTCACTTGGAGCTGTGAAAAATCTTATGCCTGAAAATTGTTTTTTTAACGTCAGTGGATTCGACAGATGCCGATAAACATAAGAAGTATTTGCGCTTCCAATCTAGATACAAAATTTTTGAATTTAAATTTTTTGTGTTTTGGCTTATCTTTGCACCTTATATATTCACAAAAATCTCAGAAACGGTTATACATTTTTTTGAGTTCAAGAATTTTTTTGTATCTGTAGCTATTCAGACGACATCTTTTTCAATTAGTATTACCAAGGTGTAGTGTTCAGGAAACATCCAACAAATTTGAGGTATCTTGGTAATCATTACGATTCAATATTAATGGGAAATAAATTCATTTGACACTTGATTTCGGTTTGCCTTGTGGTTGAATATAGGTGGCCGTCTACAAAATTATTTGAGGGGCACCGATGTATAACCTTGCAGACGGATCGAGGAGATTTTGACAATGTAAATTTCCACCGAGTTACAGTGACTTTTCATGTTAGGCAACTAGAAGGTAAAACAAGGCCTGAATTTTCCAGAATATTACATGCAACAACGAGAAAGCCAAAGGTTTCAGTGAAGCAGATCAACCGGATGTCTGGAATGAAGCACCCAAACCTCAATGGACTGGCTGGTGATATTTGGAAGTGGTGTGAAGAATTAAGCATGATATTCAGGAACTTGAGTTTTCTGGTGGGGAATATATATGTATATGTGTGTATATGTGTATATATGTGTATATATGTATATATATGTATGTGTATGTGTGTGTGTATATATGTGTATATATATATATATATATATATATATATAAATATATATATATATAAAATTATCAACTAGTGATGTTCGTCTCATAAATAAATTCGAAATATGAGTTTATAGCAGATCAAAGTCCATGATGTTTCACCTTCGGAATGCAATATCGAGAATACGCCTTCCAAGAGCAGGCCAAAAATTTAGATAACCTGAAGTTGATCTGTTTACTAACTACTCTAACACATAGGGTAAAACATTTTTATCTTTACAGCCAAACTCCATAAGTTATGCAACTGATGCATTACATTAACTTGGTCTGACACAAACATTTGTGTTTTCCCAATCATCACCACTTCCACATTTTCCTAGAATATTGAAAATGATCGAAGGGGACAAAGTAACATGTTTTGTGTTTCTGTTATCGCAGTCCCAAACTTGGTTTCCACAAATTGATATCAATTTTGAATTCCATTATATTGTATTTTGAACCACAATATATAATTTTTTCAGTTTCGTTTAAGCACCTACATCCACTGTGGTGCCATCTTTCCCTGGGTGAACCGATTTTGTCTGGCATCCATTTTCCAGGAGAAAAACTGAGGGGTGAACCTTCAGCGACTCTGATGGCATTACTGATTTCAAATACGATGAAACCATACAATTTATGTTCGTCTCATTGGTGGATATTTGTGAAGGAGATGTGGATAAGGTAGATCGCCCATGGGTGCAGCAAGGTAAAAATTATAGTACTAGAAAATTACATAGATCAGCTTGAAATCTGATGTCTCATGCATGTAACTATGATACAATGGAAATGTTTTAGAGGGGTATTTTCAAAATACGATCCACTTTTTTTCCGATATGAGAAAATCTGGGACCCTTACCGAGTGTTGACCAAATTAGAAAAATCGGAAAACCTCATTTTGAAAAATATATCACGAACTTATTGTTATGGTTGCTCTAAAGCTTGCTAAAGCGTGAAAATATGATTCAGAATCAGAATGAGTAGCATTTTTATTGTATAATCAGTACAAAAAAAAAAAATAAATAAAATAAAAAAAAAATAAATAAAATAAAAATCGTTTACCGGTTGACGAGTGTCGCCCTTCAGAGGTCGAATCTTCCGCAGAAAATGTATTGACGAGGCCTTTTGCCTCTTGGCGTGTGAGTCCCAGCACGGAAGCTCAATAGGAAGTTGAACCCTATTCTTCCGCTTGAGGGGCAGACGTGCTTGTCTCTTCACTGCCGAGAACCAAATTATCCACAGAAGACCAAGAGAGCAACAAATACAAACATATATATATATATATATATATATATATATATATATATATATATATATATATATATATATATATATATATATATTTTTTTTTCACCATTTTCCACGGTGAAACGTGAATTGTGTATGACATCCACGATTATCAATTAAAAAACCGCACACATTCAAATAGGTTTTTTTCTTTCTCATTTTTACTTATAAAAATCCTCATCACCCAGCTACACCTCAGCTCTTCAGCCGTTTGCTAGAAATGAGTCTGCAATTTGGTGGTGTTGATACTGATCAATTCAAAGGCCACAGCACAAGACATGCTGCCACTTCTGCGGCCAACCAAATCGATATGAGCACGGACACCATATACGATCAAATGAAGGCTGGTCCGAAAAATAAAATACTTTTGGTGAATTCTACATAGACCAGTAATTACAAATGGTACATTTGCGGATTACCTCCGCAATTTCATTAAAAGAGTGTGAGTTTTCGGGTTATTTGAGTTTTGCAACATTATATTGTATTAGCATTCAAATACTGTCTGTATCAAATTCTTAGTTTATAGTGGTGAATCGAATGACATAAACAGTTCATTTAGACTACTTCATTAGTATGGGATCAGTCTGAATAAAATTTTGATCGACTTTTAATAATTCTTTAAACATCTACAAGGTGATCTATTCGGATGGGACCAACCGAAGTATAATTGAGGATTAAACGACTTACCTGAAGGAAGTTCAATCCAAATTATACGAGGTTGGTCACATCCGAATAGAGAGACACCCACCCATCTCAAAGAAAAAAAAAATCCTATATATTATTTTTTCTGTCATCCCGACCCAAAAAAGCGATATCATCGCAAGGTATATTGACGGATATTCGGGTGAGGACTCGTGAGATATGGGCATCGTGAATCATTCTTTCTTTCAACTTGCGCATTTCAGTCACAGAGGTACTACTACAAGGTGATCTATTCGGATGTGACCAACCTCGTATAATTTGGATTGAACTTCCTTCAGGTAAGTCTTTTAATCCTCAATTAAACTCTCTTCTTTTAGGTCACTGATAGATGTTGCGAGTTCATTCATTTCATATGGGCCGGATTTATTATAACTGGTGTTTGATACCTTACAACACTCAACTTTATTTCCACTTAAAAAATGTATTTTACTTTAATTTTTTGCTATACAGCTCTTATGAAGAATACCCAAACAATTTACAGATACATAATGACTGAAGATTTTTGATTTACAGCATTTGAAAGCAGAATTTGTAGAGCACTGCGAAGCCACGTTTTGACTGTTTGTCATATCGAATCAAAGTACATTGAAATGATTACTGATATGCAGATTGCCGAATTGAAGCGTTACGCACCGAAGTTTTTGGATATAAAATCATTCTACGATAAAACTTTTGTTTTGTAGCAAATATAAACTGATTTCAGTCATTACTTAACTCTTGTTCATTTCAGTATGTGCAGATATCCCTATAATTGTATTGATAATATATGACAAATATATATGTGTACATTTTACACGCATATACACATCATATATATATATATATATATATATATATATATATATATATAAGCGAATACATACATCTTTCGCTATACAGTAACTTTCTCAAACAGAATAAAAATGAATGTGTATATAGAGATACATACCCATTCACATACACATATACACATAAATATATATCCTGTTTTTGTTCATGTTGTATCGATATTGTTATGAATGTTGAATGGTTCTGTATTTCATAGAAAACCTTATAACGAAAAAACAGTTTTGACATGCACTGGATTCGAATATAATTCGTCTCTATTTATCTACGAAAACTATGGTGATAATGTAATTGTTGTATCTGATGCACTTCGAGAGCAGTCACTGAATCAGTCATATGAAACAATCTCTGAGTTTTTTAGACAAAAAACTGTACTGAAAATCCAAAAAAGTCTTCATCAAAATCAATCTGGGATATTTGTTATCGCTTCTACGAATCGAAATAACTAAGCAAGTATTTATCATATCTATTAGACTAAACTTTCTGGAATAGATTGTCAGTATTCAGAAGTTGTCTAGCTTGGAATATTTATTACGAACGAATAAACAGGTCATAGTCCAGAAAATGAAGCATTTTGGCTCGCAATTTTTTTTATATCATGCTGCTGTACGCTAGAACCTTGGGGGTGGTTGCCACCTCATCTCGGGGGTGGAATTTTTTTATCACATTTCAACTGTAGAAATCGACGAAAAAAATGTCTCGTACGTTTTTTTCGTAAAAGTAACATTTTTTGAGTTATTCGAAGTTGAAAGTAATGTTTTTTTGCGAATAACTCTAAAAATATGCATTTTATCGAAAAAAGTGTCGGGAGCCAAATTGTAGCTTTCATAAAAACAAAAACAATGCTTTTTTCTGTAATTTTTCTACTACAAATACGAACTGAGATACAGCAAATTAATGCTTAGCTTTTTTCGTCAAATGTATAAATTGGCAGGTTAAAAGCGAAATAACGAGAAAAATTTGCATTTTTCGGAGAAAGCTCATAGAATCTTAATTGAAGTATTCAATGAGAGCTTTTCCTTTATATATGTACTATTGATACCCCCACGAAGTTTGTACCAATTTAAAATGCCTAATTTTGAAAAAATTGGAGTTTAAAGAGTAAACGGTTTTTTTCAATTTCGGGTTTTTAACCCTTTTCTTAAAAATATCTCCCAAAATACTGAAGATGCCGAAAAACCGATGGGGTACTAAATTGTAGCTTTTCCAATGACAAAAATTTTCCTGTGTGCAGATTTTTTGTACAGTGAACGGCGAGATATAGCCGTTTAACACCTACATTTACGATTGAACATCACCTTATTCAAGCGCTTTAAACTCTCCCCATTCGAAAATTAAGGGACCTTAAATAATTCATTCCACATAATCTCATTGCTTTCGAAAAGCCCTACAAAATCGTTACTCAAAAAAATTTTCTATCACCTAATATGAAGGAGCTATGCTTAAAAAACCGATCAATTACCTGCTTCGGAGCGTAGTAATCTACATAACCGGTATATTCGGCCGTTATACGTTATATGTTCCACTTTTTCCATCAATATTGAAAGATAGAGCAGAAGAAACATCTGCTTATGGCATGCGTGTGTGAGTGTATATTTCGTTGATTTCTCAACAGTGTATTCTAAAGTTCGAAGATATTACAAGAATGTCAATCTTTTCAAGGGTTGAAACATTATGAAATTGTATCCTAAAGCTTGACCCAATCATTATTCAACTATTTTTACCCATATTTAGGTTTTTAATGTTATTTTATAATTTTTGACAATAAGGGGTAGTTTTCACCCCTAAAAAACAAAAAGCGTACAACAGCACAATATAGAAAATGAGCTACAGGGTGAAATAAGCCTAATTCCTAATTCTTTTGAAAATCGGTGCTGGACGAAAAAATTGCGAGATTTTACAATTTTTGCAGCTTCAATTTCTGAACTATCAGTCCTGTTTTTGGCAACAATTTTTACATCTTTGACCTGTTTTGGTGATTTGGTCTATACAGGGTGTAACATAAGTACGTTAAAATATTCGAGTGATGTATTCCTGAGACAATTTTGAGAAAATAAGTCTTTACAAACTTGTGTTCGGAAATGCAGGGTATTGAAATTGTTCTTTTTTGTTCTCTTTTCAAAAATAGTTTTTGCAAGAGATAAGTTATTTGTACGGAATTTGGTGCCCGGGGTTTTCTTGATGTTGGAAATCAGAATTTCGTATTCATTTTCATGTAACATCTAGAGGACGCTGAGTATTCTGTCGTTATCCACTTCAAATTGCCCTAACTTTTTTGGCAGTAACCTTTTGGTACTTTCCATAAAAAACCTAATTTCACGCCTTTTTCAACTAAAAAAGGTACACTTATTTCAACAACAATGCTGGAAGTAATCGTTCCCAAGATATTTACAATTTTCTTAATCGACGCATATTATGTTGCTCCTAGGGCTCTAAGTGGAGTTGATGAGAACATTACAAAAACTAAGTATGTGCTGGATTACGTCAAAATGAAATACTCTTTACTATGAATGTTGATCTGGAGAAGATTCGTTTTCGAGATATAGATTGTTGAAATTTTTCAAAACAGAGGGGATTTTCGTGATAGATGCGTCTGGCCTTGCTTGAATTTCCGCCAGCCAAGCCGTATGGAAAAACCATATCAGCCATTTCAGCATTCGTAGAGTCGGGAATGTTAGCAAAAAATCACTTTATAATCTCCGAACTGTGAAAGTGTCAACGAATAGTTGAAAATGTGACACCGAACGTAAAAAAAACTTATTACAATACTTATTAAAAAAACTTACTGCAAAAACCAACCATGTTTTGAGAAAGTTCCATAATCTGTATCTCGAAAATGAATAATTTTTCGATGAACATTTCATAAGAATGAGTTGTTTATCTTGACGAGATCCAGCACATACTTAGTTTTGTAATGTAGGTACTTGTTGGAAATAACTCAACTCAGCAGAGCTTCTTGATGGTTTATATAACTTTTGTTGGAACTGTTGAACAATATTAGTTTTATTGTTACAAAACAGATTATACTTTCAGAACGGGGAAAAAAGTGTAATCTACATGATTGGTCGAAATGTACCCTTATGAAATAGAAAACCTGATTGATTGTGCTTTGATTGGCTATAATAGTTCTATTCATAGTTCGACTACCCTCTCACTAACATTCGGTCACACAAACTCAAGAAATTCGAATGAAATATTGTTGCCAAACGCATCCTTCTCTGATTTTGCAGAAAATCACAAAAAAAACTTGATCACACATCAAAATGTTCAGGAAAGATTAGAATAAAAAAAAACAAAATAGTTGTCAAAACCAACACACAGGGTGATACAAGTGAAGAAATTAGTATAGGACAGGGGTATAGGTAAAAAAGTTTTCAAAAGGAATTCACAACAACGGAATAGAAAAAATAACAAATTTTCATGTCCATATGAAATGACTGAAACGTTAGAAGGGAATCATAGACGAAAAAAGGGAAGTTATCCATATAAAAGAATTAAGGAAACTCCCTCTTGTTACAGGCTCGCCAGCTACTCCAAGTGCGACTTAGCCTACCCAAAATTCAACGACCTGAAAGACAATCCTAGTCTCCTTTCTTTGAAACTCATTTATCCAAACTTTTGACATTCGAAGAATAGTCGAAGAGTTTTATTCGCTGAAATCGCAATTCAAAAAGCTTAAGGAAACCTTCACCAAAAATACGACAAAAACCAATATTGTCAAAGAATTCCGTAATTCTCACAAATCGATCGATACTTTGGAACAAAAAATTACTTCACAACTCATTCAATTGAATTCTTCAAATCACAAGAGGAAAAAACGTGGCCTAGTCGATGGATTAGGATCCATTATTAAATCATCGTGACAGGAAATTCAGATCAGGATGAGGCTGAACAATACGACAAAGCCATAACATCGATATCCGAAAAGCAATCAAAAATAAAAGTTTTGATGAAATATCAAATATCACTCCTTCAGAAATCAATTCAAAATTCAAAGAAAGTACACAAACTATGGCTTACAATAAAGCGATTTTACAAATGCGTCTCATGCAAATGGAAAAAATCATACAACAAGTCGAAATAGAGCGAGAATTGACTTCTGATTATTTCCTAATACAATTGATTATTTCTCAAATGGCCACAGCTTTTTCAGTCATTTATGATGTTCTAGAGAGAATTGAAGTAGCTATCACGTTTGGCGAAATTGAATACTTTCCATAATTCCATTGTCGAATCAAACTACAATCTACAATAAATCAAATCCATAAGTAATAAACTGACTAGAAATAAATTACCTTTCGAACCAATAGAAGGAAATATATTGGGATTCCAATTCCCTCGAAAGCAATATTCGAAGCCTCTACCCCAATCCAAATATTTAATCCTAAACGAACAAAACTGTATGTTTTTCGAGAAAAAATGCCAAGAAATCACGTCTGAAGATTGTTGATCTACCACGAAACTAACCGAGTTAAAATCAAAGAGAACGGCCTCTCTTGCGAAGTTCAAATTTTGAAATATCATAAAAATATAACGAACTATCAACGAATTCCAGTCCAAGTAGGAAACGTCAAAGTCCAGAAGATGAAGAAGAATAGATGGATTATTCTCAAACCTGAAGACACTGTGGCTGTTGAAAAGTGTGGCGCGAATAAAGACAATATTTTAATTCACTGGACTTGTTTTAGAATAAAACTCTATACTAACTAAGTGGTGAAAATCAATGACATTCGAAACGGATTATTTCAGTATCGTCCTGTGAAAATTGACTGTATAAATTTCGATGAAACCAGACATGTACAGAGTGCTTTGGAAATCCAAAATCAAAAATCAGACTCGATTTCTGATTTTCTAGTTTTTTCTCACAATATTGTGTATGTACAATGATAATCAATATTTTGATCGCCATCTCCACAGCGTACGTTTTGTATCGTTTCTACTTCAGAAGAAGATGCCAGAATAGGACACTAGCAGAGATGACCCCCCAGGAAACCCTCGCACTCCCAATTCCTGTGACAACCTCAGAATTTCTCTCTAAAGGCGGAGGAGTTATGGGGGCGTCTTCCCACGGCACCGACAGTTGAATCATCCACCGGATGAACTCAGTGTCAGCACTTTTTTTGGAATAACAAGAAATATAATTCTTTCTAATCTCGTTTGTTTTTGTTTCTGACTTTCATGGGAACTATTATTCAGTATTCATGTAGACTTCGAACTGTAGGTTTGCTCAAATAACATTTGCTTTTCCGTAATTGTTTTGGAAACCCATTTTGAATCGGAGAACACCTAATTATCATGAATATTATTCAATTCGTTTTTCAACCTGCAGAAATGTTTTTCATGAAATATTCGAAAGGAAAATTTAAATATTGATGGATAGTTAAACAAAGTATATATAATTATATTTATTATACAATTTGAATAGTTTGAGGTATTTGAAAAGTTTGTGTATATCAGGAAACTAATGAAAGTAGTAGAGTCAACTCAAGGAAGAAACTCACTTCAATTCCTATTACAATACCATTATAGAAACTTCAGTGAAGACTAATACATCATGAACGTGACAACAAGGTGAAAATCACCGATACCACATATGATATTAAGTCAATCAATTGCATGCATACTGGAATAAGAATATATGAATCATGAAGTGATGAAAGCTGCAGTTAATCCAGATATATAAATACATCACCTCGAAAAACATGATGAAAAGTGTATTTTATTTTGATTCCATTTCTTGCAATTCAAATTCACTTTTTGAGCTGATTGATTTCGAGTTATTGGTGCTCTACCTATAATATATATATATATATATATATATATATATATATATATATATATATATATATATATATATATATATATATAAGAACAGTTTCTTTCATATTTCAATTCCCTCAACTCATGCTGATGTAAAGCTTCAGTCACGATATACTTCCCTCATATTTCCTTCACGAAAAGCCGAAGAAATACTATGAAATGAGGATGTGTTGCACAAAAAAATCTACCAGAGAACACTTGACTGAAAAACTCTCATACTATGATTTTACATAATTTTTTTATTATATTTTTTCACTAGTTACATAACAGCCATTGTCACTGAAGCTGGAGCTTGGAAAACTATGTTGAGCTAGGAAATTCTGAAATACAGTCAGCATTGAGGAAGGTATCCTAGTGAGAATTTTGGTCCACAATTGTCACGAAGTCGAAATCGTTTTTATTATATTGCCTGACGAACGAAACTTCACGCTTAGAAGTTCATTTTGCACATTGATTTCCACTATGTGGATTTTAGTTACCTTGGGTATAGAATGGATGTACATCTTTGTTTGTAGACCTAGACAGTCCACAAAAATTACAAAAACGCAACATTTTGCAGATATCTCAGACAAAACGTTTTTATGTTTGAAAGCAACAAAAGCAGTAGATACACACGATAAAAACATAGTTATCTACAAATCAAAATGTCGAAGTGACATGACAATTGACTTGACACTTGACATCAAATTTGAAAAACAGGATCATAACGCCCCCTACCAAAAAACAGTAAAATCCTCCGAAAGCGGCGATTGTTTTCTTCGCTACAAAAATCTAACGAAATTTATAATCAGTGGAATCCCTAGGGTTTCTAGGCATCTTAGATTAGACCACCTCTCCACAATGACAAGAATAACTTTTTCCCTTAGCCAAATTTTTGATGCTTCATCAGCAGAAATAATGAGTTGTCCAGGGCACGGTAAGTGAGCGTCACTGTTTTATTTTTTGTTGCAAGAAGTAGTGGCTAGTAGCACAAAGAGGACGTGACTACCATCTTGGTCAAATCGAACGTGGCTTCTAGTATAATAAAGATTGAATTTCCTTATAGGTAACTCATTTAATATTTGATAATCATATAGAGGCGCAATTGTTTCACCGTTTGAAGTGTGGTTAACAGCTGTCGCGATAATCCCGATCAAAAATTATTCTCAGTACACATTTTTGCGCAACAAAATTCAATTGATATCTCCACCACGTCCACAGGAAATAACATTCAAAGATATGTGAGAATATGCCATTGCAAAAAGAATGATCGAAATACTTTTTCTATCTACAGAATATTTCAAACTCAAAAATTCGAAAAGAATTTTCATTTGTGTGAGTATTTAGTACATATTGCAAATGTTTTCTTCGAATTGAATTCGAATTGAGTATCCTTACTCTCTATACCGATGACCCATTGAGTAATGTCTATTAATATTCTGAACTGAACCAACTCGGTCACATTCACAACAGAACAGTGCATCTGAATTTCAATCTAGTTAGATGTATCACCAAGTGTCATCGACACTTTGACAGATAACTGTCTGTGAGTGACAAAATTGATGTTATCATTTGAAGCTTTTAGTTTTAATATTTTTATGGTTCTAACAATTATTCTAATAGAAAATAAGTGTCAATAGGTGAGTCAGAACAATATTCCAATTGATTATCATCATCAATAATGCAGAAAATCGAAATTGTGTTGGAAGGATTACGTATTTCAAATTGGTGTTCATTTTCTCAACTGAGACTGATTTATGTGAAAGTGAGTGCATTCGATACCAAACAGAATAATTTTCACAACATAAAACATAGCTCATTCATGTCAAGTTTGTGATATTTTCTTGGAACATTCATGAAATCATATTTAAAAGTTTTATGTCACAATGTGCATTCAGTTCATACTTGTGATTGAAACATATAGATGTCCTCTCTGCTAGACTGGATCAACTATAAACGCTTTCTGGCAAATGAATGAAATTCTAGAAAGTTTGTAGCAAATACCTAATCAGAACCTGTTCCGTACATGACCGATATATAATTTGATAAATTCCAATTGCACAAGGTGGATTCTTCGAAGAACGCGCATCCCATCGCAATTCGCGTTGGTGGGAATTTACCAAAACCGAATCTTGAGAACAGAATTTATGAATGCTGCAAATTTAATCGAACAATATCATTATTATCCGATATACTCTTATACGATACTCACTTGAAGTATCGTCAACAAAAGTCAGAGTTGAAAATATCGCCGATCAGATTAATAACAATAATACGAAATGCGATATTTCTCAAACTACAGCTTCTCGGAAGTTGAAATGTACCAAGGAAAAGAAGGACCTTTCAATGTGTGATTCTTATCACACATAACTGTTATCGTGGCCGGTGTAGCCGAAACAATACTGCATTTTGACAAAAGCACTCCTTGACTCACTTCAAGGCAATGTACAGGAAGTGGAATTCGAAACATCATCCATCAAAAAATCCGGGTGTTGTCTCCAACTATACTGACGTCGCTGATTTTGAATTCGAGTGCCATTTTGACTTGACAGATTTTCGACGTGTACTGCATACACAACCATTTTTGGTAGATTTAAAAATATATTGAAGTGAATTTCATATCTGAAGTCGAAATTTGAATTAGGAGTTATAAGAGCTGAGGCAAATTGTACGAAAACTGTGGCCAACCATTCCGCTTTATAGGTGGACAACCAATGTGTTCACAGTTATGCCTTGAAGAACCTGAAATACACACACAACTGAGGAAAAGGGTTAGAGAAGGAAATCTTTTTTTTTTAAATATGCTTTTATGTACTGTTCACCAGAGAAATGTTGTAGATTTGATATCCACCTTTAGAAACTAGCAGAAGTATATTCGTCAATCAGTGAAACGAATGCTATTTGCGTGCTATGTCCAAGTCAATGGTGACGTTCAGGTAATAGAAGGGGAATATGGGCATTTTCAAATATAGGAGATAATATGGTTAACCCATTGACCTGTGCCTGGAATATATGATTTCTGTTATCATCTTCACAATTTTTGCAACCGAGTAAAGAGTGCAGCCAGCCTCACAACCTGAACTGTGAAATATTTATACATTGTTTGGTTCCGAATGTGTCTTGCTTTTTTCTGATAGGTATTCAATTTGAAACTATATTGCTAGTTCCTTTGAATTCTTCAACTGATGTCATTATTTCAACAGTTATAACAATGTCTGATGCAGATGAAATCATACACCGGATTCCTATGTAATCGATCGTTCATTATTTGAAGTAAATGGCTTCCTATCTTCCTCATAGGAGAAAAAGTGTGTTGTAATATATATGTTGTTCTGTACCAAAAAAACCCATAACTTTTCGAGTCTGAAGCGTGAAAGATATGAAGGTATGAAATGAATACATTACTATCACTCTCCTACATCACAAATTTTTTCATCCCAAACGATACGTGTATCCGCTTCCTCTAGGCCACCAATCTAAGTCCACTGAAAAGGATAGTGTTCTCTCACTATGATCACCGAAAACAGTTTTATTGCTGATATTGGTTACAAAGTTTCTACCATGAAATTTATCACATTAAACACTTAATGAAGAAAGCAAATAATCTCAAATGATTGTTCGTTGCGGACGATGAAATGGCTAGATATTATCTAGCATCTGGTTTGCCTCATTTCCAGAAGGCAACGATGACTTTGAACAGCTGTGAAAAAAGTTCAATCAACGGTTTCAGTTGCTCAACAGTATTTTGCATTAACAGTTTCTACGTTTTCCTGAATATTGGGAGCATTGAATCAGGAGAAAAGTCGCAACAGATCGAGGACGGCATCAGCATGTCGAGTCACCTTGCTCCGCACACTTCCTCAGGCGCTTTAGCCATTTTCCTTCCATGAAATTTTCCCAGAACGCACATAAATTTTCCACCAGCATGCTTCAGCAACGAATTTGCATCATACACATGCTTTTCTATCATTTCCGTATTTTATATAATTTTCCGGTAAAATTATCAATTTTTTGTGATCGAAGTTCGAGAAAAACCTGCAAAAATTATAATGGAAAATAGATTTTTAATTAGCAATCTCGAATTACACAAAATGCACGTATATAATTGAATGTTACGTTGTAGTGGGTATGTTAACGACTAAATATAGCTTCAACCTTGCGAATTATGATTAAGGAGCACCACTTTGTACGAAGTTTCTATGGACCCCTCAGTCATTTTAAGGGTAGTTTCCATTCACCCCTCAACTTGGAAACAGCTGTAACTCCACAACCAAGGACAATATATGATGATGCGGTTCATTTTGAAATGGTGATAATCAAAAATCCACTCAAAGTTGAATTCTCTCGAAGGACCCTAGGGACCCAAGGAGGTCAAGGGGCGTTCTCATATCAAAAAATTGATTTCAATTTGCTCAAAATCACCCGGCTTTGTTTCATTCGACGTGCCATGATTAGTAGCTCATTCAGCACGTGGAGCATTCCCAACGGTCCATCAGAGGCATACGGTGTTTCCCTGTGTTCATGATAACCTCATAACCAGATCTCAAGAACGGAAAGTCGTAGCGTCACCGGACTTTTGAGGCCATATGCTTACCTACGAGAGCGGGCTAATCAATTGATCTGTTACCTGTACATATTTATCATTATGTTTTGTTACGAGTGTTGCTATTACATCAGTTCATGAAAATCACATGTTTATTCAAATTACGCTTAATATGAATCAAATTCTGCTTCCTTCTTGACTATTCTGGCATATTTCTTATGTTTAACTCGTGAAGTTTTAGAGTCTTTTACTCATTTGTACAATTACATTTGCACCTCTTTCCACAAGCAATGTCATTTTTCATGCACTTCTAGTTGCCACAACACTCAGTAGCGCACTTGCAACCAGTAAGAGAAATACACCAGTTTGCGGTGATTGGTAGAGGGCTACACTTTACTTCTCAACTTACGCCATCGAAGCTTCGTTTTCAGCTCCCATCTCCCGGCGATGGAAGCTCTTGCATCGGCTCCTCAGTCTGACGAAAAACTGGGCGATGTACGATGCGCGAAGCAAATGAAAGAATAATGCGTCCTCTGTTGGTGGGGCGTTGTCCATTAGTTTGTTGACTTCAACTGAGAAATTCTTGCTGTACTCCAAGATTAAGGGATCTGATCTGAAATAACAAAGATACGAACAATATTGATATCATTCATTATATTTGCATCGTCTCGCACATTTTTTACATTCCCTACTTTCTTTCAAAAACATTTACACGCCGAACAGAATTGAAAGGAACAGGTTTGATTTCTTCAATTCAAACATTGCACGCGCAGCCTTGGAAGAAATTACTGAGGCATTGGATGCATTTGTGACCCTGTCAGAGCCCACCATTGAAGAAACTAAACCTGTTCTTTTCAATTTTGTTCAAGTGTTGTACGGCGTGCAAGTATTTCTGGGAGAGAGTAAAGAAGATAAAACATGTTATTACTATTGTTTGTATCTTTGTGATTCCATATCAGACATGTTTTCATCAATCTTAAAGTGCTGTAAGCAATTATTTTCAACAACAAAATAATGGACAACGACTCACCAACAGAGGTCGCATTATTCCCCCATATGCTTCGCAAATTGTACATGGCTCAGGTTTTGTCAGGCTAAGAAGCCGATGCAAGAGCTTCCAACACCTGGAAATTGGAGTTGGCAACGAAGCTACGATGGTGGAAGATGAGTGTCGCAGCAACTCTGTGTGCATGAAAAAGGATATTGCTTGTGGAAAGGCGCAAGTGTAAGTGTCTAAGTAAAAAAATACGGGTTGTTTCCGAATCACTTTACTTTACTTCAGATAAAAATATTTTATCTCTAGTGTAGATGTAAGCACATCGGCCTATTCAGCGGAAGACCAGGATTCGATTTCCCGCCGGACCACCGTGCTGAGATTCACATATTGAAAGGTGTGGCCTCTCGTTCATCCGTTGCTCTCACAAGTTTGGACATTGAGGGTTGACGTTCGTCAGCTGGTTTACGGAAGAAACCTAAACATATAATAAAGATGTGAGAATAGCCAAAAAAGCACAATATGATTATGGTAACTAGCTGTGATGCGCAAATTGGAGAAATGAATATGTTATCTCATTTAATTCATGTGATAGCAGCATTCCTAACGAGGTATCATGATATAACTATATGAATATCCTGAAATAAATGTCTTATTCGTACCGAAAGCTAATGCAATAAAAAAATTATATTCAGGTTTATATCTTTTGTTTTATGAGAGAGAGAAAGGAAGAGGAAGAGTCTGCTCTTGTGAGTTAGCATTTCAGGCAACCATACCATGGCGCAATATGGCACCATAAAGTTTGGTGTCGCGATGACCCTCCGATCCTGATATCTGGTTATAAGGATATCATGCCCCACAGGAAGACCCTGTGCGCCCGAGGTGAGGCATGGGAAACGCTCTATGTGCTGGACAAGCTACTAGACATGGTACGGCAATTGAAAAAAAGAATGATCTTGAGAAAATTGAATTCAATTTTTCGACATTGGCCCTCGAAAGATTCAACTTAAGTAAATGATCGATTCTCACCGTTTTATCCTTAGTTTGCTCCATGCATAATGGCTTGTCGAATTCGAATGAACGTGGCTAGTCATCATCGCAATTGTTTTCCAAAACATGGATGCATCCGCAGCACGAGTTGATGGTAAAATTGGCTCATTGAGTTTCTTTGAATGGAGTGGTAACCTGATGTGTTTCTTAACACTGATAAACGTTTCACAAGGTTTCTCTTTGCCGTGTTTTTTCAATAAAATCAAAAATGAATTATAAAAATTCCATTCAGAAAGAACTGTTTTTAATTAACACAACAACTCATCGAGGTAGATGAAAAATCTGCTCTTCTTCACGTATATATATTCCTATATATATTCTTATTTTTTCAGATCGTGTTAGGTTAAGAACCCAAAAAAACTATGAAGGCAGTGTATAATGGTTTCATGAGTTGGGTGTACTTCGTGACACGAAGAGAGTTTAGTTATTTAGTCGATTCCCGTTCTAAAATCATTTGAATTTCATCCTGATTACGTACGAAAGCTGAATGATTTTGAGCCAAAATTCACACAAATGTGAAAAAATGATTTTGAGGTGTGTGGCCATGTATACTTCTAATCAGTGCATTGATAATCTGTAACATGAAAATTTCCGTTTTCAGACACATTTCAATTTTTCATAACAAACAACTCAAGATCAATTTTATTTGAAAATCATTACATGAATCATTTTCAGAACGTTCGATTATTCAAACACCTGGTAGCTATTTGTTGCATCCAATCGTAACCTACAAACAAAATACTTTTGTTGAGTTGTATTTACTATGCAGTTGATTTATGCTCGCCTACAGTTTGTTTCCTTATCGAGATATTCCCATTGATCGTTTCGGTAGATCTCTGAAGGCTGGCTTATGATTTTTGAAATCTGGAATGATGTAGTCTGAAACAAAGATGAGTTACAAACAGAGAAACGAGTATTCCGAGTGGAGTAACAAAATGGAATTTTTCAATCAAGTATTGGTAAAATTTATCTCCTCACCATCAAATAGAATTCTTTTAAATCGGAGTAGGGTATTGCAAACAAACAGGCATTTTCGTTGTGTTTCTAATCGCCGACATCTCTAAAGTGATGTCGAAACAGATAGCAACTGACAGTCCATCTGGTTTGAAGTCAGCACTTGGCCGTTTGGATTCATTTGTCAACGGTAGCTAACGTTTGATTGGCTAAGCCACAGCAGCTCCATACGTCACGGCGCGAAAAACGAATTTTGATGAATATCGTTTTTTAAAATAGAATTTTCGAAAGAACGAGTTTCGGAATATTGAGAGGTAGTGAGGCCAGGCAGGGAGCCGAAGACTAGAGAAAAATACACGAACAGCAACCATTTTGATTTCCCTGATTTCTGATATTTCGGTTGATTACCTTCCGATCACATATTTGTAACGTTGTTCTTTTTGTGTGGGAGCCTTCCTCTTGAAGAGGATCATTCTTTTAGAGATCTGCCGGTTCCCATAAAGAAGACCCGAAACACATGCGGTACAAATAGTTCTGTAAGCCTGCCAGATAATGCCCTGATCTCCATCCTACCATTACATAAATAATCAGTTAGCTGAAGCGGACCCTGTTGTTTTTCAACTCCCAAACGAAATTCTTGATATGGTTTTTTTTGATAAAAGTCCTGGGGTTTCAGACTGCACAGTCCGCCCTCCTGTTTTAGATATGTCAAAGATTTTTTTTGGTACAAAAAAAAACGCGTTGGTGTTTGAAATACTAAAAACGTTTATTGTAATTTTGATCCTTAGAATAGAAAATTCCCCGTAAGATACTACTGCAGCGGCGTCAACTGATATCTGTTTGTGTAAAAAACCGTCCAGAGCTGTGTTACATATTCTTTTTGTCTATTTATTCATTTATACCTCCTAGAATAGTTCTGGATTATTTTTACCATTGAGCAATTCGCACCTTCTGCATTCGAACATTATAAATTTTGACCGAACAAAGATCTTTTGTTTCTTGTTTTTAAATACATCAAAATCAAGTGACGCCCCTTTCAAGAAAATATTAGGACCCACGGCCGGAGCTAACATACTGATTGCCGTACGCAAAAAAGCTACCCCTTTGCACTTTCATCAACATTAGTGTTTTCAGAAGTACGGAGAAAATAAAAAGACGGTGACAAATTATATCATTTCATTTTATTGGCATAAAAAGAACTCATTTCGTTACTCTTTTGGGAAATGAATTAATATATCGGGTTTCTTATTGTCTCTCAATTGATCAATGCCATACAAACCTTTCCATTCAACAAAAAGTCTATCGGGAACAGTTTTGAAGTTCCCAATCGTGAGCACTCAAAATTTTTTTTGTCTCGAATCATCGTAAAGATCCTGACTCACCTCACTATCATTTTCAGATTCGACTATCCAGCCAGATATACCGAGAAAAATCAGCACATGGATCAAAACCGATCCGAAAACAACACAAGCCAACAACAGAACGTACATCTTCATATGCACCACGTGTGCAACTGTCAAGGCAACGTTTATCCAACCTATTACCCCGCAGTTGGATACAGGACTCCAGTTCCATCCTTGGTAACATACCCTCCACCGCCAGTACCAAGACCATACTTTCAACATTACCAGTATACGCAGTTCAATATGGGTACTCATTTATTGATTTTAGAAAAGGAAGAGTCGAAGGCTTATAATAGGTTTTTAGTAACTCCAAGTAGAATTTGATTATGAAGTTGATGATATAAAAGCTGAAAACTTATATACGATAAAACAATTGATGGAAAAGGGATCATTATTTTCTATGACATACCTAGAATTTCAAGCAAAAAGTGGGTTTTTTTGAGTCCTTTCTCAATACATAACTGTAGATTCCGAGAAAAAATTTACTCAGCACACAGAAAGTAGGCTGTGAATTTGGTTTCGATAGGTTTTTCCATAGTTAGGTATTATGATTTACTCAATTCTCTGGGTTATTTTCGAAAACTACTAATTTTTTGCACATTTTCCGAGGAAACATGAAAACTTGATTCATCATTCGAATTAAATAGAGCTCAAAACTCACAAAAAACGATTTCGACTACAATGATTCAAAACATATCGCATGTCAGACCGACGTTAATGTCAATTGACACCATAACGAAAGTCTGCGTATCAGTTGCTTTACTTTCAGTCCTGAACTTTCAAATTTAGCGGAGAAATGCGGCTGTTCCACATCCTTTTTTTCTGCATGCTGCTCATTGAAACGCAAATTTACGAGAAGTCCCTTCTAAATTTATGTAATGAAGGGAAAGTTTGACTTCATATCATATGAATTGGTTTTAACATTGACTTTGACATTGAAGATATTTGACAATTTTGTTTTCTCCTGACATTATTGTTCATCTGCCCCAAAATAATGTCTTGCAAACAGTACTTTTTTTATGGAAATTTGTACCATCGCTGCTATAAAAACACTGTTGAGGTGGTAGTTCTGATGGTCAAGTTGCAAATGTACGATAGTTTTTTCTCATATTATTCTCATATCCCGATTGGGTGGATGATTCGATATTTGAAGATTTCTTCATGCTCATAGACCAATTGAAATGATCAAAACATTGCACATATATTATAGTGTTCACAAATCAAAAACTGTTGTCATCGATGACAATATAAAGTTAACACAGTAGCACCAACTCAAATCATGAAGACATATGCGTTGAATTCGAAATTTCGCGCCAGTTATTCTTCAACATTCGGTTGGCAGCATTTTTGATACTAGGTCACTTCATTTGAAATCCGTAAGTTTGTGAGAATCGACAATTCCAAATGAGATATTGTGATGAAAAACCGTGTATTTCGATCATTATATAGTGAGTGTCAATCTCATACTATTCGTAAAATGAATAACGGTTGCCAATATTTGGTTGGTTGTTATGGAAGAGAACGACATAATAATAACCCATTTCTCAAAAAATTAATGATAACAGAGCTCTCAAATCGCTTCGAATGCTGAAGAACACCAAGAGATTTTTAATTACTACTATACTTAATGCAAGTGTTATTCCAAACAATACATCCACTTTGTATGAACGCAGTGAGTATTCTGAGTTTATAAAATAATGAAATTGGTAGAAAACATGAATTCAAAATATATTCCAATCTTCAGAAGAGCATATGACTCTGAGTTACTGATTGGAAACGCTACACAGCTATGTATGAAATTCCATATTTCAATGAATGATACACACGTGCCTATCAACAGAATGAGTTTTTTCAAATAATACATCAATCTGATGAATATTTTATATTCCATAATTCTATGACAATGTCTCTACAGCATACATCTAAACTTAACCAAGCCTTATGTGTAACCTTTTTCGAATTATATGAATTATATATGTCAGTATATTGTTTTGAAATGGGGCCAATTCAGAGAGAACTTCAAAGTTCTTTATAAACGAGTATCAATTGGAAAATTCAAAATACATAATGCCATAAACTATTGAAATGGGAATGTACCTTAGCATCAGTTATTTGTATACTAAGGCCGCGAAATTCTTTTTCTCGTTCCGAGTGAGAGATTATCGCCGAGACCGCTGCGGCCAAGGCGAAAACGTTTAGCGGCCATAGTATACACAATATATTTCATGCAACCGTGAAAAGAGATCATATCGACGCCAATATATAAAAGTAAACTGATGTCGTCAATATCAAAGTGTTTTTACGAAAATGAAATATTGAGCAATACGAACATTCATATTGCTGGCAGTTACTCTGGACAACGGCCATAAAAAAATTGTCGGCAGTCACCCTAAGTAACGGCCACAAAATATTATTTTGCGGCCTCTGTTGCGGCTGCGAAATGTTTCGCTTCCGGTTGCACGAAGAAAATCACGATAAGGCATATGGTTTTATCTACAAATATGAAAAAATTAATGAGCCCAGACATTTTTTGACTGATAGTTCAGCTATTAATTACTAGATAGCTGTTATATTGTGCTTGAATTGTATGATGAATGAATGCAATTCGATACTCCAATAGTCACTAAACGATACCAATCGTGAATTGGTGTGATGAGATAATAGTAAACCCCCTCCTTAAAAGCGTCAAAATTTTGTATCTTCATGGTCGTCGCGAACAATTCGAAGTCAAATGACAAAACAATACAAATTTGTAGTTTTATCCACCAGGTCAATAATAACTTTAACACTAGAATTTGGTTTTCAAACCCGTAACTAACAATAATAATCATTCTACGAGGCATCTGAACAATTAGCCGATTATTGAAATGAAGACAAGTTTGGATCAACAACCGATTTATTTCTAAGGCATTACTAATACAAACAAGGTGTTACAACGAATAACCAAATTATTCCAAATCTTATGGCAAACTGAAATCAGAAAACTATTTTGTTTCACAATAAAATTTTACAATGTGCACACTTTCAGTTGAAAAAAGTATCAATTTCAATTTTTATTCATTTACGACTAATACATAATGTAGTATAATTCTTATGATTTCTGTAGTATAATACAATACATTATTCCCTCAGGGAATAATAGCGAGGGATTGATAGTTATAGGCTTTATTCCCTCTTGTAGACCTATCACAATATTTCTCGAATTGAATATTACCATGGAAACGATATAACCAAAATCTAAAGTGTCAGTGTCAAACGCGTAGGTGGTGCTTGTGTATTTGTATTGAGATGAATGAAACTGAAGAATCATTTATTAATGATAAATGAATTAGTCGTGAATAAAGTAGAGGATACTACTCGCCATAATGATTATTATTCTCTAGAGAATAATAGCTATCATTATTGACTCATGTTAAAATCCGCTATTATGTCACTGTATTCATTTCCCCTTCCATAAAAATGAAGTATGTTTCTTGGGAAATAAATGAATGTATGAATTGGATTGAATTGCATCGCTCCGAAGCACAAACTACATATTTCACAAAAAAGATTACACACGAAACAGCCTACTTGTATAGAGCAAAAACGATTGCTATCTCCTGTAGCGGTTGTTGATCCCAACTATACAAAAAATCAACTACATTATAGACGAGTTGGGAAGATTTTCTATATTGGATCGATCGATACGAAATAACCAATAATAGAAATCTATCTCGCCATCGAAGTTTCAACACATCGCCTGTGGGAAAAGCAGTTGTCTTTGGGATATATGGCGGCACGTACCTAAGGACAACTAACATTATATGGCACAGTTCAGAAGAATTTACTATTTTCCATGACTCAACTGGAATTTCAAGTGGAAGGCGTGCGTCACGTCGAAGCTTGTGCGAGCAATGGATCAACGAGACCTTACCTTTGAACGTGCGATTACCCAGCAGGGTGGCCCGGCGGGAAATCGAACGCAGGTCTTCCGCTTGAAAGGCAAATGTGTTAATCTCTCTACTACCGAGGACCACTCGGTATACTCGAAATGATTTCAAAACTGCTTCACAGTACCCAAAATTTCAAAATCTCATTGCATGTCAGATGACGCCAATGTCATCTGACTCCATCAGAAATTCTGCTCCCAGTAGCTTCACTCTCTTCGGTCGTTGCTAACTCAGAGCTTCAAAATTGTCGCAGGAAAGCAGCTGTTAGATTTCTCAATTCATTTCTGTAATCCCAAATTTTCTGAAATAACCGACAACATTTATTCACAAAAAATATTCATAATATCATAAACAGGGACATCAAATACTTAAATCAATCAATAAAAATTCCATGGACTATAAAAGGTATATCATTTCGATGAAAATAATATATTGTTAACCAGGTAGGAGAAGCCTTACATTCATGGAAGGAAAAGTAAAAGTTACGTTCGATGCGTCATCAATGGAATAACTCATACGGCATTGAACTAAATTCTGTTATTATTATTATTTATTTAAATCTCAAGAAACACATGTGCTTATAAAGGGATGTGATTATAAGAATACAAAATATATAAAAAAAGAACAGATACAGATATAAATAACAGATACACTTTACCGTTCATTCATAGAACACCCTGTATTTCGTAAAATAGTGGAAATCAGTAGATAAGGTAAAATATTTTCAAGAAATGAATATATTGAAAAAATAAAAGTTAAACGTCAAATATTAAAATAGAGCTACAGCAGTAGGTTATATTCAAGATACCGCAAAAATCTCCTGTGCAGTCTCCGTTAGACAAAGTATTAATGAAACAGACATCGTTCATGATAGGTACGGAGCAATAGTAGGTGTTGGTTCGAATACGGCTTCAAGAGCTTTTTCTTCTTTTTTTTCAATTCTTTGTTTTGAAGTGCCTCCAAATTTTGGAAATTTCAGAGGCATGCTATACTGTACCTACTCCTCAGTTTAAGTTCTTCATTAAATTTCATTTGTCAGTTTAATATTGTTTTTAAATGACTTCGAGGGAAGTAGAAAAATCATATGTTTGACATGGGAGTAAAGTGCATTTTCCTCCCTCAAATGATTACTGCCCTCCGCTACTATCCTTGGGAGAAAAAGTGGCACTTTGCTCTCTTGTTATACAAATAACTATTTTCAACTTGAACTTTTCAATATTTTTGATAGCTCCAATTGGATTTGGTAGTTCAATGAAGAGGTCTGTTCCCCGATGGAAAATTGATTACCTTTCATGGATTATTTTGTAATCTGAAATTGTTGTTGTTGTATTTTATCTCACTGACATACGGTATAGATAGCATTAACTTCAACCAGTGATTGGTTTGTTTCTACTCCATCGATTATATAATTTCACACTTTTTTTACCCCAATTTTGAATCACCATTATTGAATTTCAATTATAAAACCAGTATCCTCAACTTTCCAACTCAAGTTTTCTGTCATTTCCATATTCTTACCAGTTGCCTCTTTTGATCGGTACAGGTAACCAATACTCAGTGCCAATGACTCATGTTGCAACTTCATCACCGGTTTATGGAAGCAACTCTGCTGCCACCACCGATATCAGTTTTGGCGGAGTCTCTAGAGAAAGACGGGAAAAGGGAGATTCACAAGAGGAAAACAGCGATATTGAGCGAATAATCGAAACGAATAACTACGATTATTGCCAGATTACTCCGCCTGCTAGTGAATTGTTGTTGACGGTGAGGATCAAAAATATATTTCGTTTCAGTAATAAATGATTAGTTGGTCAGGAAGATGATACACAGTATGGTCATCTGAAAAATAGTCAGCTTTAGCAACCGTTATTTTCGGAAAAATCTTGCATGTATGGAAGATCGAAAACAAGACCCCTTTCACTTTTCAATGCGCCTTTTACACTGCTCTATCGCGACTATTGGGATAACCGGGAAAGTGACATTATGTCAACTTTTTAACGGTTTTTTCGAAGAGAACGGTAATGTCTATATTCGTGAATGTGCTAGATCTCATTCATCTTCACCGCATGCCTATTTGCATCATTCTTCTCAGGTATATAATATTATTGAGTAATCTATTATTCATGCCAAATACATAATACTTCATGCAGGCCATTTATGCTAATTTGGTAAACATTTTTGTCGTGAGGTCAACAGTTGGGGAGTCAAACCAAAAAAAAATTGTCGTACGTTTATTTCAAGATGGCGGAGTACGCGCACCATCCCCAGGGTGGAAAACTTCTTTTTAAGGGCTCATACCTGACAACATTTCCCAAAATCAGAATAACTTCACCTTTTGCACGGCAAAGTTTTTTTTGTGGCGCCCTATTGACTGGATTATTAGGAAACAGGTACTGCAGTCAATCTGTTGCGTCCTAGTGGCATTCATAGTACCTGCACATACACTAGCTCGATTCATATGGTAATATTATTTTTTGGCACTTTTGTGACATTTTTTTTCAGGATATGAGTTGACTGAGTAAGTATCAAAACGCGACTTTATATGGGAGTGCTTACGATAATTTATAGTTGGAAAAGACTATTTCCTACGATTCGGTTGAGAAATTCCAATTAAACACCGGAAAATGTATCAGCCCGTCTTTCTTTGAGCTACTTGGGGCTCATTGGTACAATTCATCACAGTAAAATTCAACATTTACTTGCTTCTGCGTCGAATAATCTCGAAAATAAAAAGTATCTAGATCACACACGATATTTCACTAAAATGCTGTTTTTTCCAGGAAAATTCTGATAATACGTCTCCAGAAAATTTCGTCAAATTTCTTGAACGCAGTTGTTTGACGGCTGAGCAGATAGCATATCGTAATAGGAATAGACCATGTTTTCGAAATATTCAGAATCTGTGTATTCGTACAAGATCAGAAATTCTCAAACCATGTACTACAATTTCTAACATTCACTCTCAAGGTAAGTTATCCAATTCTGAGCAAGGTATCCATTATTTTCATCTCCCACTATCGAAATGAGTAACAGTAATATCTATTCAGAATTTGATATGATTTTATTTTTGTGGCCTTTATTGTTCCAAGAAATAACATGTATTTATAATAGGGAACATTTGATTTCAAGCAGTTGAATTCACTGGTTCATTAACAAAGACAAAAAGAGAATTACTTACAAACTATAGTCATAGGTAAGATATAACAGAATGATAAAGGAAAAGTGAATGAAGTTCAAGATAATGAGTATTTTCATTTTTTGGAATAAATGAAATGAATTAGTATTTTCAGTATTTTTAAATGTTCTCGGCAAGTTGTTATAATTATAAAGAAAAGTCATTTGCCTTTCTTGTTGAATGGTCAAGGGCATCATGTTTGATTTTTTATCTGCTTTATTATTCAATATTCACCTGGACGATACTTTTTCACTTGAATCCTAAAGAAAAAACACGAGAAAAATCATGCATTTGCTGATGAAACCGTTATATTTCATAGTGCTGATAGTAGGACACAGTGAAGGAACACTACAGGAATATTTCGAAAACGTTGAAATGTTGATCGATAAAAGATATATTAACAATAAATTCTCATGAAACGAAATACCTTTCATTTTCTTATGATTAATTCACTACAAAATTGGGCCCTATTGAAATTCCCAATACCATGCCAATCCATGATAATAACGGTATCAAAAACCATGATCATCAAATAAATTTTATAGTGAAGAATTTCTTCTGCCCAGATTCTGAGAATTGAAAGCATTTTTGGCACCACCCCTACTTGATATTCTATATTTTGCCTCAATACAATTGCAGTTAAGTTATGGGATACTAGGCAGAGTAACAGAAATATTCGGAGGAACTAAAAATGAAGCAGAAAAAGATATATAAAATTAATTCATAATGAAGATTGTATTGAACGAAGTTATCATTTGTAGAAAGTGATTGATTGATTATCTATGTTACTTCAGATATATGTATCGATTGTGAATTTTTATTAGTTTTAGTTGACCTTACAACAAGTTCTCATCGCAAGTTTTGTCTTTCAGTTAGTTCGTGAAAATATCCCCACTTGAAATTTTATAACCAAAACAACGCTATGAATTTTCGAAAAATAGAGAGAAACTTGAATGTAATAAATTGTAATTTGGATACTTTCATAGAAACTTTATGTCTCTTGATTCACGCGGTGTTCTTTGAATATTACAGTGCTTTCCTTTCGTGTGAATCTGCATGTGAAAAAAAAATGATTACTGGTCTCGTAATCCATTTGAAAGTTGTACGCTTTTCATTTTGTAGCGTGAAGTTTATTGCTCCCAAAAAATAACAGGTAATAAATAATCAATAGTAGAAAACACCTTGATTTCGAGCAGTCAAATTCAGTGGCTCATTATAAAAAAAATCATTCATACACGCTATAGTCATGAGTGAGATGAAATTCTGTTCGTTGGTTTCCTGGAATTATTTAAGATTATCCTCCACTAACTATATTTCATCTCCTTCAGGTATACCATGGGCAACCAAAGATTTCATTTATGCATTCGTCAGGTTGACGAACTGCTGGCATATCCTGAAGGGATATTGGGAAAATAGAGATGGCTCGAGCTTGGGCAAGATCGAGAAAGAATTGACTCCGGAGTTCAGAGCTTGTTACGTGAGATGGGAGAAAGAAACAATGGAACTGGCTTCCCAGCTAACTAGAGTATTTTATAATCTAGATACCAATTTAGTGACACCGCAGGTTAGTTCGAGTCGTAACAATCACAATCGTCAATAAATATTTCAGTATTTGGAGATGAAAAAGTTTTCTCACAATGCTAGTTATATGACGAGAAAATGGACATTTTCTTTAATTCTAGATCAATTTCTTTATCCGACCAGAAGTAACTACAAATATTGAAATATTTCGTATATCATCTCATTTCTGATAGCCATGATCACTGATCACCTCATCAGACATTCGAATGATTTGAACACATTAAACATGATAGCAGTTTTGGAAAAAAATCATCGTACTTTGGTGAAATGAGTATTAACAATTTTTTTCCTAAGACAGGGAGTCTGATTTGCCCATAACTAGATCATAATATCCACTGGCGTCTCTGAAGGTTCCGTAATCAATATTTTTGACCAAAATGTGCCCTACGGTTTTTTTTCAATTTTTGTATTTTTTTTTCTTATTGAGCCATTTTGTCGAAGTGAGCTCTGCTTCACTGTTTGTTGTTTCCGTTAGACGAAAAGATCGGGTCACAAGCGTGTTGACTACGGATTGCAGTTGTGTGGGGTGAATAGGTCTAGGAAAGGGATTTGTCGATATTTTTTCTAATTCCTTAATGAACTGGATGCTCTGATTCAAGCTATTCAGATGTGTCACGAAGCGAGTCAACTCTTCTTTTCCATGAGGGCAGATGATAAAGATATCGTCTACGTATCTCTTCCATAGCGTCGGTTTCTGTTGAGCATTCGGTAGTGCTTTTTCATCGAAATTCATCATGAACAGATTTGCTACAACTAGGGATGAGGAAGAGCCCATGGGGGCTCCTTCAATCTGTTTGTAGAATCTGTTGTTGAAGATGAAATTAGTATTCATCAAACAGTGTTTCGTCAGTTCTGTAACGTGATGTAGAAAGTCTTGTCTTCCTTCGATCATTGACAAAGCTTCTTGAATGGGGATACAGCGACTCGATATCTAGGCTGGTTAGGATGTCGTTTAGGTTCAGTTTGAATTTTTTCATTATTTCTCCCGAGTGTTCTGAATTACTCACACAGGAATCTGCTGATTCTGTCAGAGGCTGTATTATCTGTGCCAAGTATTTTCCAGTTTCTGAGTCGGAGAGTCGATGGCACTCACTATTGGTCGTATGGGTACACTACCTGCCTTAGGGATTTTGGGTAAGCCGTTAGAGTTTCGGACATTTACTTGGGGTATGGTTTGTCTTTCTATTTTTAGTCCCAATTTGAAAGATTGGATTTTCTCTTGCGTAACTTTCTCCAGCTGATGGCTTATAGAAACCGTCTTGGAGAATATCAGTCATTTTTTGTTGGTTATCCACTGTATTATTGATCAAAGTCGCATTAACTTTATCTGCTGGTGAGATAGTGATGACATTATACTTTCCCGAATTCCGGAGTGCTTCTCAACAAGAAAACTCCCAGGTGTTGTCCATATCATACTTTCCTGAAAATGTTCCGTTGCGAAAGGAATACCAAACTTGATTTTTCATAAAATATCAATTATATCAGCAGATTTTCAATTAGAAATGCCCACTCAAAATGAACAGTGAGTTTTAAATTCATGAAACTGAATATATTAAATATTCAGGTATCATAGTTGATAGGAATACGAGATGGGAATCTCAAATTTCCCATATAGCAAAAAAAACTGAGATGTCTCTTACCCAATTGTACTATTTGAAAAAACCTTTTTGTCAAACATATTGACATGCTTCATCATTCTCTGATACACTCTCAACTAAATTATGGTATTCTTGGGTGGCGAGGTGTTTAACAAAAATCTTTGTACAATCTTAAAGTCATCCAAAAAATATTTTCAAAAATAATATGTTATCAAAATTGTATGCGTTCAACTGATTCCCTTCATAAAAAATATGAAAAATTTAGCGTACCATTATTTGCTGATAGAATATTGCTTCACCTTTTTCAAAAAAAATTATGAATTCAAACAATCATTTATATAATTCGAAAAACAAAATAAGAATTAGTTCAAAAAATTAAATGAATGAAAATATTGCTACAAATCGTTAAAGATGTATTGAAAAAGTGAACAAATTCTGGGATATACCACCAGATGACACCAAAAATACAAAATCACCTCACCCATATAAATTTAGAATGAAAAATTGGCTATTTCAACAAGTTCGACATATTATTTATAATCAATTGAGTACATGATGTTCGTTTTTCATAAAAATTATCAAAATGATAGTATTCCTTGATAATATCCTTCTGCTGAATTTATCATACATTATCATCACGAAATTGGGGTAAAAATATAAGTGATATAAAAGCATAGGAAGTTATATTTTTTAATTTTCATTACAGCAAATTCCATAGTTTGCTGTAACGAAGGCCCTACGTGATTCAAGTGAGAAAAGTCTACACTGACTTTCCTAGAGCTAAACCTGTGTTCATTGAATATTTGGATAAACTCAAATATGTTATCGACCTATTATTCATGACGATTTCGAGCATTCACAGTCACAGTTAGAACCAAAATTGGACGATAATTTTTATTCCCTCAATTTTTTCCACTTTCAAATTCTGGCAAAACTCGGTCAATTCCACATCCACTTACCGAGATGAGATTCAATGGTTTCAGCTGATAAAGTGTCATGGCCAGGAGTTTTTCTTGAGTCTAGTGATAGAATCATCTTCTCGGCTCCTATCAAAGGTTTCAAGAACATAGAATCATTCATATTTCCTCAGTATTGATTATTGTATATTGCGTTGAAATTTATTCTAGGTCAACATCCTGAAAACTCCTACGAATGATAATACTGTGAAGAAAAATACGACAGTAGAAAACGTTAGCACGTCCACTTTAACAACTATTCAGTTGAATAATCCCGTAAAAAACGTGAGAGGCATTATTCATCTGCCGAGTGCACCTGTTACTGAAACTGCCGACCAAGCAAACCAAACATATTCTGGTGACTTCTGCAGAGGCAAGGAGGAAGGATTCGACTCTGAAGAGGAGAGAAGAGTAAGTACACGACTAATGATATCTCAAATATGTAAATTATCGACAATTGCACTGGCGTTATTACCACAAAATCCAAATCCCGTTTATAGCGTGAGTCAATCACTCTCTGAAGTCGCAGGAAAAATGTATGTTTATAAATTAGTTCGATCGAGATTATTACTAATATTCTCCTGTGCATCATCAGTAAGTGTCTACGAAGTAAGTCGAGGAATTGGTATACACAAAAATATTACATGACATGACTACTTAAGACACATCACGGTTCGCTTGCTTTCGTTCTTGAAGATGACGCTTCGCTTCTGGATAGAAATTTCTTACCTAACCATCCATCTTCCACGACGCAGATGCCAGATTGAGGGATAGACTCCTTATTCGTCCCACTCGTCAAGGGAAAAGTTATCGTTTCTATTTTGATGTTTCCTGTTGGGAGTTACACTTTGATGGAGAATCGAGTGTAACCAATCGGTTGGAAATATTAGAGAAGAATTTCTAGAAATGTAAACCGGGACCAGTTACTAATGTCTGCATCAGAGTTATTCAGCAAGGAAGCTTCATTGTGTAGAAATATGGGATCAATTAGTGTGTAAACTCAAAGATTTCCTGGCTTATATTTACGAGTATGATCTCTGGTAGGAGATTCTGCAGAGAACACAAGGAACACAAGGAACTAAGGAAAGGATTATTACCAACGTAAAATCATTTCAACGAATTAGTAACCAAGAAACCACCAGAACGAACTCGAGTCACAACAATTCGACGGAATATTCCACACAATATACAATTTCAGTTGGCCCTTCATGATATGATTTCTCTTTCAGAATCAGTTAGGCTATGTGGAGTCATCGAAGAAACTTGCTTGAGAATGCAGCAGTTTTGTCCTCCGCCCACGAACTATACAAAGTTGCTGGAGTCAGAGTTGGAATACAAAAAACCTTCGAGTTCTCATGAATGTCGATGCTCTTCCGAATTGAATGTTTATTCGTATCTCCTGTCCCTTGATTCACGCGGTGTTCTTTGAACATTACAGGGTTTTCTTTTCGTGTGAATCTGTAAATATATATATATATATATATATATATATATATATATATATATATATAAAGAAATAAATAGGTCACCGCATCAAAAAATGTGGGAAACCTCAAATTTTTTCTGCTTCGAGTGTGGGTAAGCCCAGTTACAGTTTGAAACTGCCCAAATGGCCAAAAAGGAAATGAAGAAAATGATCTTCGATCATACTTGATTGTGAAGGTGTATGGACGTGACAAGTGAAAAAAAGCAGGTAAATGAGGAATTAGAGCGAATGTTGACTGGTGACATCATTGAGCCTTCTACGATAGTCCTTATCACGGTACATGTTTTGTATCAACTCCAAAAATTTGAATGAACTGTCCCTCCCGGATGCCAATCCACTACTGTTTGTCAATGCCACTCTCGATAAGTTCCAAAACGCCCGTTGTTCAACTACACTCAACATTAAGCCGGCATATTGACAGATTTCTGTAGGGAAAGACTATCGACAGCTCCCTGCCTTCGTAGTATCGTAGTATCCCCTCAGGGACTCTTCCAATTTGAGACAAGTGTAATTTATGCAAACCTGAATTCAGGTTCTTTATGGTACTTTGTTAATGGATCAGGTCTCATGGTAGATTCAGAGGAGTTGGGAACAATCATAAGGAATCTAAGTCCACAAAACATCTCTGAAGTTCGACGAATAGTGGGACTGGCGTCGTGTTACCGGCTGTTGCTACCTAATTTTTCATCTGTCCTGCCTTCCCTTAGCACGTTGTTGGAGAAAATTCATCGTTCTGATCTAGTGAAGAAAACCATTCCAAACGGTGAAAAATCATCTAGTCCTCGCTCTCATTTTTTCATGACTGGACTTTGCCTTATGTATATTTCACACAATATAATGTCGATATGTCCATGAACAGGATTCGACAGTTAATAAATGATAATTATGTCAGTTAGACGAGTTGAATAAGTAATTCTCTTATAATTTTTTGTGTTGTTTATATAAATAATATACATATAATTGGCGACGAGGATTTTCGTTTTCACGAAAATATTTTCCTGTCATTTTGGGCTTTGATAATGTTGCAGACCAAGTCGCAGTCATCTGTTGTACTCCTTGGATCGCTAAGTATATTTCATCTCTAATTTTTCAAGGAGGGGCTCAAACAATATTCCATGGCGAATAATATTACTGACAAAGAACGCAGAGAAGCTACACTTCTGAATACGTTAAGTAAAGAAACGTATGTGTTGGTGAAGAATTAATTCATATCAGATATCTTTGATGAAATATTTCATGACTTTTTCCTTCCTCGGCTCAAAAAATAGAAATTAAAACTTATGAAAAAAGTAAAATCAAAATAAGTTACAAACACTATTATTTCATAGAAGTTGTTATTACATTTTTTCGATTCTGAGGAGAAATAAAAACAAAAAATTATTGATCAAACTTCTTTCTCTCTTCAAACATACTCAAGTTCCAAGTACCAGATCTGTCCGAGACAAAAAGCGGTAAAAGTTTGTTATTCGGTCATCTGAGCTTTTTGAAAAAAAAAAAAATTTCAAAGTACTTCTTCTGAGACGCTGGACACGAATCTGAAGTCAAAACGTTTCCCTCGGCATTCGTTGCGAAGTAAGGGGCCGTTGAAGCTCAAAAAAGGTACATTTTGACATTCGCTTTTGTACCAAAAACACAACATGATTGCACACGATTTTGATCACCAAGTCACCATTTTCCCTTCCGGAAGCCATGGGCGACGGATCATTTTTTGTATCGGTGTCTGAAGTGTAAAGAAATAATTGATCATGAGGAAAAAAACAACAAATTAATACTGTGGTTTGCGGTTGGGGGTGTATTTCTACAATTTTTCGTTCAGTCATTTCATGCACACCTGAAGAAAATGAAAAATAACTCAATACCAAGACTGGTTCTGTGAAAAAGAGTGCACAAAAATATTTGGTAAATGTTTGTTATCCCCACAGATGAGCCTTTTGGAGAAATATTCATTCGTACTTACGTGTTTTAGTGTACAGAACACAAATATGATGCTTTCATGCGTCAGATGCCAATTACATCAATTCCACCTTCTCCATCACTTTCAACCAAATCATAAGAATTTTTCATAATGAATGTAGAAACAATCAACCTGATCGATATAGAACATAACAAGCACAGTGCGACGACGGTAATCTTTTTGCCACTACATAACGAAGTATTGTATCATTGAGTTTTCGGTCATTTGCAGTGACCCCTAATGCATTAAAAAATCCGGTAGATTCTACATCCGATTTTTTTCAACAAACTAATTATTGATTGTTTCCGAAACCATTATCAACACTTCCGACACAGCTCACATAGAGCACATTTGGATATTTTTTACATTTCACAGTTTTTCACTGCATTCCTACCGCATTTTCTCACAGAGCGTTTGTTCTGGCTGCTCAGACTGTGCCGCAATTCCTAGGTCAATTATTCAAGTTGGTTTTTTAAGTACCGTAACTTGTTTTAGCAGGTGATCCCATTTCATTTCCGCACGTTTCAGGTTGAAAGTTTTTCAATAGCAACGATGTTATCTACTTCCATAAAATGACAAATATTGTTGGAACGAAAGAATTGTCGGATTAAATTGAATGCTTAGATTTGACTCTTTGTATTACATTACATGTATGATCTTCATGAATTTACGTATTATCAGTTCGTCAAACCACAAAACATCAGATATGAATATAGACTCATCGAGTACACACTGAAAGTGAAAGAGAAGAATAAACGAGATGTATTCAAGAAGGAATCAACAAGTAGGCAACCGAAAATAAAACTGCTTACGAAAGTGGTGAATTGAAAAAACAAAAACAAGAATGAATATAAAACATGAAAACTACCTGCGTCGAATACAAATTATTTCTATTTATATCTGTATTTCATTGTCGATCGATATTCATTGATTGTATTTGAGATCAAATTATGCATTATGACACCACTATGATATCGATTATTTTCTGAAATCTGCTTGTATTTTTTCATTCATTCGAATAATAGATTGGACCATCCTGCATTATGAATGTAAAATGTTAACTTTATTTCTCATCAGGTTTATATGAAACCAGGAAGTTATAGTGTCCCAAAGAAAGATGGGAATGATGGAGGAGCAACAACAAGCCCAAGAGCTATTGAATTTCTGGACACAGCACAGAACATCAATAAGTCACAAACCACAAATGATAAATATTGGGCAAACGTCAATATAGGCAGCACCAAGAAATCCAGTGAAGCAAAAATACTGCAAGATGTGACATCCGAATCAGATCTAGAGGTGAGTTCCTACACGTTACGTTACCGTTGTATCTTTAGAGTATATAGCTCAATATGACGGGAGTTGAAAAAAGAATCTAGTGTAAGCCACAATGTACCTAATTACAGAATTGAAAAAAAAATATTCATTCATCAAATTCCTTTACGTTACGTTGAAGTTATATTCATCGAGTGAATGAGTCAATATCATTCAAGCTACAGAATGTTATAATAATCTCCACTAATCATTTTCGTCTGCTTTTAGTCACCATCGTTGTTCAATTGCATTTTCGTTATTCAGTTCAAATTAATGTTCTAGCTCAATCTATCTTCACATCTGAATGTACACGAATGGCTGCTCAGTAGCAATTTTTCCGATTTCGGCGAACCGTCCCCAGTATCGACTACAACTCAAGATATGAGATCGTTTTTTGTGGATACTTCCACATTATACCAAAGTATACCTCAGTTGGAGTCAGACATTCAGAAGCAGAACCCTTCTTTTACAGTATTACAGCGTACAAAATCTGAATCAAGAAACGATAAGGATGGTACTTCCACCGGACATATACAAGGTCAGTAATTAGGTTTGTTCAACTGCCAATATAATGTTTATAAATTTTCGTTCGATCTCAAGTTTGATTGGTCAAATTTTCATTGAATTCGATGAATTCCATTGATAATAATCCACTGAAAACTATTTGATTGTCCATTCAAATCCAAAAGATACCTCAAAGATATTATGAAAAAAATACATTTGATGTTTGTGCCTGTTTTTCATTTTTTACTACTGGAAAACATTTTTTGTCAATAATGATTAATATTTATAACTATTTTGAACTGATCTATCTGTTTCCTTTTTATGTCGTATTACATTATTTATTTAAGTACGTCCCTGTTATGAACATTTGTGTTTCTTGGGATGAATAAAGATATTATTTTTTGTCTTAACGCCCCACCTAACGAGATAGCAGACATATGTTTCAAACAAATAATACCTATCAATAAGTGTTTGCACTTGGGTATACATTAGTGATTGAAGCTAATAATCCCAAAGTGCCATTACTATTCGTTAACGATTCCAAGAAACACATGTCGTTGTTGATAAAAACAAAATCCTCCTGATTTTGAACAACGTGTATGTCTTCAAAAAGGTACCGAGAAATTCTACCCTTCATTTCTATCGAAAATTTTAATCCTATCAATTTGTTTCAATTGAGTTTATAGAATAATTATTGAAAAACACATGTGGGGTTAACGAAAAGAAAGGGATTCAGGAACAATTGCGAATGAAACAAAAAATATTTTTGTGCTACCGGACGCGGAGCAAGCATTTCGCAGCCGAAACAGGGGCCGCAAAATAATATTTTGCCAGAATAACGGGTGGCAAAAATTTTGACGGCCGTTGCCCAGAGTAACTGCCGGCTAACTGGATGTTTGTATTGCTAAATATTTCATTTCCATAGGAACACAGTGATATTGATGACATCAGTTAACTTTTCTTAATTCGCGTTGAAACGCTGTCATTTCAAAACGACATACTTTTCATTACCCCGAGATTGTCTTACCTCAGTCGTAGCGGCCTCGGCAATAATCTCATGAAATATCATAAGATATACTCCAGATGTACACTGAACGTGAGCGTTTTTATTTGTGAAACCTTCGGTTTCCTAAAAACAAATCCATGTTTATCTTTCGTATCGCCTTGTAGAGAAGGAAACTCAATTATATACAATTCATGTATCGGCTCATTTGAATCAGGGCCTATCGAAGAAGATATCAAAATATAGCATAAACCTTATAATTGAAACATGAAGGCTGATATTCGATACTATGACACAGTATCCAAAAATAAGAATGTACGATTAATAATTCATTTTTCAAAAATGATAAGCATCGAGTCACATCAGCATTTGAATTTCTTTTTAGAACTTGACTGTCTGATATACGATTTTAATAATGGGATCATACCCTATGCATTGCTTATGGATATCGAAGTGTCAATTATCAATAGCCAATAATGAAAATCATGGAATATTGTCAAAATCACAGAGCTAAAATGAAGACTATGATAGAAATCAGAAGACTGAAATGCAAATATCTACATATCTCAATTACGAAAAGAACAATGATTGTTTACGGGTACGTTCCCATAATACAAATTCAGCAGTTGGAAATATATTCCACTTGAGTGTTTGATGTCAGTTTTCATTCCACCTCTAGACATAATCGATTCTAACTGTTTCATTCAGTTGCCACAATTTCAGTTGGTGAAAAGTTCATTTCAGGACCTTCATTGTGGATTTGATGACTGGGAGCACATCTTCAATCAAAATCTTGTTCTTTGTGCAATATATTAAATTCTCTGTCGCAATTGGAGCACGGAATGACTTGAATTATGACCACGATTTTTATTTGAGATTGCATCACTTCCTCTGGAAAAAAATCATTTTGATTTTTACACAGTTTCGTTTTTTATATATTCGATAGGTTTGAATATCCTTGTGAATCTAAATGTGATCTCTATCATATTTTGTATTCAATTAACCATAGAATATATAACATATAAACATATTCAAAAATATATATACACTGGAAATCTAAGAGAATCTGGTGAAAAATACAAATCTCAAGGTAAACTTCAAAGACTTAAAGGATATATTTTCAGGTCTAGACTAATCGTTTTTTTTGACGTTCTTAGGAACTTGTGGAAATGAATTGTGGATGTTGACACCACTACGTAGTATTAATTTTTGGCCAAAGATAGTTCCCAAATCCAAAAGCCGCAATAAATGAATTCGGCGAGTATTGTGTATATAAATATCATTTACCTCCAAAAATTAATTCGATTTCTTAGAAAGTGAATGAATATATACAGTTTAAATTTATGAAGGGATTCAATATCTAATAAATAGTTGGGTTTATATAATTTTTTTGTAGATTCCTGATATTTTTGTCTGTAAATGCATTTTATTCTTTTTTTTAATTCTTTCAAAGGATTCAATACTGATTTTTCAGTTGTTCCTCGTGCAGAATATATCGAATACTGCAAATTCGAATTTATCAAAGAATGATGAATATTCATTAACGATTTACGTGGTAAATTATGTCTAATTTCAAACACTATACCAATCAAGGAAGAAAGTTTCTTTCTCAATTTCCCAACATGCATATCCCATGCCAGTTTTTCATCCATATATAATCCTAACAATTTTATAATGGGTTCATTTTGGGAAATCAGAGGAATATTAAAATTTGTCAGGTTTCGTTTGGAATTATACATATACGAAGTTTTGCTATAATTAAATGATGATGAATGATGTTTTCAAATAATATTGGTGTAATTTAAAAGTTTACCAACTTTATGATTTTGACGCTAATTCCATAAAATCCACATGCCTTTGTAGAATCTAAATCATTAATAATCTCCTCTGTCTCCTGGATACTCGTAGGTTGGAGAAAAAATCAATCCAAATTAGCATTTTGTTTGATTGTGTTGGTTTGTTTGGTCCTATATTTCAGTTGACTGGTTATTTTAAGGTCATTATTCACAATTTCGTTCATCCTTGTGTTATTATTATAATGTTATGTATAATGTATCAGTGATTTGATGACAAACTTGTTTGTTATTCGAAAATTGATTCCCATGATACTTTGGCTTTTTTGACAGATTTTTCGACCCACTTATTGTAATTACTGTAATAATTCTATTGCTCTTCAAAAATTCATCATGTTTAGATTGTTTCTTTTTGTTGAAAAATTTATTTCTGAATTTCATTGGATAACAAGTTCATCAAAAATATTATTGGGATAATTCAAACGTATAGCTTACTCATTAAATGAAATCAGTTTCCTTTATAGCTCCCCAACATCTTATATATTTTTTAGTTGAAGACATGTTTATTAATTTTCTTATTATTGTATAAATTCAAACATACTATATGAATTTTACGATTGCTCAACGAACTATCAAGTATGATAAAATCAATCTTCTTTTCAGAATTTGTCTAAAAATGATCTATCAAAGTTCAACTATCTCGGAGTTCCCCAGTAGGTAGCTTTTTATTACAATTTTTGAAATTTTGATATTGTAACAGGTTTTCCTAAGTTCAAACCCGCACAAGAAGTGGCGCGTACGGATAGATTTACAAATCTTTTTGTAAATTACAAATCGTTTTGGAAATCAATGCCCCGGGCGCCAGTTTTTACTTGGTATGCTCCAGAATCTCGGATAGCAATTAGATGGAGGTATCCAGAGGTCAGATAATTGTGCCAAGGGCAGAGTAGAGTACTAATTGATGTAGGCTTTAATTACACCAATTTGCATCTGAATACCGTTTGCTACTTGAAATATCTCGAAAGTAGTTCGTTTTTACTTTCTTGAGAAACTTTTTTACACACTCGAGAGGTATTTCGTTTCTACCTCTCAACACACTTATTTCACTGATTCATTTCCTGAAAACATATCGGAGAAAATAACGATCAGCGAAGTTTAGAAAGACAAGTTTATTAGCACCAATATACGAAATTTCCATAAAAAATAAATGTGCGAAAAATGTAAATGAATAAATAAATCGGTAGTGCAAAAACCAAAACGTTATCAAAAACGGTTCCTTACACGAAAAGAAAAATGAAAAGTCAACATGGCTACCTCGAGTTCTTCGAGATTATTCCAGAAATTTCAATACTAGAAACGACATCTAATTATACAATTTTGAACAGAGTAATACTAGACAGCTGAACAACAAAAACAGAATAATACCACAAAACTTGTCTCGTTAATTAAGGGTAGGCCACCTAGTGGACGACAGCCGAACTTGTATTTTGAACACGGTATAATCCTGAGGAAAGTGGTGTCGCTACTCACCAGAGACCATTCAGATGTTGTGAAGCTTCCCCTGCTAATTTTTATCATTACTATAATTACTAATATTATTATTGTTAATAAATGTGAAGGACTCTGGCCAGAATTCGGTACCGTATTATTAATAGTTGAACATTCGCTTATGCTTATGATTGGAATGAAAAAATCCTATTCTTATTTTGGTGTAAGGGTTTCGTCAGCATACCATCTTTTGACGTATATTTTAGGCTTGAACGAGCAACCCCCTAATAAACGTAAATTTGATGAACCGTTTTGCCAAAAATCAATTGTGCAGCTCGATTGAGCCACGTTGAATAATTTGGTTATTTTTTACATGTACAACCCCATTTTTATCGAGCCCTTTTTACAAACTTCAACAATCTTCAAAATTTCATTCTTGAAAAAACTGAATAGTTTTATTATCATGCTCACAATCAAAAAAATCAAATCTGCATGTTGAATTAAATGTTCTCATTGTCTTCCATACAATAATACAATCTTGACTGAAAACCGTCTAAAAATCTTGGACTTAAGATGTTCCCACATGCTTGTTTTGGATGATGAGTGTTCTCGAAATACATGAGGATTTGTATCGCTCCAAATCCTACAGTTATGCCGGTTAACCTCTCCATTAGGTGAAAAAGTACATTCGTCAGAAAAGCCAACGTTGTACAAGAAATTTTTTATTGTTGATACGCTCGGCCATAATATCGCAAAATTCTTGCCTTCGACCCCAACCATAATCGGGAGCATCTCGTTCTACCCACATTTCGTAACACCCACAGTGCATAACACCCAAAGTGCGTAACACCCAAATGTCATAACACCCAAATTTCGTTATGCCCACACTCACCGAACATACCCGAATGATGCGCTGTTGCCAAATTCATCCTTCTTTTAGGTTAGGTTAGTTAGGTTAAGTTAGATTGGGTTAACAGGAAATTGCAGAATATCCGGTAAATTTTGCAACAGTGGATCATTCGGGTATGTTCGGAGAGTGTGGGCATAACGAAATTTGGGTGTTATGACATTTGGGTGTTACGCACTTTGGGTGTTATGCACTGTGGGTGTTACGAAATGTGGGTGTTACGCAGCGCACCCCCATAATCCATTACTGAACCCGTCTCCACAAATTTTGAAATCAAATCCAGTACGTACTTATAGCGAACGCTACGTTCAGGATCGTTTTCGTTAAATATCCTTGCAGCCGTTCGGGCACAATTTTGTTTTTGGTAATAAAGGCTAACCAGCTCAACACGTTCTTGCAATGTTTACACCATATTTTTTGAAATTTTAAACAAATCAGCAAAGTAGTAACTCAACAGATTGATTTCAATTCTGAAATGATCGAAGAAACGTTAAAACCAGATAAACACCTAAGCATGAAAAAATTAAGGCAAGATGAGGAAATTTGTTGCTGTTTTTTTATTATTTGTTTGAGAGAATGTATTATTGTATGGAAGTCACACGCAGATTTGAAATTTTTCGATTGTAAGTATGATGATAAAACGATTCAATTTCTCAAGAATGTGATTTTCTGGAGATTGTTTGAGTTGGTAAAAAACGTGTTTTGGAAAAATTTTCCACTCACTATGAGATGAGAAATATACAGAGTGGCTCGTCTGGTGTGAAACACCCTCTATTTTGCATGTAGTCAACCTTTACATGTTTTTTTTTCATCTCTAGTGGTATTCACCAATTTCAAGAGCCATTTCGTTTCGAATGCTTATAAATATTTAATTTGTGAATGTGTTATGAATGGATGGATTTTTTCCTTTTATTATACTTTTGGAAATTTCATTTATTGATTATGTGCTTGCGTGTTTTAATCCCCATTCATAAACATGTAATGTTTCTTGTGATAATAAAGTTGAACTTAAAAGTTTATATTGAAAATCACCATTTTTGTTGCTGTTCATTTGTCTTAGATCAAGTGTGAATACGAGTATCGTACTCATTGAGCAAAATCAATAACAAATACTGAAACTTTTGTGTCCTTAAGCATATCCGGTTATTATTATATATATAAATATATATATATATATATATATATATATATATATATATATATATATATATATGATGAATTGTGTTTTCGGGTTTCATTCCGTGTTCTGTGGTGTTGATCCTCTGAGGGATAATTGTCACAACGTTTCGGCAAAGTCTCATTTGCCATCTTCTAGGTGATGACTGAGTTTCGACCTCCGAACTCGACTAATCAATTCGAGTTCTGCTTCTCAATATATAGGGGTGTTCAATGATGGTATCTTTGACCTGGGCCCCTCCCACTTTCTTCGTTGGTCCGACTGCATTTTTCATTATGTCCGTATGGTAATTACTTGATAAGGTCCGACCTGGTTCCTCTAGTGTGATCGGCTTGTTTTTGTTTTGTGATAGGATGGATTTCCACGTTCTTGGTAATCTTTGGGCGTCATCTCTCTTATTCATACTACTCTGTCGTTTCTCAATTTCGATAGCAGTCTATGGCGAGGCCATCGAAATTGAGAAGCGACCTTCCTGCTTAAATAAACGTGACGACGGCCAGAGACTTCCAACTGCATGGAAACCCCTAATTTCCAGATGCCCAGTCCCCACCAAGACATCCGACGGTCCTTTAGTAGCACCCGCTGCTATAAATACTACCCAACATCCCTCGATACCTCAGTTCGATCTAAGGAGTAGGCAGATTGAGACCTTAGAAAGAACTCGTGACGAGACCTGGGGAGTAGGCAGATTGAGGCCCCGGCGTCAAGTCACAAACCCTTGCCCCCTGTGACAACACCTGAGGAGTAGGCAGATTGAGACCTCAGCGTGAAGTCACATTTACCTCTTGAAAATGCCTCCAAAATCGGAAAAATCGGAGCCGAAACGTCGAGAACAAAACTCCAGACGCGGTTCAACCCGAACTCAACAACAACATATATATATATATATATATATATATATATATATATATATATATATATATATATATATATATATATATATATATATATATATATATATATATATATATATATATATATATATATATTGATTCAACCAACTTTGCCAGACCCAGTACGTTCATCAGGCAACCACAGACCCACCAGAAATAAGCAATTTCACGGAATATATCGAATGGCTAATGGACTATTTCGGTGCCCCGAATATAAGCATACTTCAAGGGGAAACGATTTCTTCGAAAAAAAGTCTCTCTCAATCCCACAATATTCAAACGCCTTTCCAGACCAATATATCAACTCATGGATATCAGACCGACGTTCCCGCTCCCAGCGGTGTTGCCATGATTATGGGCTTGATAACGTCAGGTGTATGTCATATCTGTATTAAATCATTCCTCTTATTGTTTGTCAGATTCATTTACCGGTATGGAGTTCAATAGTGAATGTTTGAGAATGATTGCTTATGAGGTAGGCTTACCGGGCTGATTCGTATCTATTCCTCCGGACTTGGATTCTTTCAGATTTTGAAATACACTGAGTGAATGTGTCGGTTCACGTATTCAATTGTATGAACCGCCCTTCATTCACCTATTCAGCACTTGTTCATTTATGCGAATCACCATGGCAATGATCACATGTATTTTATTTCGAGGAACTGTAAAAAACAGCGAAGGCAATAGTTTCAGTGAAGAAACAGTATTTTTTATTTCTCTTGCGAATTGCCGTTCAATTGGATTTTCAGAAGAAGTTCAATCTATTGGGCAAACTTTTGATTCAAGGGACTATTTTTGAAAAAAGAAATTTTTCGAAATACTTGTATTTTACTATTTCATTGTTCACAATGGAACGTTTGGTTCAGTTCAATATTGTTTACATTTTTTTTGATTGAGGTCGAGTAAAATCCATTTTCTGAACCCCCATGTAGATATAAAAGTAAATTAAACAGAGGAATGGGCACTTTTGATAAAGCAGACTTTTTCGTCAGGTATAACGTTTTTCATGAATAAACTCCTTTTCCTCATGCGACCTCAATCGGGGAATAATTTTCCGAGTTCTATGGTTCATTAACAATCATTCGAAAATATCATTACTTGTAACCACAATCAGCTTGGAGAATGACCAATTGTTCACACAGAAGAAAGCAAGGTGGTAAAAACATCTCCAACCTCGTCTTCTTCTATTTGAAACGTCATTCTGCTCATCGGAAGTCATGTGTTCAGGTCCCCCTTAACGTATACACACCAATGCAGTTATACGAAACGAGCTATTTGACACGAAATCACAGTTATTACTCACTGCCGCAGTACCAAAAGGACAGGAAATATATAGATATGCGATTTCTTCTTTGAAAACACTAAACCTCTTCAATAACTACGGCATTAGTTTCCAGAAATAGTACGCTACCGTTCTGTTACCCATCTTCTCGAATACAAGATCCAGCGCTCTCCATCGCTCAAGGCCAGTCTTTTTTTATTGCAGTTGATATGTCAGTTCGTAATCCAAACGCTGTCTATTTGCAGTAATCCCCATAAATCATAATTGAGATATGATAATGATTGGCCTGCCAAACACATTCATTAAAACGAAGCAAAAATGTGAAACATTTACGTAGGCAATTGACATTTACAAAGAATGACAATCACGACATGTGTTTAAAGCTTCATCAAATGTGTCGATATGGAAAGCCTACTTGATACACAAAATTCATTTCGATTATCCTTGCAAATATTTATTTCTTGTTCATTGCATATTTTTTCGAATGATTCTAAAAAAAAAATAGTAAGTATAGAAACCTCGGCGAAGGAAACGATTAACTTTTCGCCTCGGTATGCGATTACTATTCCGCCACTGAACCTGATTATTCTCATCTGATAGATCTTTTTCAGTAGCAATACATGATGAAGAGGTTTTCACAATAATCCTTTTCCAAAAATTGTTCATGGTGTTGAAATTCAAATAAAAAACACAGAAACATTCATTAAGAAAATATTCAAATATGTCAATCAAATTTTTATCACTTTGGAACGGCTTGTTCGATCCTCAACAGGTTGAAAATTAAAACATAAACTCTACTAGTAATTGATATATATTTCTGCAGCTACTCATGAAGTACATACGTATTGATGAAAGTGAATATTTTCCCATACAAAACAAACTTTATTAACTTTAATTGGTCAATTGACCGGTAGATTTTTAGCTGATTCAAGACAGATGCATTAAATTAATATAAGAACGATGATAAAAGCAAACCAGTGTTGAATTAAAAACTCGAGTTCCTTCTAAACGATGACACAATTTGGAAAAAGATGACGTCATTGATGTGTATTCTCTCTTCGCATATACTTCATTTGAAGTCGATATCTTGCCCGTTAGAAAGTGTGAAGGAAAAGGTAGAACTATGTTTATGATGAAAGTGCTTCAACATTATTTTGATAATTTTTTCCATTTGACTTAATATACATCTCTTTCAGTATTGAATGGTATCATTTTGAGGGGTTCATTTCAAAATTGTTCGAATTACGGATTCAAATCAAATTATAGATGCTTGACTCCAGATACGTTGATTAAATCAAATTATGAAATACTGTACAGAAACTTGTAATTCTGACAGATTTGAAAAGACTATGTCTGTGAAATAATGGCCAAGGACATATTTCTCGAATCAGATTTTGAAGTTATCCCCCAAAATATATGGAAAAGCAAGGGTTTATAATAAGGAGCTCATTAAAAATCGGTTCATTTTTGTTCATAATCGTTCTTTCTCCGCTTCAATGTATGATATGTAAATACCTACTAGATGAAAAAATACATATTCGTCCGCCGTTATCAGACCCACAGCATTGAGAAACTCTTCCAGGGCGGTCTGACAGGGTAAGACGTTCGTGTGAATAAAAAGTGAATAAATTGAGGTTTTTGTGATATTTCGAAAGTACTATGTATGTAAATATTAAATGATGTACTGAAATCTCAGTGAAAAATTGATGTTTCTCAATAATATGGTAATATTGGGATAGGTGATTCATGGAGGCCATTCGCAGATCATCCATCATCCAAGTATCATCCTAGATAATTTGGATAAACGTAGTACGCATTCTCTATTATTAATTTTTACCAGGGGCGTACTTTTATATTTAGCCTGGTTCATTTTTTTTTCCTCATTTGACGTGCAGTTTCCGCATGAGGTAATGAAATGTATTCATTTACAGAATATAAAATTTCATTTGGAGGATACTACAAAATGAAAACTAAAAATTCTGATAGGTTTGAACCGGAATGAACTTCTCATTGATTTATATTGGAGTGAAAACTCGCTCGAAAGATGCTCCTATCACGGAATAAAAAAAATTGGGGTAGAACAAAACAAGTGATGTATAGCCTTTTTAGGAATGTTACTAGCTATTACAAATCGATATTTACGACATCGCCAGCTGAGGCTGACCCTTTTTATAGCGAAAAATGTGTGAAAATATGATAAATACAACGTTTTTTCTCAGATATAACTCGTGATAAGTCGCAAACTTCTAGACATATCAAAGTGAACTTTTTTTATTCGTTAGTAGAAATATTAGCGCTGGTGTCAGTGCAACCGAATTTTCGAAAACTCACTTATTCTTCACAAAAAAACATTGGAAATACTCATATTTATTTTTTGTGCATTGATGTCTTGAGCAATCGAAAAACTTATTCAGTTTTAGGAATTTTCACATACTTCCTGCGAGTAAATTGAATCAAAAACATAACAGAAGTTTTTTGAAAACATTGTCATAGGTTGAGATCAATAGGACACGTAATAACCGCACCGAAATTAAAATTATGTGACACAAGACTAGCACAATCAACATATACAGTGTCACTATCAAAGTGCGCACCTTATGGAAAACTTTTTTTTCGAAAAGTTTCAATGAAGTTTAACTTCGGCATTTGTTTGTGCTTTAAATTTAACGTAAAATGATGCGGCCAACTGCGACCTTCTGACGTTCAGTGTTTGTCAAATTCAATTTTTTTCAAAGAAAAAGTGCATTTCTAGCTCGAATTTAACAAAAAGTTACTTAAAAAAGTCGTGTCTACGGCAATTTTATATCTATATGCCTTTAGTTGCCTCTGCTTTTTCGAAATCAAAGCTTTGTTTAAGAAAATAGCCAAGTGATTGAAATTTTGCACCAGTCATGTAGAAATTTTTATAGCAAATGTCCGTATAAGTGAAAATGTATCAAAAAAGTTAAATTCCATAATGAGTTTGTTATGTATACATGAATTGATGACAATTAACCGAACTTGTTTTTTAAAATAAAGGGGATATCTATCAGAAATAAGCAAAACGTTAACTTTATCCTTGTTGCATAAAATTTGGCATATGGATATAAAATTGCCGTAGACACAACTTTTTCAAGTAACTTTTTGTTAAATTCGATCTAGAAATGCACTTTTTCAATTTTTTTTCAAAACAAAGGTGAATTTGACAAACACTGAACGTCAGTGGGTCGCAGTTGGCCGCATCATTTTACATTAAATTTAAAGCACAAACAAGTGCCGAAGTTGAACTTTATTGAAACTTTTCAAAAAAAAAGTTTCCCATAAGGTGCGCACTTTAATAGTGACACTGTATATGTATTTGATTGTGCTAGTCTTATGTAGGTGGTTACCTCATTAGTTAATTATCATATACGTTTTTGAAATAGTATGTTGAAATTTTCTATTAGCTACAAAATGGACTGCATTATATGTTGAGAATCTGTTGAAAATCAAGATGAATCGGTTTTGCGACACCCTACAAAACAGGGTGTACAAACTATAGTTGGTACCGCAGAGGAAAGGAGAGATATTTAGGAAAGAAACAAAGACATTTCAATTGGAAGTGGAAGAGTGAAATATAATCAGAGTTAAAGAAAAGCATACACTAGTGTCCAAAATATTACCAAATTCCTACATCCTAGGACGTCCCCTAAATGTCCTGCACGAATCACCAGTATAAGGAGTCTGTATGAGTTTGTTTCAAATTATCACGATCGTTTGAATTTTTCTCTCAGAAGTCCTGTTAAGGTAAGCGTCCATAGGTACGCATCGTACGTATCGTACGGATCGTATGAAACGGATTGATTTGTGGTAGTGCGTCCACTGTATCCGTAGCGATCGGATTGCCGATGCGACGGTCGGCTTGTAACATTCGCATTTTCGTTGTGAACAGTGATGCCAATGTGTGCGGAATTTCGAATCGTGCGGGTATTCTGTGAGGATTTGATAAAATGTAAGGATTTTATGAGGATTTTCTTCATATAGAACAAAAATTATTTCAATTCAGCAGAAGGGTCAGTAGAATGGCAATTAAGGAGAGTTCGAGCTGGAAGGAGGTTCACGTGACTCTATGATACAGTTAACTGGATATTTTATACCTAAATTTTGTTCCTTACATATATTGAAATATGAATAAACTTACCAGTTTGATTTAATCTTTTTCCAATTTCTTCCCAAATATTATCTCGTCTTTGTTGATTCGAATAATGAGGGTGTTTTAAATTGTACAACTCTTCGTACTCTTGTACAATTGTGATTAGTCTTGCAATGTCCATGATATGCGTAATACCAATTATAATTGAAGCACGTGTGTGTGTGTGTGTGTGTACGTGTGTCGAAATGTAACAAAATTTAAATGATCTGTGAGGCTAGCAGTGACTACCTGTTGCAACATGCGTCCATTTATCGGCAATCCACATGATGTCATCCGCACCAGTCGGAAAAGTTGCCCCTTCGATCAATTTCATCGGCATTACCGACGGACCGATACGTGCGATCCGTCCGCTGCCGGTCAGTGGACGCATATGCATAACTTACTATACTAATAATTCTAAAATCCGTTTCATACGATCCGTACGATACGTACGATGCATACCTATGGACGCTTACCTTTAATCGTAATACAAATGAGATGTATCAATCGAAACATTAGTTTATAATACCTATCGCAGTCAAAAATAGTATTGCTATTTTCAGACTAATGATGTTGAGGTGTTTCGTATTCCATTTTCTGTTTTTCATATTACCTATATGCAATATTTTTTGTTTTTGATCCATTGAGAGATTCGACAGTTTTCATTCATTTTGACTTATTTTATTGAATAAACTCTAACCAAACAATTTGCCTGTATTTATTTGTGATCATCAGTCCCCGTTCTACATATCCAGTTGAAATATGGAATGGTACTTCCAGGTGAACTGAGCGAATTATGGAGTGTCATTCATTCTGCCTATCACGATGAAAGTTTACCATTTTATGATTTCGTCATGAATTACAAACTATTTTTTCATTCGAATTGGAAATCTTTCATTCCCAGAGATGAAAATTATGTTCACCTCTTGTAATTTAGGATGAAATGAAAATAATAGGTGATGTTGATATATTCCACTATCCGCTATTTGGTAATAGACCTTCTGTCACCAATGCAGTGGAGTGATCAGTTCTTGTATTATTTTTTTAATAATAATATTCGTGTTATATTGGAAGTTGCTGACTAATTGGACGTGTCCTGTTCAGAAAGAATTGTTTTTTAATTATTGCAGCATTTTTTTCGGGGTAGATCTGAAGTCTACCCATGAACACTCGAATAGATTCCAATATCAGATCTTCTATCACGGATTTAGTGGAGCTACTCACTTTCTACAGTGTTGCCAAATCTTGGGATCAACAACGTCGATAACGTGTTGTGGGTACGAGAGCGTTCTTATATAATTATATACTATATACATATATATTTTACACGCCCTCTGAATTGAAATCCTCGAACTAAATCTGTATATAAAATCATGTTCTACCGACTTTTCGGACCCATTTTTCATTTTTTCCCTCCATGCTGAAATTACTCAAAAATGGTCAGGGATATCGAAAATGCCGATGAACCTTCTCAGACCCGAAGCCGGGTCTGAGAGCGTCGATTTTGGTCTGACTTCGTCGGTAGTGTATGACGTTTTGGGTCTGTGTAAGCGGTTGAATAAATAAATAAATATATATATATATATATATATATATATATATATATATATATATATATATATATATATATATATAATATTTCCCGTGATGGAGCTCTCAATATTGACTGTTGAGACGTAGCAAATCAATAATTGGTTGATTCCAGCAGTAGTATTGGCACCATAGAAATGATTCAGGTGATTGATAAATTCACTCATTATGCGTATACAAAAAAGTTAACTATGATAGTCTGCTCTGAAACATCCAATCAAATGTTCGGGAAAAGTTTGTTGCAAATTTTTGCACAATGGTAAATCGTATTTCTCGGTTTTTTATTGCGATCTCAAATATTTGAATTCTAATAGAATATTTTAATGCACATGCATCAATGAAAACTGTTGGCGTAACTAAGTAAACTTAAAACCTCAAATTTCTAATTAAACTGCTCAGAGGACCTTGCCGAAATTCAAGAAACGTAGCTCATGGACACTTTGGAATAATTATAGATATCTTAGAAATATCGTCCGATTGATTCAATATTCTGACTGAATAAATATAAATCTGCATGACAAACACAAAGAAATGTATATGCTTACACTTTTCATGTTTTTCGGTATTTCACCCATTTCGAATGATCTTGAAATTATAAATATATTGGAGATACAATGAGTCATACTGCTTTCTCAAAGCCAACTCTTATTTCATTATAATACAATATTTTCAATATTTCATCTATCCTCAATATATTTATTTATTTTTCATATATTTCCAGAGTTTGTAACAAGAAATTACCGAAAACCTTCGAAGAGTACAATTGGTGTTTATGAGGCTGGATTCGAAGGGATAACGATTGCTGGTACTAGTATTTTAGAAACATTACTCAAAGACCTGAAAAAGTATGACATTTTGGAAGGACTTGATGCATCAGATAAGGTTTCATATTGCATTCATATCTCAGTTTTGTATTTTCAATGTTTGCTTTCAGAACTTCTTTGCCCCCTTGATAGATATAGACTCAGTTATGGACAAGCTGAAGAATAATGATTACATATATGTTAATGAAATAGTTAGAGATTTGAGATATCTCATCAATTATTATAATGGATTCGCAGAGGTGAGTATTTCGTGAATCATTTTGAGCACACAGAAGCATTGAAAAGTAAATATTACGTATTTTGATTTTTGGAAAATACCTACTTACATACTTTTTGTTTCGATTGAAATTTGGCTTCGAATTCGGAACTAGTACAAAATTTTACTGCCAAGTGGAATAAATCAACTGGTGTCTGTCATCTTGCAATTCTGCATGATAATTATGGCCTATGCACTGGAATCATAGTAAGTCAGTCATGTGAAACTAATGCAAGTACGAGTTTTTAAAAAATTCCCAAATCAAATTTTCAGCAGAACATTTCTATCTGAACAATCACCAATAGCCATCTAGAGATATAAAAATGACTTGAGGAGAATCATTCAATGCCAACATTCGACGAACCCTTCCAAAATAATCACAAAGCAGGATTGTACAATAATTCAACACAATATTCACAATTTTTTCAATATAAGAATTTCATTCAAGAGAATCACAAATTTTCATTGGCGAAATCCCCCAAAATCAATACCTGAGTAAGAAAACGGTTTAACTTGAGAAACTCAACAAGAAGGAAAATTCCCCATAATGATTTGGAAGGTCTAAGGATCATGTTTCCAGCATAGAATACACCGAGAAAAAAACGAATTTATAGCTCGTTTAGGAGGTAAAATTCAAAATTGTTGCGACAGAAGAAACTGTGTCGTGTGAAAACCTGCATGAAAAAACCTCATGAAAATCCCTAATCGAAAGTATTGTTAAACGAATTGAACGTGCGAGCAATATAGGATAATTGGCAGAATGGGAGAGAAAGGCATGTTTCAGATGACCTCCAACACGTAAAATCCCCCCAAAATCCTAAGGAATTTTGAGTTCTGTTGAAGGTTTAGGAAAACTTTCACAATCAATTTCAACAAAGAAATGGATACTCTGGACATGTTGCAAGGCAGAATTGAGCCTAATAATTCCTGAGAACGTTTTTTTGAAATTGTTGATGAAACGTAGCAAGTAAACCAAATTATTCTGTAACGATCTGAAAGCAGAATGGGTTTCTCATTAAATTTCAATAACATGGTCAGTACTTGGGGATAAAAACACTGGAATTGATTTTTCCTCCCCTTCCAGAAATGCAAAGGAAAAAGAAGGCAAATGGGCTTGTTACGCACTATCGAATTTAGATAAAATTCAATCATACATTGGTGAAGTAACTGATATGCAATCGTTCCGGGGTATGATGAATCATTATCGATTTGAAGGTTTCTGTAAAAACAAATATTAAATTCGTAAGAATTTGAATGGGCCGCCAGTCAACTAGTCAACCAGAATCGTCTGGTTTGCTTTGTGTTCCCAGCAAAAGTTCCAGTTGCTACTGATTTCCAATGTTAACTAGTTCCAGTTGACACTGATTTCTGATGTTAACTGCAACTCACCTACGGCAAGCTTTATCACTCTATGATTCCGAAATGCCCAAAATCGAAATTTTCATTGAATTGTTTCCCAGCTTGACATGACTTGCTGGCAGCTGCTTTTGTTCTTTTATCTTGTTGCTCCAGAACACCAAAATCTGGCTTCAGTATTGGTTGAATTTGACAAAGGCCATTTTTTCAACCAATGATCAAACTCTCAAATCTGAAGCACGTTAGTAACTTTTTCGTACCCAATTCGGACACCAAACACACGTAACTTTACTCAACTATTGGGTTTCAGTTATCTGTATCTGAATTATAAAGTGAGAATGTAGATGTCCGGTGAGCCATAGATGCAGAAAAGTTGTTTTTCAATATACTTTTTTCCACAGTTCATGTGCGAGTTATTCATATGATTTCTGGGGTTAAGTTATTTTTTGATTTGGATCAAAAAAACAATAGTTGTTTCTACCACCTGAGTAACTGAAAATTGTACGATACGATGAAAATCCACGATAACGAAATGAAAAAAAGTTGATTCTGTGATTTTCGCTAAACTGCACACTACTATTGTACAACAAGAGTGGATATGGTGGCCATGTCTCACGAGCACGCAGTTTGAGCACGTGACGTATGCGAGTGTTCAAATGTCCGAGGGAGATGTGGCTAATATCCATTCGAATTATACTGTTAATTTTTTTCGATCAGGTAAATACTTCAGAACTCTCTTTCAAGTATCATATTGATAATCAATTTTAGATATTTCAATATTTATATTATTTATCAACATCCCTCGGGAATTTCAAAAATTAATGGTACTAGAAATGAGCACATTTACGGGTGGGAGTAGAAAAAATATTTATCCACACCTGATATTTTACAAAATTGCAGTCGTCACCTTGGTATGGAAAGTATGCAACCCGCTCGGAATTAATTCCCTCTCGTATGACTTAAAGCATTCACCTAAGGCACGTGTTGCAAAAGTCATATTCGTGGGAAATGAGTAACATTCCGTGCTCGTCCCATAATATTCTATTTCGCAATTCATCATTATTCACCTCAGTTTTCAGTCTTTTACACTGAATAAGCAGATGAAATGGAAGCTCAGAAATGACTACTAGCTGCTTATTCAAAATGGTGATATTTTTTCAAAAATCTTTGAACTGTTCCTGCTCGACGAAGAATGAACTATTACTTTTCGAGAACGAATTAACCACTCCAAGATATGATTAGTATTATCATATATCATATCAGTCGTACTTGATACTCCTTTGCTTACGGAAAAGGATTCTTCTCCATTGAAGATACCAACGAACGTCGAGTGCGAACTTTATCAGTATAATATCGCTGGAAAACTTATTAACATGATATCTTATGAGATATATCATTTCGATAGATATGATAGTGTCCTAATGTGAGATCCCCTTATAAACAGCAAAAAAAGCAATTCCAAACAGCTCTGAAGCTTCTGGAAAATCATGACATTCCTCAATTTCTTTTTGATTTTGATGAACTATTTTCGAACTTTTTTCCTTGATCAACAGATCTGAAGGAGAGTAAGTCAAACATGATGAAAATGATTTATGAAGAAATTAATTTTGTTTCAGCATTTCACCAATTTTGATAACAAGAAGAAAGAACTAGTGACATTCATAACTGAAATGTTCTCACTGAAGCTTCGTGATTTCTTACTGGAATATTTTTCTGGGTTTGATTTTGCCGATATAAAAGGAGATATACTTCAAGAAGTTGGACCTCTGAAACTGAAAGTGAAAATCAACAACTAGAGAAGTAAATGAATATCCATAAGTGAAAACATTAAAATACTTAGGTTCAAATTTTTTTACAAGAAATTATGGTATTAATATATAAGCAAAAACGAAAAACTCTTGTAGTATCCAATAAATAAATTTCTCAACTTTTCATTTGAATTTCCATCTTTACTGATTCTGGTTGATTGGAATTCTGGTGGAGGCCAACAGCAAAAATGGATGACAGTTTCAGACGTTCTGAACAAAAAAACCTCTCAAAAACTAAGCAAATGACAGCATGAGCTTCTTGCGTGTTTGTAACTTTTTTTGCTCAGCAGTTCACTGCTCTACTATGATGGTAGGACGTCCAGAGATTCATCCAGTTACGGTGTATTTCGTACGGGTTTCCTGACAATCATTCTCAAGTCTTACAACTGTCAGAAGTGTCAATGTGTGGTATTGAGGGCATGGACCGAAAAAAAATTTGTGCCTTGTGAAATTACCCGCTCATGTTTCTGGCTGCTTCCTTACATCTTAAACACGGTTTCTTTGAAAAATCGCTATGGAATCTTTGGGGGACCTTCGTTCAATAATAATGATAACGTTCATTCCTCGAACAATGTGAAATACAAAATTGGTGAATTAGAACAATGAGGACGACTGAACGGTGGCATCACGAAATCCATATAAAATATTGCTTTTGTTTGATATACTGTAAGAAATAGGAAAGAAAACAACTTTTATTGATGACACAGCCATGAGAAGGTACAACGATAAAATAAAATGATTCATCATTTCAGAGACTCATGGTATCTTATTGTCCGACATCCAAAATATTTCCTTGTTTCATGAAAAAAAATTATCACCGACCTTGCCTTCGTTGTTCGCACAGCTTTCAGAAATGAAAACTTGGTAAAGGCATCTATAATCACAATTTGGTGTACGTTTCCCTTTTTAGATTTTGGAAAAGGACCTAAGTGGTCTATGTTGACGACATACATTGGAACAGATTTTGGTTCCGATATGTACAGGAATCCTTCTTTTTCACCCGATGGCTTTTCATTATAGAGGCAGGTTATGCAGCAAGATATATACTCTTCTACGTATTTCCATATCTGTGAAAACCAATAGTGTTCACAGAATCGATATAATGTATTTCCCACAGCAAAATGACCAGAATCATCGTGAGCGGCCTCCACAATTTGTTGCCTCATTCCCTTCGGGACTACTGATTGGATCTCCCTCGTAGTTATCCTATAAAAACGTCCATTACGTGAATCGTTGTTTTTATATACATCTCGGTCACTATGTTATGTCTTTTATGGTCGGTAAGTTGTTCAGAGGACACCCAATCGGCTTGTTTAATACAAAATATTGTTTCTGGTGGGACTGGTCAAGATTCTGCTGGGTTCCTGCTGAGGGCATCCACATTTCTCATTCTTTCAACTAGTATATGTTTGAGTATGAAGGTGTATTCCTGGAGTTCCAGCCACCATCGAGCAATTCGCTGAATCAATTCTTTTTTCTTGCTGGTTGCCTTCAGGGCATTGCAGTCGGTGATAATTGTAAATTCAATGCCTATCAGATAAATTTGAAACTTACGTGTGCTTTCTACGACTTCAGAATGGTAATTTTTCCGCTCCGTTTCGTCTTCCACTATAATATGAAACAGGATGTAACCGCTTTTCTTCCTGGTACTGTAGTAAAATTCCTGCCATGCCATGTTTGCTAGCATCTGTATGGAGTAAACGATGAGATTGCAAACTTTGGTGTAAAAGTTGAAACTTCTTTAATAGATCAATTACCCTAACACCAAAATGACATTTTTGCAATCGACGCGCGATTCGCTAACAAGGTTAGCATCTTCACCTTGTTAGCGAAACGCGCGTCGATTGAAAACATGTCACTTTGGTGTTACTTTTTTTTTTTTTTTTTTTTTTATTGCGAGGTGGAAAATTCTTTATGAACAACCCAGGGTATTGGTTCTTCCTTCCCCCCGGCGTGTGGGACTCCTTATACCCACTAAAAACCACCTCTTTTGCCTCTCCCGTGCCCGGAACTGTCTTGATGACATCACATCAGGCACGAGTGGCTACTGCAACATTCGAACAACAGTGTAGGGAGTTTCGCCTTCCTAGGCATAAAAACTTGCTTACAGGGACAGAAAAAACGGATACTTTTTGAGGAATAGAAGCTGTGTGTTCTTACATCCAGTGATTACCGCCTATTCGAGACATAACAAACAAAAAGGTGTATACGGGGACAGTAGAAACATACTATACATATTAAAAAAATAAATACTTCATGTCGTTAAAACCAGTGCTTATCACCTATGCGGGACATTCACAGACAACGATAAATATATAAAACACAAGACACATCTTAGCTCAAAATAGCTTACACCACATTACAAATTGTGAGACGGGACGATACAGGCGTAAAGGACGTTAGGAGTGTTTATAGCCGCTACGGATTTAGGCTTTCTATGGGGGGTTTAGGAGCCTTTGTCTCTCCCTCTCCTCCTTCTCCTTCTTCTTCATGGTACCACGTAGGAAGTTATACCCTTCTTTCCACTCGGCCGGACTACTTATCATCCTCGTAATCAGGTTTTCTGGAGTAGGTCTTTCTCCGAGAGCTCGCTCAAGCTTAATCCTCTCGCGGTTCCATCTTACACACACAAAGAGAGTGTGGCACGGATCATCGGTCTCTCCACAGTATAAGCACATATCGTCTGCGTGCTTCCCGATTTTATGCGTGTACTTCCTAAAGGAACCGTGTCCGCTCAGGGCCTGACTAACATAATAGTCTATTGCCCTATGCTTGCAGTCTACCCAGCATCTGATGTCCGGTATGAGCCGCTTTGTCCACTGCGCCTTGGAATCATTTTCCTCCCAGTTAGTCTGCCATTGATCCATGGTTCTTCCTCTTTCCTCCCTTTTCTCTGCAGAAGTCAGATTTTGCCTTCCGTGCAAGCGTGCTCTTTCCTCGACCAGTAGATCTTAAGGAGGGATCCCGGTTATCACGCATAGCGCCTCCGCTGAGACCGTCCTATAGGCCGACGCGGTGCGTAGCAACATCTTGCGCTGTGTTGCCAGTAACATTCCCCTGTATTTCGCCACATGGATCACTTGCTTCCAGATAGGAGCCGCATACAGCAGGACCGACTGGACGACAGCGTACATCAGTTTCCTCTTCAACATCCCAGGACCCCTGATATTATGGAGAATTTTCGTAAGGGCTGATACTTGTCTCCCGGCTTTCTCACAGGTCTTTTTGATGTGCTTATTGAAGATCTGCTTGTCGTCCAGCCAGACACCCAAGTATTTAACATACTTTTTCGGAGTTATTGTAACGTTATCCAAAATAAATCGGACGTCATCCCTTTTTCTAGGTCCCTTTAATATGATGGACTCCGTTTTGTGAGGCGCAATCTCCAGCCCGTGGTCTTCTGTCCACCGCGCAATCTTTGCCAGGCTCTCATTTGCTGTTCTCATCATATCCTCGCTCCGGTCCGCAGTAACGATCAATGCCAGATCGTCGGCATAGGCCACCAATTCGCAGTTATCTGGTATATCCAACAGTAAAACTCCGTTATAGAGTATGTTCCACAATGTGGGTCCAAGTACGGGGCCCTGTGGTACCCCCTGGGTGAGCTCCAGTTCTGAGTTACCAGAGATGAGACTTCGCTCGGTCAGGTAGTTCCCAATGATTCTTCGCAGGAATATGCTGATTCCTAGCCGAGTCAGTTCTTGATTAATTATATGCCACTTGGCGGTGTTAAATGCATTTTTAATATCTACCAGAATAATTGCTCCCCATTTCTTCCGGGGTCGATTTATCTTACTCAAAACAGCTTGTATGGCATCAATAGTGGACCTCCCGGCTCGGAAACCAAATTGACTATTGGCAATGCCAGCCTTTTCGTCAATTTCCTCTACTAATCTAGTTTTCACCATGTGCTCATAGACCTTACCAAAGCAGTCTAGGAGACATATAGGTCGGTATTTCAGAGTCGGTCGGGGATCCCCCTTGGGGATTAGTACCGCCGTCCCTCTCTTCCAAGTTCTGGGAAAGGTTCCGCTGCTGTAGAGATCGTTATACAAGGTAAGGAGGGTGTCCGGGATCTGTTCTACGGCCTTCTTCACCGCCTCTGGCATAATACCATCGGGCCCAGGGGATCTCTTGTTCTTCAGCCTATGTGCGGCTTGTGTCATCTCGTCCAAGGTGAAAGGCAGGGTTGGTGTTTGAGGGTCTTGGAATAATGCGTCTTCTATGATTTGTAAATCCGCCTCCGGAAAGAGTTCTTTAAGTAGGGTCTCCCGCTGTTCCATGTCCAAATCATATGGTGCACTGTAACCCTTCAGTTCCCTTGTTGCTGCCTTATACCCCTGCCCCCAGGGTTCGTCTTCGAGCCTGTCGCACATCAGCATCCACTGCTCCCTCTGGGACCTATTGATCTCCTTCTTCATGGCTCGCCTTGCCTCCTTGTATTCCCTGTCTTTACAGGCGATCTGCTCTGGTGTGCTCCGAGCGCGTCGCATCCTGCCAAGCTCCCTCTTTTTCCTTTTGCAGGTTATTCTCAATTCTTGGATTTCCTGACTCCACCAGACTGGTTGTGCTCTGGGAGTTCCCCTCGAATTTTGACCTATAGCGAGACTCTGCACCTTTCTAGTTACCGTGGTCAGGCCCTGAATGTCCTCGATGTTGTGCTTGAGTAACTGTAGAGCGTCACTAAACGTGCGCATATCTATGAGCCGCTGGGGATTGTGGGCGATGTTTTTACCCTTCTGGTTTACATCCATATCGAAGGTGATGTACCTATGAAGGCTGCCACTTTCTTCGTGAGATACACTCCACTCCGAAATTCTGTTGGATATCCTGCCGCTAGATAGAGTGATGTCGATAATTGAGGACTGCGACGCCCTGACGAAAGTTGGCTCACTGCCAGTATTGTGTACAGTCATGTCCCTCTCATTTATCCACTCCTCCACATAGAGGCCCCTTGGATCTGTTCTTGTACTATTCCACAAGCTAGATTTGGCATTTAGGTCTCCCACTATGAGAGCATCCATGCCTCCGTCTCTTATGTGCTGTGCTAATCTGTCTATGTATTCCTTAAAAGCGTCTATCGTGGTATTCGGGGACACACAACAATTATACAAGGACCATCCCTCAAACCGCAGGCAGGTAAACCCGTGCTCCAGAGTGTGACTACGAACCCCACATTTCTTGTTTCTGCACCATGCCGCAGTATTTTCATCTAGATCTCGAATCCATCTAGTGTCCTTGCGAGTAATAGTAAGGTTCGGTTCTTGTATCAGCACCAGATCCGCGTTCGTATCCTCTGCGGTCTTCTGTAGTAAGTGATGTGCATGTCTTCTCCTGTCGACATTTATTTGTAATATCTTCAGCTTGAGGCCCGTGGATTATTATATGGCTCACTGTGGGTACTAGGATTCCTCACTGTGGGTATCAGGATGCCTCGTCCCTGAAAGATCCATGATGCTCCGTAGAACATCATGGGTTTCGCTTAATTCCGAGGTTGTTGGGATTGGCGTACTTTCCCTCATGCCAGTTGTACCATTAGCCCGGTTTCTCTCCAGAAAGACGTCTCCGTCTTCCTCCTCCGCTGCCAGGCTATCCTTCCTTGTTTTCCTTTTAGCCTCCCTCGCCTTCTTGAGGGCTTTCTTGAAGGCCGAGCAGCGTCTGCTTCCTGGCGTGTGTCCCTCTTCGTCGCATATTAGGCATTTTTCCTCATTCTGACAGTCCCTCGCCAGATGATCCTCCTCCCCACATTTGTAACAGTTTTTAGATCTATCTGGTCCGTTGCATTTGTCCTTGCCGTGTTCAAAGCTCCAGCATTTAGTACATTTTTGCACATTCACGTGTTTCTCCACTCTGCATCTTACTAGGCCTACCCTCATGAAATTATTCTGAAGAAGAATGTCCGCCTTGTCCTTTGGGATCGATATCGTGACGGCAGCTGTTTCGTTTTGTAGCTCCCTTATCTCACTAATACTATATTCTTCCTCTAGACCGGTTTTTTGCCTGATAGCCCGTACGATATCTTCCGTAGTCACATCCACTGCCATTCCCCTAAGGTGTATCGCTTGCATATTTCCACCATCCCTCAGTCTCCTGGTTTTAAGCGACCCGGAGTCATCAATGGCCTTCTGTATATTTTCAAGGGCACCCGCGTCCCTGTCCAAAGTGAGTAGCATTTGGCCGTTCTTGGTACTTCTAATTTCCCTAATAGCTCCTGCTGATCCGGATCCCTCCATTACTTCCTTGACCGTGCCCAGGATATCCCTATAGGACTTCCCCTTACCAGATATGAGCACCCCATACGTGCTTCTCTCTCTTCTGTTTTCTTGAGTTGGTACCGTCGTGTATATGATCACTTGGGTATTGCTACCATGGAAGATCCCCTCCACCATTTTCCGTAGAAAATCATTGGACATTCCCTTAATGTGATGCATACATACTGTCCTATCCTCACTGGTCTCCCCTCTAAGCTGTACTAGCTGCTGCCATACATCTTGAGGAGTCCCGTCGTGCTTAATTTTGACAATCTTCCGGTTAATAATAGTGCCCTTTCCCCTTATTTTAGTACTCTGTTCTACCACTTCGAATTCGTCCTCTAGCTGTAAAAGCTCCGGATACTTTTCCCTGTACAGCTTTTGGATACTCGTTTTCATTTCCGGGTCTTCAGGTTCTGTCAGCACCACCTTTACCGTTGTGTCATCCGTGTTCAGCGGGTTTCCTACCCACACCTGCGAGTTGGTGCACACGGGTTCTTCCCACGTATAGTTTTCTGCCCTCTCGAACTCGGAGAAATGGCTCATTTGCTCTAGCTCTTCCGAGGTCGCAAGTCTCGACGCTGGGCAGCTACATTTGCATGTGCACCTCGCCTTTCCTATTCGCGTAGTGTCGTTATTTACGGCCTCTTCGTGTCCTCTACTATCAAGGGCCACCTGCATGTCATCTGTTGCCATCTGACTCGTGATGCTTAGTAGCATCTTCACAAGGTCACTAATCTCCTCCGTAGCAGGTTTGTCCCTGATTTTCATCGCGAGTTCTTTTGTTACCATGTCCGCATGTTGCGTGAGTTTCTTAAATTTACTCATTTGCCAGATGTTATCTTTTCTAGCTGCACTTCCCATGCTCTCTCTCTTTCTTTTCCTATCTTGTTCTACCTCATCAGCAAATGTAATGTCAACTGTGAGTACATTTGAACTGCTTCTGGTCCTCTGTCTTTCAGCATCTGCAACCCTACTCTGCCCTTTGCCTTTTGGCTCCTGACTTTGTCCAGGAATCCTACTTACTGGTTTTTTAGGTTTATCAGTGGTTATATTTTTACTCATAGCGTTCCCACGATTAGCTAGGGAAATAATCAGTCCGCCCCCGCAGAGCCCCGCATGCGGGGGTAAGGCATCTTCCCCGCCGGGTTGCCTGGCCCGGCGGGCATCGCTTGAGACACACTTAATCACCCCTGTGCCACGCATCCCTTCGGCGCGATGGTGCTACACCTTGGGATTGGGGGACGCGGTAGACTTCCTCCAGCTCCACCCCAGTTTGGGGGGAGCAGGAGAGAGACTGGAAGAAAAGAGGGTGCAGCCGCCTCCCCTGCATCCTCTAGTAAGAAAAATAAATGACCCCTAGCCCTCGGATACCCTAATAGCGTCGGGGTCGGAAAAGAACAAGAGTTGGCCAAGGGTGGCCGACAGAGGAGTTTAAAGTTATCTCACCCAAGACAAGTTGAAGAAGAGTGAGATAGGCCGGAGAATTCCCAGGGTCCACCGCACCCTGCACACCAGCTGTGTGTCCTCAGGAGGTTTTCTATCGAGGGTTCCTCCTCTAGATCCGTTGAGTTCTGTAAGAGACAGGTCCGCCAGCGAGTAGGCACCCAACGATCTTGCCAATGGAGAGGCTATTGTATTCGCATCACATCAGCCTGAGAAGGGTGGAGGTTGCCCCCACCCCGACACGAACACCTTTTTTATTGGGCGGTGCATGTGTCCAAGTCTCTAGGACCATTTGGTGTTACTGCCCAGTCTATTTCCACAGTACACTTTTTTTGTTAGGTTGGTAAGAGGTTAAGCGATAATCGCATAGTTCTTGATGAAGTGCCTGAAATAACCCGTCATTCCCAGGAACTGCCTGATTTGATGCACACTTTTTGATATCGAAAACTCCACTGCCTTAGTCATGATCCCTCTCGGCCTCACGACTCCCTGAGAAATATCGAACTCAAGGTATTAACCGACGTCATCAGAAATGAACACTTTTCAGGATTTAAAGTTGAACCATCCTGCCTGAGGGCCGGTTTATCAATCGAGGGGTTACCCCTGGGTCAAGCTCGAACCCTGGATCAAAATAAGAAAGAGTGTTCATCCACCGTATGGTATGTTGTAACCCTAGAGTTATCTTCGAGATAACCAAAGCTCTGTTTCTAGATCAGAGTTATCGGTTCGTCCCTTGGTTAACCTAACAATTTGATATTATCTGTTATGTCTATGACATTTTTTTCCATAAGTCGAGGTCCTCTTATTCCTGAAGCTAAGTACAGGAAACAGGTATGGAAAATCTGATCGATATTTTAGCGATGATGACATTGATATACAGGATTTCCTGGATCATTCAAGATGCCCTTACAGTAATGGTAATGGTTAGGGGACGCAAGCGTCAGCGACTAGGCCCCTGTGAGCCCTTTTGTGAATCTCGGTATGCATCAGTCATGTTACTATCTTCTAACGGTTTACTCAGGAGCAGCATGGTTAGTCGCGGACCCGTCAACTATTAAACGTGGCAAAAGCAGTCATTCGCCCTTACACGGTAAAGGCAAGGGATAATCCGTTTGAAACCTATGATGACACTAAGTTTTTCGTCCGATATAGAATAAGGAAAGAAACGTTGCTCCATGTATTGGAACAAATGGAGGCTTTCCCAACAAACAGGAAGGTATGAAAAATCTTCATAAATGACTAGACCAGACAGGAAATACGCATCACGATGCAAGAAGTTCTTGGACTCGAAACACACATGGATAGTTTTTTTATGGGTTCGTATTTTTTGTAGCTCTCCAATAGTTCTGGACTGAAATAATCGAACCAAATATTATAATTACATTGAACAGGTGCCACGAACCAAATAATCAAATTATTTCATACATCTTTTATATTTATTGCAGAGTTTGATCAAAATTTGTACTAATACTCGTCTGTAAAATCTTGACTCTTTCTTCCCACTAACCAAGCATATTAGCACCAATTCTCCATAGAACACCCGTCAAACCCTATTTTCATTTCACCCATTCTTATCGAAACTGGAAAGAATGTATTTATAAAGTTGAGTTATGCCAAAAAAATCATAAAAAAACTCATCGGCATCGTTGCAACAGTGCAGCCACCTCCGGAGAATGTCCAGGGTTTCGGGACCCAGAGGTGTGGATAAACACTTCTCTACTCAACCTATCGGTAACTCCAGGGCTAGCGATTTACCCACCGAATTAACTCTATTATTATTCCAGCCCTAAGTGAGTACAAGATAACTCCTAAGTTAGCTTTACTTTACTATACTCGGAGTGTATTAACACATCGTCCAAGTATACGGAAGCGAGATGTTGTGCTGGCTTCAAAACTTCATTCACCAAACGCTGAAAACGCTTGGAGCAATTGTAAAATCAAATGGCATTCTGTTAAACTCGTACTGGCCCCCAGGTGTGACGATGGCAGTAACCTGTTCTGAAGATTGTTTCATTAGTATCTGATAGAACCCTGACCTCGAATGCAAACTACTGAAGTATATATTCGCTTGCAAATTGTTCAACTGATCAATGCGGCGAAGGAGGTAATGTTCCTTGACGATGATGGGATTCAGCTTTCGGTAGTCTATACATGAATGGTAATCATCATTCTTCTTGCGGACTCATAAAACTTGGGCAAAGCAATTTGCATATTTTTGCAGTAGTTTCCCCAACTGTCTTCTTTGAGTAGTGATTATTGGTCCAATCATCAATTCACCGAAATCCATGGACTTTTCTTCTTTCTATGACAACTGTAGGACCTTTTTCATGTGACGCTCTCCTCTCATCTCACATGGCCATCCTCTTACGATTAGTTTGCATTCTTCAAATATCAATTCGTTCTCAGCGAGATTGACTACGGGTATGACTGCTGATCCATCATTCCGTATTGTGAGAATGGTGCTGGAAATACAATCAATCGTTCTTATACTTGCTTCTATATAAACATCCCCAATGAATTCTCCTTTTTCAGTTTCCGTTATGCGATGAGTGACGTGATTGACAGGATCTGGGTTTCGTGTTCCACAGACTTAGCGGCATTTGTTCTTAGAGGGTGTTTGGTTCCATTACTGTAATGATTTATAATATTTTTTTTGATGGTAATAAGTTCCACATTTTTGCTGTTGCGTCTCTGAACAATAAATGTTATATATTTTAGTATCATAGTCCAATGTCCAAACCTTAAAGCAAAGAGAAGGAGGTAAAATTCTAAGGAATCACTTCTTTCGAGCTGGGGCTAACACCAAAGATCTGTGCTACATCAAAGGGAACAAACTTGCTGTTAACAATATTCCATCCTCTGCTGGCGACGAAGCAGATCCCAACTCAAAACCCAATAGTGTCCCTTCTAAATCAGTTCCACCACAGGGCTGCTTTGATCTCCAGCTAACAAGGGCAAAGAATAAAAAAAAAATTACGAATAGTTCAAAGTGAAGACAAATTGAGCCAAATGACTACTCTTGAAAGAAATCAGATTGACATTCCGAAATCTGGCATAGTGAAGAAACCAACGAAACAAAACATAACACCACAATCGACAGACAATGATAGGAAGACTCAGAAAAAACTATATCACAGAAAAACCACTGAAATGACACCTTGGTTAACCACAGCCCTACTAAACTTGATGAACCAAAAAAATCATATATGTGCAAAAATGTCCGTAAAAATTCACACGACCAAAACCTCCCAGAAGAATACAGAGAACTCCGTAATAAATCAACTGCTCTGATAAAGAAATCCAAATTCGACTTCTACAAAAACGAATTGAAAATAGTACCAGATCATATAAATAATGGAATATTGTGCTGTAACTCAGCAACACAAAAAAAAACAAAATATTAATCATATAAGATGTCGGTATACGGAGGAAATGCCAACGGGGGAAAAAGATATCGCTGACGAATTCAATGGAGTTTTCAAAAATAAAATTACAAAACTGGAAGAACGACTCTTCCCAATGCTTGGAATTTGCGCCAATCACTCCTCCAGACGTACATCGAACAATTCTGAATTCGAGAAGTGGTAAGACAGGAATTGATGGAATTAAATCGAAAACTTCAAAATTAATTAGCCCACACTTAATAAACCCATCAACACATATATTCATTAACTCCGTAAATCGCGGCATATATCCATCAATTTTCCAAAATTCAGTCCACTTCACAAAAAAGGAAATGACACCATTGTAACCAACTTCAGACCAATATCCTAAATTACCACCATATCAAAAATTTTCGAAAAACTGATCAAACAGCGGCTTGGCTTTATTATTTGAACAAATAAAAAAAAATTCATCTGACCACCAATTTGGATTTAGGGAAATAATATCCACACAAGATGTGATTATTTCCCCCACAACAAAAATTCACAGATGCCTAGATGAGAGTACCTAGGCCTTGTTGTATATTTATAGACCTGTCAAGTCAACGACTACTCTCACAATCTCTGGAAGTCATTGGAATTCGTAACGAGAACTTGAAATTTTTTGAGAGTTATCTTACAAACATGAATTAGATTGTGAGAGTTGGTGATACCACTAGGGAAGAAAATATTGTGGACTATGAGGTGCCACAAGAAATCGTGCACGACCCCATTTTATTCGACATTTACATAAACGACCTGTTCTCATCAGGCAAAGATAATAATGTCATTGCATCCGCTGATGACACAGTACTATTTTACGAAGATGATACCTGGGATGAGTTGAAAGTGGTTATAGAGGACGGCCTTTCAAAGATCATAGCTGAACTACAAATTACTTACATTGAACATAGAGAAAACAACTGATTGATACTTCTCATGTAACTCTTCATCTGCGCCTACTTTCAATCAATTATGAATTCACCAACCCTTTGAAACCCTTACCATCTATTCTGTGGAAAATAACGTCATAATCTTTAGTATTGAATCAGAGAAAGATAACAAAATAGTCTCTGCAGCCTTGAACAAACTCAATAATCTACTTGAAATTAACCTAAGTGAAAGGGATCTGAACAATATATTTTTGCTGAATAACAGCCCACAACCAACGTTGAAAATTGAATTTTTGTCTCATTTTACAAAAAATGCCTTATTTGAAAATGTCCATAAACTGAAAGGAACGAATGTTACAATTTCGCATGACAAGTGCTATGAAGACTATAAAATATTTTTGAATCATTTGAAGCTAGCAAGATCAAAAAATATACCTGCTGAAATTAGGGAAAAAGCACTGATAGTCAATGGGGAGGAATATACCGCCGAACAATCAAGGAAACAAGCTGAAGACCAGGAAACAGAAGAACTTGAGAACACAAATTAGAAGGAAAAAAACTCCATATGTGCCCCAACAACGCCAACATCATCTAGTGAAAATATTCTCAATTACCAAGACCCTTCTGTGAGAAAAAACGAAGGTGAAAATTAAATGAAACCACAGAAGTCGAAAAAACTAATCGCCAATCCTGTCGAGATATCTGAAAAGAGAACTAGAACAAACAGCGCATCTACCTTACGCAAAAAAAGTATAAATAGGCATATGTGTAATTTCCTGTCATAATACTTTTCTTTTTTTTTGGTATCATAAAAACTGTTATTCTGTATTCCTTTTCTCAACTTAAACTTATTGTTTCTGACATTGTAATTGGTAGGACACAAAGCTGTAGCTGAATCATCTCTGGAATAAATGATGAATTCAATAAACGTTGACACGAATCTTATGAATTCTGAATTGCTCATTGGACACTTGAATACTAGGTCTTTGAACACTGGATTCGATCAACTATCCTATTATGTTACTAACTACAAAGTAGCGATTCTTGGTGTCACAGAGACTTGGTTGAAGCCCGACGATCCTAACGAAAATTATGAAATACCGGGATATGTGTTCATACGAAAAGATCAACTCACCAGAGGCGGCGGTGTGGGTTTTTACATAGGCCTATCCGTCAAATTTAAAGAGTTCAAATACGATAACCCCGAGGTTAACAGCTACAGTGCATCACTGTGGTGATTATCAAATAAAAAACTTCAATATGCGTTGTTTATGATGATAGTTACTTTTTGGATCAATTCGAAATGTTTCTTCCTTCGGTCTCCCTACAATTCAAAAATATGATAGTTATGGGTGATCTTGGTATAAATTGTATTGGTCATTGTCCTTTGAATCCAAAACTTCAACAACTTTCAAGTGTATATAGCTCGATGAAGATAGTTAATGAACCTACCTGGCCCAACTATGACCGAGGAGAGCAGAGCCTTATTGATTCAATTATCACCTCTTCTGAATCAAATCTTAAATTTCGTTAGTGTGTGCCTATGCCAATTTACATCACAGATCACTGTTCAACTCTTGCTTCAATATCGCAAGGAAAGAAGAAAAATTATATTGATCAAGTGAGGGTTGAAAATGACTGTCGTAATGCTAACTGGAAAGACGTGATAAATCAGTCAACGATCGATGAAATTTTTATTACTTTTTCAATTCCATAATCTTGGGCTTATTGAATAAACATGCCCCGGAAACAGCGATTAAAATAATTGAAAAACCATTCACGCCGTAGATCACAGACGTCATCAAATTAATGATGAAACACCGGGATAAGCACAACATAAATATAAAAAACGCCCTACGGATTCTAATAGAGAGTATTATAAGCAGTTAAGGAATCCAACTGATGAAGCAATAAAACGAGAAAAGCGAGCATACTATAATTTCATTTCCAGAGCCAAAAATCGTGAATCATTCTGGCTAAATATGAAAATACTCAAATTCACAAAAACTCAAAACTATGAAATCCCCGATGATTTACTCGACGCGGAAAAAATTAATACGCACTTCCTATTACTCAGTCCTCAATTATCATACAAAGGCGCATGCCAACGTGAAAGAAAATTCAAGACTTGATATTCCCTCTGTTGAAACACACGATATTGTGAAATATATAAATAAAATAAAGAGTGGAGCTGTTGGGCATGATGGACATTCAATAAGAGCCGTAAAACTCTGTTTACCATATTGCTTAGAGGCTCTGAAACGCATTATTGACTATTCCATTGAACGATGCCCATTTCCAAAAATATGAAAATATTCTAAAATAGAGCCATCACCTAAAATAGCCCACCCTGCTAGCTTGAATGAATTGCGGCCCATTAGTATTCCCCCAGCCATTTCCAAAATCATTGAAAGACATGTTCATGAGGTTGTTAATGAGTACCTCAGTGCAAATAATTTGAATAGTGATCGGCAGATAAGCTTGAGGAAGAATCATAGTAACACTAGCACTCTAGTTAGTGTAGTTGACGCAATCAGTGAAGGCATAGATGGATGGAAGGCTACATGTATGGTATTGCTCGATTTTTCTAAGGCCTTCGGATACCATAGATCTTGATGATTTCTCCAAAACTGCATTTCCTAGCCTTGTCAAGAAACAGTATTGATTGGTTCGAATCATTTATTCGTGATCGTAATCAGTGCGTTACAATTACATCGAATGATAGTGATGTATCTTCATTATTCAAGAAAGTAAATTGTGGTGTTCCTCAATCCTTGGCCCCCTTCTTCTTTCAATGTATGTCTCAGACATGAAATCATGTTTAGATTCCAGTGAGGTACATCAGTATGCTGACTACACGCAAATATGCGTCAGATTCGACCCAGAAAATTATTCACAAGCACAAGAAACAATTCAATCAGAACTCTGTGAAATAAAAAATTTGACGAAAATCATAGTCTGAGAATAAATCTAAGAAAATCAAAAGCTTTGATATTCGGTTCTTTCAACTCTCGTGATACATTGGAATCCGTGAATTTTTCTGTTAAATTGGGTGATAGCAATATTCCATTAGAGACGTATGCTCTTAACTCAGGGATGGAATTTGATGTTGGATTAACTTTCGAGCAACACGTGACAAGAAGGCGAAAGCTTGCTTTCATGCGATTGAAAGCCCTGTTCCCGTATAAGTACACAATTAATGAAACAACAAAATATCATCTGAGCGATACATTAATCCTATCACTACTTGATCACGGAGACATACTTTATAATTGCCGTTTGACCTCTAACATTTCAAAAACAAATCTACAACTGCAAAACGTTTGCATGAGGTATTCATTCCAAGTACCTTTCAGGGAAAATATAACGCCTCACCCAAACTCGAAGCGAATATTCAATATGAGTAATAGAAGTCTTATCTCATCTCATTTATCTCTATGTATAAATATATATACATATATATATAGATTTATTTAACCGCTTACACAGACCCAAAACGTCATACACTACCGACGAAGTCAGACCAAAATCGACCCGGCTCCGGGTCTGAGAAGGTTCATGGGTATTTTCGATATCCCCGACCATTTTTGAGTACTTTCAGCATGGAGGGAAAAAATGAAAAATGGGTCCGAAAAGTCGGTGGAACATGATTTTATATACAGATTTTGTTCGAGGATTTCAATTCAGAGGGCGTGTAAAATATATATGTATATGGTATATAATCATATAAGAACGCTCTCGTACCCACAACATGTTATCGACGTTGTTGATCCCAAGATTTGGCAACGCTGTAGAAAGTGAGTAGCTCCACTGCATCGGTGATAGAAGATCTGATATTGGAATCTATTTGAGTGTACATGGGTAGACTTCAGATCTACTCCGAAAAAAAATGCTGCAATAATTAAAAAACAATTCCTTTTGAACAGGACACGTCAGCAACTTCCTATATAACACGAATCTTATTAAAAAAAATACAAGAACTGATCACTCCACTGCATTGGTGACAGAAGGTCTATTACCAAATAGCGGATAGTGGAATATATCAACATCACCTATTATTTTCATTTCATCATAAAGTACAAGAGGTGAACATCATTTTCATTTCTGGAAATGAAAGACTCTCAATTCGAATGGAAAAATAGTTTATGATTCATGACGAAATTATGAAATGGTAAACTCATCGTGATAGGCAGAATGAATGACACTATCCATAATTCGCTCAGTTCACCTGGAAAATAGTACCATTCCATATTTCAACTGGATATGTAGTTTCTGAAGTACATACCGAGGACTGATGATCACAAATAAATACATGCCAAATTTTATGCAACTAGGATAAAGTTAACGTTTGGCTTATTTTTGACAGATGTCCCTTTTATTTCGAAAAACAAGTTCGGTTAATTGTCATCAATTCATGTATACATAACAAACTCATCATGGAGTTTAACTTTTTTGATACATTTTTACTTATACGGACATTTTTAAAGAGAAATTAAAAATTTGATATAAAAATTTCAACATGATTGGTGCAAAGTTTCAATCACTTGGCTATTTTCTTAAACAAACCTTCGATTTCAAAAAAGCAGAGGCAACTAAAGGCATATGGATATAAAATTGCCGTAGACACAACTTCATCAAGTAACTTTTTGTTAAATTCCATCTAGAAATACACTTTTTCAATTTTTTCAAAAAAAAAATTGAATTTGACAAACGAGTTTCCACATTTCGCGTTGCGCGCGCTTATATTCCGGGTAAAGTGCAAGCGGGAAACACGTCATTTTAATTTCGGTGCGGTTATTACGTGTCCTATTGATCTCAACCTACAACAATGTTTTTAAAAACTTCTGTTATGTTTTTGCTTCAATTTATTCACAGGAAGTATGTGAAAATTCCTAAAAATAAAAAAGTTTTTCGATTGCTCAAGACATCAATGCACATAAAATAAATATGAGTATTTCGAATGTTTTTTTGAGAAGAATAAGTAAGTTTTCGAAAATTCGGCTGCACTGACACCAGCGCTAATATTTCTACTTCCGAATGGAAAAAGTTCACTTTGATATGTCTAAAAGTTTGCGACTTATCACGAGTTATATCTGGAAAATAACGTTTTTTGTATTTTTCATATTTTCACACATTTTCCGCTATAAAGAGAGTCAGCCTCAGCTGGCGATGTCGTGAATATCGATTTGTAATAGCCAGTAACATTCCTAAAAAGGCTATACATCACTTGTTTCGTTCTACCTCAATTTTTTTTATTTCGTGATAGAAGCGTCTTTTAAGCGCGTTTTTACTCCACTAAAATTCAATGAGGTTCATTTCATGAAGGTGTTGCGCGACTCTATCTTCTTTCGCAACATATTGAATCAATTAAAACTATGGTTCGGTTCATATATACTTCATAAGAAGGTGCAGAAATATATATCAATTACAAGTAGAATTTATATGTTTTAATTTTGAACCTGTTGAGGATCGAACAAGCCGTTCGAAAATGATGAAAATTTTATTGACATATTTGAATATTTTCCTAATGAATGTTTCTGTTTTTTATTTGAATTTTTACACCATGAACAATTTTTGGGAAAGGATTATTGTGGAAACCGATTCATCATGTATTGTTCCTGAAAAAGATCTATCAGATGAGAATAATCAGGTTCAGTGGCGGAATAGTAATCACATACCGAAGCGGAAAGTTAATCATTTCCATCGCCGAGGTTTCTATACCATTTTTTTTAGTATCTTTCGAAAAAATGTTGTGCAATGAACAAGAAATAAATATTTGCAAGGATAATTGAAATGAATTTTGTGTATCAAGTAGGCATTCCATATCGACATATTTGATGAAGCTTTCAACACATGTCGTGATTGTCATTCTTCGTAAATGTCAGTTGCCTACGTGAAGGTTGAAATATGTTTCACATTTTTGTTTCGTTTCAATGAATGTGTGGCAGGCCAATCATTATCATATCTCAATTATGATTTATGAGGATTACTAATTACTGCAAATAGACAGCGTTTGGATTACGAAGTGACATATCAACAGTGTTACCGTTTCGATTGTTCTCAAAAGCCCGATGACAAGAGAGAAATTACCCGCTATTACCCGACACAGTGTTGGCAACCATGGAAAATGAAAAGAAGATGCACAGGATGTAAAAAAATTTGAAAAGGGGTACATTTCTGTTTCGTTGTCTGCGCATGCGTGATACTAGACCAGATATTTCAAGGAGCTCATTATATTCTGCGACGGTGCTGTCAACTGTCAAGTCAGAGGCGTATCCATCCGAATTGTATATTCAATATATCTGGCCAAATGCGCCTTGAAGGAAACAAAGGCAACCAAAGGTTAGACCTAAGGATAAATACATATCATAAGAAGATGAGTTTCTCTTACCTTTATCAACCACTTATCCATTTTTACAAATCCAAAATTGATGAATTTCTAATCAGCATTCAGTTTTGAAATTGAAGTCTTCCAGACATTCTTCTAATCAATGATGTAGTTTAGATGGAGTGAAATGTGAAGTGTGTACTGAGTATTGAGTACTACTAGCGAATTATGTGAGAACCCGCGTGAAATGTAATATTTGACAGACTGGATTCCTCGCACCATGTGGTATTATCCCAGAAAAAATCTCGAAAATCCGTGAGTATCCCATGAAGTACAATTTAGCCGGGGGACCTGAACACATGAATTCCGATTAGCAGAATGACGTTTCAAATAGAAGAAGACGAGGTTGGAGATGTTTTTACCACCTTGCTTTCTTCTGTGTGAACAATTGGTCACTCTCCAAGCTGATTGTGGCTAGAAGTGATGATATTTTCGAATGATTGTTAATGAACCATAGAATTCGGAAAAATATGCCCTGATTGAGGTCGCATGAGGAAAAGGAGCTTATTTTTGAATATATGAAAACGTTATACCTGACGAAAAACTCTGCTTTATTAAAAGTGCCCATTCCTCTGTTTACTTTACTTTTATATCTACATGGTGGTTCAGAAAATGGATTTCACTCGAACTCAATCAAAGAAAAATGTGAACAATATTGAACTGAATCAAACATTCCATTGTGAACAATACTAAAGTAAAATACAAGTATTTCGAAAAATTGCTTTTCTCAAAAATAGTCCCTTGAATCAAAAGTTTGCCCAATAGATTGAACTACTGCTGAAAAACCAATTGAACGGCAATTCGCAAGAATGATAAAAAATACGGTTTCTTTACTAAAACTATTGTCTTCGCTGTTTTTTACAGTTCCTTGAAATAAAATACATGTGATCATTGCCATGGCGATTCGCATAAATGAACAAGTGTTGAATAGGTAAATGAAGGGCGTTCATACAATTGAATGCGTGAACCGACACATTTACTCAGTGTATTTTGAAATCTGAAAGGATCCAAGTCTGGAGAAATAGATATGAATCAGCCCGGTAAGCCTACCTCATAAGCAATCATTCTCAAACATTCACTATTCAACTCCATACCGATAAATGAATCTGACAAACAATAAGAGGAATGATTTAATACAGATATGACATACACCTGACGTTATCAAGCCCATAATCATGGCAACACCGCTGGGAGCGGGAACGTCGGTCTGATATCCATGGGTTGATATATTGGTCTGGAAAGGCGTTCGAATATTGTGGGATTGAGAGAGACTTATGGATGTAGCGAAATCGTTTCCCCTCAAAGTATGCTTATATTCGGGGCACTGAAATAGTCAATAAGCCATTCAATATATTCCGTGAAATTGTTTATTTCTGGTGGGTCTGTGGTTGCCTGATGAACGTACTGGGTCTGACAAAGTTGGTTGAATCAATATATATATATATATATATATATATATATCATTTCAGATACATTTGTGGATTCGATCTCTGAGAGTGCTTGTCATTATTTCTGCAAACGCAGTTGTGAGTTGACGTAGCGAACTGTCACCATTGACAGAAAACTATGACAGCATTTCCTTATAGTGTTCTACCCTAGGTGGTTCCACTTATGTGTCGCTTGCCGTAAAGGCACGATTCTTTTCAAATCCTCTGGATATCTATCATAGTTTGTTTTCGATACGAGGACCATGCCAACCCACAGCTGATGAAGGCCAAAGCCAGAAATAGCTAGCTATCTTGTGGTGGGCATTTCGAATTGAATGGAAATTGTGATAGACCAGAGAATTTGATAATCTATTTATCAGTTATATGAATATATATACACCATTCATTAAGTGTTCATTTTTTTTTCTATTTTAGCTATAATCGATAATAAATTCTGCAATTCACTTGGAATAGTAAACAACAGCATTGTTTTCTGTATGTTACTACAGTCATCATTATGAAAATTATTTATGTGTGATGTTCAGGTATGATTTTCTTTTACTTTCCTCTCCTTAGCTCATTGTATCATCATTAGAATAATAAACTACAACATTGTGTAATGTTAACGTATGAATCCCTTTATTTTTTCCCCTTAGCTCATAGTATCATCATTGTTATATAATTATAAGTATTAGTAATTAGTAACTCTCTGATGGATGGGTGAAAGATCAACTTAGTTGAACCCTGACCATGTTTGGCCGAATATTTTCACACATATATGTTGTTATAGTCTTATAAATTCATTTCTTGGGTAAATGATATAAACTCTGAACTCTAAATGGGACTCACATATTGCTTAGCTGATGAGAAAACTGATAGAAGTATTCTATACATAAGTTCTGAAAAATTAGACATTCTACCTGAAAAGTATTTAATTACATTTCATCAATCTCTAGTGGAAAGCCATTTAAGATACGAAATACTTATTTGGGGTACAGCTTCGAAAACTCATCTACAGCGATTGGAAGTTATGCAGAGAAGGTTCATTGAACAGATTTTTTTCAAAAATCTCAGTTATCCTTCAGAATTGTTATGATATGAAACAAAAAATGTTTCACGACAAAAATATGTCTTCCGCAGCTGTGTCAAGTATTACACATACAAACAACCTAGCCAACTACCAGAACATCATTACAACACTACAAAAAAATCATAACACCATTCCGTTCATGTCCATGGTCACTGGTTCCGAGAATCCTGAGTCCTAAGCAGACGCAACGAACCGATAATAACGGCCTTCTGAAAGGTGGCCGGCCAAGATTTCTGCTGCATTTTGGCAGGCCGGTATGGACTTGAGTTCCGAGAATAGCGTTGTTCTGGAACGACCAAGAACACCTATAATCAGAACCACTAATTTGACAGAATATAGTCCAGATGAATCCTGCGGAGTTCGTAAAGTAAATCCTGATACTTCGACCGTTCCTTTTCCCCTTTTCGGACGATAATTCTTTCGGTTGGGGCCGTAAACTCAAAACGAATATCGTCTTACTTCGGTGGTCGAAGAGGACTATATCAGTCTTATTCACCTGATGTTATGGTGAAGCGAGTCTTTCAGAGCGTAGTCAGTTGTTCGATGCATTTCACTATTTGATCGGGTACTGTAAGGTACTCGAGTAAAACCAAAAATAACTCATGTGATGTTGTATCGAATGCCATGCGATAGTCGATTATGACCATAGAAATATTTCGCTTATACAGCACTAGTCCTGCGTGATGCCCGCGGAACCCTATTCTGGCCAGATGGTGGTAGGTGCTCGGTAATTTTTTCCACCAATAGTTATTGAGGCCATCAGGGCCTGGAGCAGGAAAATTATTTGAACCCTCAAGAGTTCTCCGAACTTCATCGATAGTTATCGGTTGACGCAGTATTTTGGGCTCAGGCTGTTGAATCCTTCTACAGGAAGCTTTGAACTGCGTCAGGGTTGGAGTGTCTCGGTTGAGTGGTTGCGGAAGCTTGTAGATACCTTTCCACCAGATCAGCGGCTGGGTATATAATCCTTAACCCGCCTATGCAATTGGAATTGGCGAAATGGTTTCTCGCGGAACTGTTTGTTTTCTGAGGAAGCCCTCGCCCGCCTCGCTAGTGACTTTTTTGCAGTCACCAACATTCGTATCCTCTCAAGGCACTGCTGCTTGATAGTTAGCAGCACCCCTCGATTGTGTGATGTGATGCTGACTCCCCCACCTCCTCTTGAAGTAATGAAAATAATTATATCTATATTGATTTTGCACTTATATTTCTTAAAAGGAAGGACTTGATGAAAAATTGTCGTCTTCAAATATTTCCCAGATAACTTTGATTTCCTTTTCAAGGGAGAAAAGGTAAGAGCTATGATATAAAAAAATAACCCATTAGTATTTTAGCAATTTCTTGTCGGTGATACTCAAATCACGGACTTAAATTCTGTGTAATTCAGAAAGTCGGTGGTTCATCCCCTTTCTATCGCAAATTTTGTCATATTACTCTTCTGGTATTTCATCAAACGTCCTTTCCTAAGCTTATCTATCACATTCTGTAGAGATCGATAAGCCGAAACTGATATTATTTGCACTCGACGAGCATTTCGATAAAAAATAGCATCTTCAAGAGAGAAAAACTGATCATCAGATCTTCTGGAGAATGTTCAATGAATGATTGATCTCTACAAAAAGATTCAACTCTCATAACAATGGTTTCAATATCATCGTTTTTTTTCTATCACAGTTGGTTGATCCGACTACATAGTACAGTTTTTCCACATCTCCGTCGTGTGTGATCTTAGAAACCTCCAGAATATCTGCTTCTCTCTCAGGGTTCATTTTCACATGAAAATCAGACTTGAAAACCATCAAAGATTCGCATATTTATTCTTTTATTTCAAAATATTCTCTCAACATTACAGGTTTTATGTCGTGTAAACTTGAGAATTAAAAACAATAATTTATGTTTCAAAGTCAAGGCTGCCTTATTATTATTATCTGGAAAAGTTTTGTTTTTCCGGTAGCTTCAATGCTCCTTTATTTATTACATATAGGTACAAAAATTCCATTGTAGAAACGGAAAACATTGTAAATGCACGGCAAGTGCGTTCAGTTTGGTGTACGAGTGAATTGAGCTCTTTCACAAAGTTTCACTCTTATCCCAGATGTTGTATATTCTATGTATTTTCGAAATCTCGATGAAAATAAGTATATTCTTCTTCCAATATGCCGATGACCTCGCGATTATCGCAAGGGGCAAATTCGCAAGAACTGTCTCGGAGCATACACAAACTGCTCTAAACATAATAAATAAATGGTGCCAGGAGGAGGAACTAACTGTAAACCCTCTCAAAACTAGTACTCTTCACTAAAAAGAAAACGCTTGTAGGGCTGTAGCCACCAGTTCTGAACGGGGTAGAAATTCCAATTGCACAAGAGGCAAAATACTTGGGAGTCATTTCTGACCACGAGTTAACATGGAATCAACACCTATAAAAAATAATCCAAAAAAGCACGATAGCCTTCAACTCATGTAGGAGGATGTGCGGGAAAAACTGGGGTTTACAACCTAAAATGACCATATGGCTATATACCAGGGTCATCTTACCCATGATAGCATATGGTTCGGTGGTATGGTGGCCAAAGACTCAGCAGGCTGGGGCTGACTCAGCAAGGCTAAGTGGCATTCAAAGGCAAGCTTGCCTGGCTGCCACGGGCGCTATGAGAACAACCCCAACAGCCGCATTAGAAGTCTTGATGTACCTAACGCCACTACACATATATATTCAAGGAGAAGCCAGGTTAGTCACCAGTAGACCGACCAGAGGGCAAACACCTATAAGCACATTGCACGGTAAGATGTACAACGAGCTGAACAAAGAGGTGGAAAACGACCCCTTAATGGGAATGTCATCGGATGAGATGCTCCCCAAAACAATTGTAACAGGCAGAGAGGCATGGAAGGGAGGACCTCCAATCAATGCAGAAATTGCCTGCTACACAGGCGGCTCAACAACCGAGGAAGGTGTAGGAGGAGGAATCTATATAGTCAAACCAAAGACAAAAGTCTCACTAAGCTACGATATTCACAAAGTGACGATATTCCAGGCAGAAACTGCAGCAATACGCCACTGCGCAAGGCAAGATTTTAAGGGAAATACCATTGCTATATACTCTGATAACCAAGCAGCTATAAAAGCAATAAGCTCCATGCATGTTAACTCCAAACTGGTCTGGAATTGCCTAGAAAAGCTACAAGAGCTAGGCAGCCAAAACAGACTGTCTTTAGCTTGGGTACCAGGCCATACAGGATACAAGGGCTGATTCACTAGCACGAGACGGAACACGAAGCTCCCCCATTGGCCCAAAACTCTTTTGTGGTATAGCAAAAGCGCTGCGAAAAACTTGTAACAGCACCTGGAAGGAAAAACAATCTCAAAAATAGTGGAATAAGACGCCGTGTATGAGACAGGCCAAAGAGTTCATTGAAGAACCATCGCCAAAATTCACGGAGTACCCACTAAGTCAAAATAGGCATTCAACTAGAATTCTGGTTGGGCTATTGACAGGACACTGTAGACTCAACAAACATATGAACAACATCGGACTGGCAGACACAACCTTATGCAGGTTCTGCCAAGAGTATGAGAAAACCTCAGCACACATACTGTGCTACTGCAAAGGTCTGTCAAGGCTAAGGTTTGCAACGTTAGGGGAGGACCCTCTCAATATATGGAGAAGTTAAGGTCTGACCTATGGAGTCTAGTTACAAGGACGGGTCTAGACAAGGAACTCTAACATACATGAGGGCACGCACAATAGACCTGCAAAGGTCGCGGTGTAATAGGCTGTTCAGCACACAAGCCCCATATTTCAATCTAATCGAATCTGTCGAATCAATATACGCAGACAGAAGCTTAAGGAAATTATTGAGAATGTCTTGAATTTACTGAAAATTAAGTCTGTCTAACTCTGCAGAATAATTATGATGAAATGTAATACACAATGTAGGTAATTATTCACACAGATGTTCAAAATGATCTGAGGATACGAATTGTACAAGAATGGTGGCTGATAACACCAGACCTGTTACATGCAGCTCGTGGAAAATTCGAATCACATCTTTACCATTGCATGGAAGTCGGTGGTGGTCATTTTGAACATATGTGTTAATAATTAGGTACCTATGAATTTACGTATACACTCACCTATTACACCAATTTGCACACTTACACACACATTCTAAAAAACACAAAACATTTCAAACATACTCAAACGTATGTAAATCTGTCATCACTAAATATTGAAACTAACTATACAAAATGTGGAATTGGCTGCTAGACTTTTTATTGGTCAAGGAAGTATGATTTCAACTTCGTCTTGAAAGATGTCAAAGATGTTAAACCTTTGATATCGTCTGGCAGATTACTATAGCTGTCGAGTACCCTGAAAAAACAAAATTTTGAGTGTGTGATGATGTGACTTGTTGAATATGGAAGTCAGTTCTGGATCTCGTATTGTATCCATGGATTTGGTCATTGTACCTAGCTTTTTCCTGTAAATATGTTGGGTAAATTTCATTCCTTATTTTGAAAATTGATATTGATGTTTGGTATAGGAGAAAAGAATTTATTGGTTACCATTCTAGTTGCTTCATCATATCTTTTATTGGTGTTAATCTTTTGCAATTTAAAATAATGCGCATTGCTCTATTTTGGAGTTTCCGTTAACGAGCTAAATCATTTTGCCCCAGTATATACAGAATTGTAGAACAATAAGTAAAATGAGGAAGCACTAATGAATTGTATAGCAAAATTTTTGTCCACTTTGTTAAATATGGGTCACAACGAGATAAATACTTTAAAAGCTATTGTCTTTATAATGAGGTTTGCATGTTCTTTGAACTGCAATCTCCTATCCACATGAGCTCCAAGATATTCAAATTGACCTGCTCCACATTATCAGGACCTAGCATTATCTCAGAATTGTGGTTACAAAAGCTTTTGAATCTTTTTTCTGTACTTATTACCATGTACTTGGTCTTCTCAACATTGATAATTTTTACAACACCAACTATAAATATATTTTGAAGTTCTGTTAATGGTTTCTATGAGCTTCGTGTGATCTTTACATGAATAATAAATGAGTGTATCATCTGCAAACAGATGAACTGAGCTCTCACCAACCACCTCTGACAAATCATTGATATATAACAGAAACAATTGCGGTCCCAGCACACTTTCCTGTGGTACTCCTTGAACACACTCTATCTCATCATATACTCTATTATTTATTTTGAGCTTTTGTTTTCTGGTATTCAAGAAGCTTTTCAACCATTTGAGGACTATTCCATCTATTTCTATTGCTACTAATTTTTGTAATAATCGATCTCTATGTATCGTCTCGAAAGCTCTCTGAAGTTCCAAAAATACTGCAACAGTTGTATCATTTTTTTCTAGGCTTATTTTCCAATCAATTCTTATTTCGGAAACTATCTGACCGAATTCCACAAATGAGATGACATTTGAAATAGAATTGTATCCTTTTTTGAAAAAGCAAATGATGTTATTGAGATACTGATCTTTATTCGTAATAAATGAGTCTATGATTTATTCGATCTATCAATAAATCCAGAAGAAATGTAATGTTACTATAGATTTTCATTTCCTTTGAAGTGTATGAATATAAAAACTATTTTTCAGAAATTCAATATTCTGACAATAATGATACGGGGGCGGTGAAATAAATGAACATCTCTTTAATAAACATATATTGTGGCATTTTATTATTTTCAAACACATACCTAGAATATGTCAATAAATATAAGTTTTATTGCATTGCATTAACCAAATCATGATTTTTGTCGTCTTTCAGAAAATATTATGGGTTGAGATATACACTGTTGCTTCAATTCACTATCATTCATGATATCTCATGTTACATAATATTAAACGATTCAACATCATATGATCCATCACTGGTTATCAAAGATTAAAAATGGATTATCTCTTGGGAAATTTAATTTTCATTATACGAGAAGCCTTATTCGATCAGACCGAAATGTAAATCACGTTCTCTTCGTGCTCATAGCCACTACTTCTTGCCACAGAACGGTGACCGTGTATCCTCCACCTGATTTTTCATGTCACCGTTTCTGTACAATGTCATACCGTAACACAAATGCACAAATTCGTCAATGTGCGCAACAAACGTCTCATACTCAAGCCTCAATCAAAAATTTCTTCAATATATGCAAATAACCAAAGGGGTAATAGTATTTCAATGACGGAATTCGAATATTTCTACAAATGAAATTATTAAATATTGCCAAATGCATAAGGGAATTCTGAAAATAAAATTCAATAAATTATCACTTGATTATACTTGTGGCGTGTATTGTGTTATCCTTCCATTCTTCATCGTGGTTCATCGAAGGCTCTCTTCAGTATTACACCCAAATTATTACATTTCTGTAGGGAATGGAGATTCTCAAGTTCCATAATACTTGCGGCCTCGATAAGCAATATTTTTCTCTCGAGAAAAATGATTCATTTCCACCTCGATATGTAATTGAAAACCCAAAAGTGATCTTTCTTGTAGGAATGAAGAAATGTATTGAACAATATTCTGCCGATATTGCTATGACTTATTCGGATAATTTATGATCCTCAGCTTATCGCGTCGGCCACAAAAATATTCCCATCTATTGTAGGCTCGATAACGACCTTGTATAGTGAATGATTGTGATACTCATGGGTCCTGTAGAAAAAAATCAACTCTTATATTGGAAATCATCAAAGAAAATCAGTGAGGATTCCTTTCCTTTCAGAAAAGTTTGTATTCAAACTCCAACACATAAAATTTCTTTCTATAAAACCATTTTTCACTTCAATATTACAGCTTGGTAGTTGTTGTTTTCGATTGAAGCACATTCATTCGAGTTTAGCCACATGGTATCGAGGTTAAGCAATGTTATTTTCAATATTCTCCACTGTCTCGTCCCTGTCGACTGCTTCAGATCGTATATCTTCTAATGGCCATATATCACCAGTGTCCTTTTTCAAACTAGTGCATAGATATACACTTGCCATGGTAATTATTATGAAGAATAACAAAACTCCTATGCCATGTGGAAAATTTAAATAATTATTATTTTCGTCCATCGAAATATCATAATTCATGAATTTAGTTGAATTTTCCGCTACTGCTGATCCATCCATGAATTTGATTCCAGCTGAAAATGATGAAATATCGAATGAGAGGGTATCCATAAATGAATGAACTGCAAAGTATCAAATCATGGAACTCATCACATTATTCACGACAAAAAAGTGTGATTTCCTAGAGATTTCTATTGATTTTTTCTTCAAAGCTTTCCACTACCAATTTTTTTTTTAATCCCATTTCGAAACTTTCCTAATACAGAAATGCATCAATTTCGAAGGTCCGGTGTATCAAAAATGAACATCTCATTTCATTTTTGAATCCGAGATATATCAAAATTATCCTTCAACTAACCGTTGGTATAGCTGTTATTTCAGGAAGTTAGCTGACCGAAGAAGAAGAAGAGTATTTGAATTTGAATAGGGAAACTATCATATTCGACTATGAAAAGAAGAAGAGACTGTATCGACGTTCCTCACTCTCAAAATCAAAATACCAAATTGCATAGATGAATCGTTCGAAACTCATGACGAAAATTCATTAAAAAATTCGAATTGATGTTCTCACACCACAAAAACTAACAAAACCATGGTTTAATACTCAGTAAACAAATTTAATAAAAGAGATTATCAAACAGCCCAAAAAAAAAGTATCCCGGTGCAGAATGTCATTCAGATGAATATAATTGTTGAAAAAAATTAGCCGTCCCATAATTTCACTGCTCATGAGTATGTTCGTCTATATAGTGTTTTCCTTCACTTTCAATACATTTTATCCTGATTATAATTTCGAATTTATATTTATCAACTTTTCTCAACAAGAGTTGGGATAATAAATCTAATAATATTAATGACAATGATTATAAAATTTTACTCGAGGTAATAATTATTTCATCAGTGCCTACAATTCTAGATTAGTAAATCAGTCAATAAGCTGAACCTTTTCCAAGTCGAAATTTCTGGCATCTGAAGATTTTGGACGTTTCATCTGAAAAAGTGGGATTCCTTATCAATTTAATCTATACAAAGTATTCATGATCTATATTCCAATTTCACAAGCGTGATATATTGAGGTCTAAGGAATTGAAAAATCTTCAGAACATTTTCCTGTGCGGCATTGTTTTACGCACAAGTAGAAAGAAGTTTGGATGAATGTCAACTAGTCGAGTTTTAAATTCCGGTGATTTTCAATCATTGCGTTACATTTTCAGGTGCACTGTGTCGAAGCGACACAGCAGAAACTATTGATTGAATTATCATTTTCACCGTTCGTATTTTCTTTCAATTCGATCATGTCGGAATCATTTGTGAATTTTCCCCGAGTTGACAATGTTTCTTGTTGAATGGTAGGTATTCGAATTTATTTAGTTTGAACTGTTGAGCTCTTGAAACGAGCTATTATTATTTTGAACGCGATTGAATCCACCAATTGGATGAAGGAAAACATGCATGGCTATAATTCCTAAAAATTTTGGAGAATTCGCCTTAACAATAACATTTCAAGCCGAATGATATTTTTGGAAAACTAACGTCAATTGAATATATGCGATAATAGGTACACAACTGAATTTGTGTTAGTAATGGTTACCCAAATTTCTTTGAAAATGATCACATTTGAAAATATTCCAGGAATTAAATCAATGCACTGAAGACACTCAGTGGCTAATTTGGTAAAAGTGTCATCGTTTTTGTTTAAAATACATCTCGTTGAATGGTAGTGATTCAAACTCCCTTTACTATATAATTCGATTGAAAGTATTTGCATAATTTTATTGCATATTGATTGGAACTGATCTCAAAAATTCCATTAAAATGGAAATGAAAAAAAACATTCCTTCCTGTAGTAGTGTACTTATCATTTTTGTAGATATTTCCGAGAGTGAAACCATCGGAATTGTATTTTCATTGCAATCACCCGTTTTGTACGATTCGAATGTGAGGAGCTAGTTCATTGGAATTCTCCTTGGAAACAAGGTAACGTTAATTATACTTACATGAAATAGTGATTCAACTCCTGCGAATATGATGAAAAAACTATCTTGTGTATGAATTGGACATCAGGGATACAATATTTTCCTTTCTCATATTCATAAATCACAACCAGATTTGCGAGGTCCCTTACACACACACCACTAGCTGGAACTAATCTGCGCCTCCGCTTTGAGCGCTTTCATTCTGTCAGGGCTGTTCTCGTGGAGCAATATAGCCACATTAATTAATCCAAAATGTGTATTCGAAACGTGTAGCCTAATCTGTCTAATACACAAATTTCATCAAAGTGGATAATACGGACTCAAAGTTCTATGAAGTATGAAATCATTATTGTTTGATTCGAAGTTGAGAAAGAAATGTGTGCACTTTAGCTCAGACCCATAGATTTAGGTATCGCTGAATCATGTGGTAAAGAACATATGGATCGAATGTAGTTATTTTCATTCATTCCATAATCAAGGAATAATTTCCAAGAAAGTTTATAAGAGAACGTGTTGTGAAGTCTACAAAGACTGAAATTTATATCGACAGAAGAAATTTAGTGTTCCTTTTTCAATTTCTTCCTTGAATCGGAAATCACACAACAAACAGTTGTGAAAAATCAACGAAAGGTGCCATCAATATGTGACGATATTGATATTCTAAATTAAATTCATAGAGAAGTGAATATTTTATATGATATTACATATCAAACGCCATCGATTACAACCGAAGTCTAAAGTAATTCAGTTGTATTTGATGGTGAATAGGCCTCGTGACTCATTCTCTACGCCATTTATTAGCAGAAGAATGGTTATTCGCGTACTTGTGGAACAGGGAACTTGGCAGATTCATTCCTGAATTCGACAAAGAGAAATTCACAAGAGAAGAATCTCGGTCATGAACCGGGCACATAACCACCTCCCCCGCCTAGCAAATAATATTTGTTTGTGGGGCACACAAACTTTATTATCGTGAGTTCTTTCATATATAGATTCATTTCCATCAGGTTTGCTTTTCTGTATATATCAATACGTCAAACATCTGTATTTACCTATGTCACTGTTGAGATTTTCTGAAACTTTGTTTGAAAGTCCATACCAATAACTGTCTTAAAGTGTTTCGTGTACTCCAAAAGTGCTGGACTTTGCCTACATATCTGAAAAATTGCCAATAATGCTGTTCTTGGTCTGTATTCTAGGACAATAAGCTCAATGGCATTTAAAACTGAAACGTAAACGTCAAAGTCGTCAAACTACTAAAAGTTCCAGCTATAGTCCAGGAAAAGTTGACGATAACTCCTACAATCAAAGAAAAACTGCTGCTGTTGATTATGAGGATGAAAGCTTTTACTTACCGCTTAAATACCCCACTGATAACAAATTCCAAGAAGCTCTCAAAAATTTCGAAATATTCCGTAAGGATATTAAAACAGCTGGAATTCTCGAAATTGACATCGAAACAAAATTTCGAATCCATTCAGATCAATTACACCCAAGATAATAGAAAAGAGGGAAGAGTTTCAAACTTTTCTGTAATACAAGTTCCTTCAGAAGAACTGCAAAAAGAAATTACTTTGTTGAAACTGATCATTCAAGATGAAGAAGAAATAATAAAAGAAAAAGATAGAGTTATAAGAGTATCAGAAGAGAATAATGTCCTTCTGAAAAGAAGTCAAGATAAAAAAATCAATCAAATCAAGTCCAATGACGAAAATATAGAGAAACATTTAAACACAATTAGTGAAAACCTAAAGAACATGATAAATTCAAAATTATCTGACCAAATACTCCAGGAATCATACTCATCCATAGTTGAAAAAGAAGGAAATTGTATCAATGAAACCACTGATAAAACTTTAATCCTACGGCCCAAAAATAACCAGCCTTCTATACAAACAACATTAGAACTACAGGCGAATATCAATCCAAAGAAACCGAACATTGTTGTCAGCTCTGTTAAAGGAATGAAAAATGGAAGTATAGAAATAAAGTGTAGAAATGAACAAGAAAGTATGTTATTGCAAGAAGAAATTGAATGCAAGATGAAGAAAGAATATGAGACTGTAATCAATACAAAGAAAAATCCAAAAATAGTAGTTAATGGATTGAAACTGGAAAGAGGTATGGATAAAGAAGATTTGAAACAATTGATTGAGGATCAAAATAGTATTAAAGAAGAAGATGATATGTCCGAAGTGAACCACATTAAGTACATAGAAAACAGAAGAAATTATACAGTGTTTATGGAAACTAGTGCTAAATTGTTCCATAAGATTTTTGAACAAATTAATAGGAAACTCTTTATTGCTTGGCCAAATTGCCAAGTTTATGATGCAAATGTACTAACCCAATGTTACAACTGTTTTAGATTCAACCATACTAATCGAAAATGTTGGAATGAATAAACTTGTCCCCATTGTGCAGGAAAACATAGAGTGAAAAATTTGTCCAATTCACAGACAGAAAGTGAATGTTCGAATTGTATATTTTTCCATTTGAACTTTGAAACGAAATACCCAGTAAGTCACTCATCCAATTACTACAAAATGTGCGAAGTGTATCAATTTCATGAACAAAAATTGCAGTCCGAAATCAATTATGAATTCTGAAAATGATATAAATGTGAAAGAATTTGAATCTCTACTGGATTTCAATACCCCTGGAAACGACAAGTTGAGATTTCTATATATGAATGCAAAATCAATTAAGAATAAATTTGATCAATTAGAACTGATTATTGCAACCATAATTCCAGATATTATTATAATAACAGAAACTTGGATTCAAAGAGAAGAGGAACCATTTTATAATTTCCAAAATAACGTATCTGTGTATGCTAGCAGACTACAGCGAGGTGGAGGTGTTGGAACCTATGTGAAACATAATATTGAATTTGATATCATTCAAAAAATTGAAAGTGATTTATCATACTTGACAATCAAACTGAAAAATTACAATTCATCAATATCTGCTATATATAGACCACCACGATATAACACTGCATCATTTTTCAATTTTATTGAAGAAGAACTTCAGAAATTTTCGAAATCGAGAAGCAAATGTTTACTCTTTGGCGACTTCAAGGTGAATATGAGATCAAATACCAATGAAACAAATTTACTGGAAGATATCTACTCGTCAAACAATTTCAAACTGTGTGACAGAAATCACCCAACAAGAGAAGTAAAAAACTCCCGAGCTCTCTTATATCATGTGGTTTTAAATACTGATACATCATTTGACATATCTCTGATCAACAGTGCCATCAGTGATCACAAGTTAATTGTCACTGAAATGGAATTGAAATCATCAAACGGAGGAGAAAAAAATCACAAAAAAATATTCCTTATATACGATTTTGACAAATGAAAGATATATTACGTGAACTGGACCGTTATCAACAAAATCACAATAGTCCTGATGAACTATATGATGAAATCGTTGGAATATTTCGAAATTGTTCTTCAAAATATCAAATCAGTATCAAAAAACAAACCAAACCTTGGTTCAACGATAACATAGCGAAGTTAATAAAGATTAGAGACAAATACTTCTATAAGAAAAAGAAGTACCCTGATGATATCACCTTTTGTGAGTCCTACAACATATATAACATACTCGTTAAAAAATCCATTAGGAAGTCATGAGAAGACCACTATAAAAACCAATTTTCGAATACAAGACCGAAATTTATGTGGAGAACAATGAATACTCTTCTGTATGATAATACACAAGAAAAAAAAAATGGAATAACTCAATTAATAATTGATGGTAATGTAATAGTGAATTCGGAAGAAATATGTGAACATTTCAATGAGCATTTTGTCAACATAGGACCTCATTTTTCAATGAATATTCCTGATGCAGACAATCAAGATTACTTTGGAAATTTCACCATAAAATCAATCTTCTTGGAGCCGATAGATGATCAAGAAATCGAAAACATAATTCACGAGTTACAACTAAGATAAGCCCCAGGAAGAGGAGAAATCAGTGTAAAAGCTGTCAAAATGGTTAAATCAGAATTAGATCCATTGATGAGTAAACTTGTTAATCTTTCTTTCGAAACTGGAGTATTTCCTAAAAAATGCAAAATTGCTAAAGTATTACCGATCTATAAAAGTGGTAACAAGTCTCTAATGAATAATTATAGGCCTATCTCGCTTCTTTCAATATTATCGAAAATTATTGAAAACGTTATGCAAAGAAGATTGATGAATTATTTTATGAAAATTCAATCACGATATTTTACTTGAAAAATTATTTAGATTCGGAATCAGAGGGAAAATTCACGAAAAGTTTCAAAATTATTTAACTGGTAGGGAACAATTTGTTCATTTAAAAAACTCGATGTCTCCAAGAAGAAAAATTTCTTGTTGTGTACCCCAGGTATCTGGTCTTGGACCTGTTTTATTTCTCATATACATTGACTCTCTTTCAGAATTGAAATTACGAAGAAGTTTGAAACTATATGCCGACGATACCACACTCTTCTATTATGGAAAAAATATTCCAGAAATTGAAGTGAATATGGAATATGACCTCAAATTGATTTCAATATGGTTGCAAATGCATAAATTAACGCTTAATTTTGAAAAATCTTCTTTCATGAACTTCTAAAAAAAAACGATATCTGATTCCGATCTATCACCTCTCTCTTTGAATGGTTCAGTGATACATCACACCGAATGATTGAAATTCCTAGGACTGCTTGTGGATAAATCTCTCTCATGGTGACAGCAAGTTCAAAGTGTCAGGAAAAAAAATTCTCCAGTCATTGGGATTCTTTATAAATGGAGATCGTTTGTACCCATCATATATCTGAAAATTATATATTTCAGTCTGATATATTCAAAAATTCTATACCTAATCTCAATTTGGTACACGGCTAATAAATCTATTTCCAAACCTCTCAAGTCTTTACAAAACAAGACAATCAAGTGCATTTTCAAATTACCAATTTTGGAACCAACTTCGAACTTATATAGACCAAGAAATCTCTTTGACCTCTATTCTTTATTTAAAATAAAAATTTGCATTTTCATCCATTCAACAAAACATAAGAACAAACATCCCTCAATATCTCATTCGATAAATTCAGATACTCATAATTATGATACCAGGCAATCCAGTAATCTGAAAACTGCAAAAATTAGAACTGAATTTGGACATTCTCATGGAATAATCAATTACAATAGTTTGCCTCATAAGATTAGATCAACTAATTCCTTGACCAAATTCAAGAATGACCTGAAAATATATGTATTGAACAACTGACTCATTTTCTTTTTTATGAATTGTTTTATATATATATATATATATATATATATATATACAGCGTGTCCAAGATAAGGATCCTAAGCATGGGAATCTCAGTACCTGTTGGAGATACAACTTCGGTTAAATTAGGAGGAAGTTGTGTTCTTTGAAGCTTATTTACATGCCGTTTAGAAACTTGAAGAATTTTCATGGCCTGCTGAGATATTTGGGAAAAACGAGAATTTGAAAATATCGATTTTATTTTTTTCTGACTTTATTTGAAAATATATCAAAAAACGAATAACACTTTTTCATTGGCACTTCCAAGGTACTACACGATGGTATTTTTAGTTTTTATATCCGACGTTTCGTTTTCAAAAAACCATCATCAACTTTATTTTTTTGAATAGCCCGAAAAAAAGTACACCCTGTATTTGATTCCATTTTTTATTAAAAATTCAACGATGTATCACATGCCATTGTTTTCTTTTCAGTTCAAGGGAAAATTGCATTTTTTTCATTTTTAAAATGTATTTTTAAGTAGGTTAATTTTTTTAATGAAAACAACAGAGAAATTAACGCATTTTTTATTTAATTCAAAGGAGGTGTTCAAACAGGTTTCCGTTATTTTCCAAACATAAGTATGATCTTCTAACTGTAGAACTCAAAACATCACATAACATCTCTGGTGTAATACTGTTAAATGCGGCAGTTACACATTCTCCTAACTGTTGTTCAGTTTCGAAAGAATGTTGCTAAACCTGGTTTTTAACAAAACCCCATATGAAAAAGTCCAGAGGAGTTAAGTCAGGGGATCGCGCTGGCCAAGACACTTCACTAGAGGTTCCAATCCACCTTCCAGGAAATCGCTGCGAAAGATACTCTCGAACTTCTCTAGAATTATATGCAGGAGCACCGTCTTGTTGAAACCAACTGTTATTGACCGGTGCCAAAGGTAAATTATCTAAACAGTCTTCTAAATAGTTTTGCAATGAATGATGGTATCGTTCGGCGGTCAAAGAATTATAGTAAAAAAACGGACCTAGTATTTTAGTTCCTAAAATTGTACACCACATATTAAACCCAAAACGTTCTTGATGTCTTGATATTTTCTCAACACGCGGATTTTGCTGAGCCCAGTAATGCGTATTGCGGCGGTTGAAGATACTATTATTAGTGACCATACTATCGTCGGACCATATTATTTTTGAAAGGAAATTTGAATCTTTTTCACACGCGCGTGTATACCATTCGCAAAAATTTCGGCGCCGTTCGAAATCCCCTGGTTTAAGTCCTTGGCAAATCCTAAATTTATAGGGGTTATATCTATTTTTACTCAAAATAAATTGAGCTGTGGATTTGGCTACTCCTACATTATTTTCGATTTGCCTAGTTGATATTTCAGGGTTCTCAACAACTGCTTGTAAAACATTATTTTGGGCTTATTCTGAAGATTCCTTTCTTCGAGATAAAACAGGCTTTTCAAATGAACCATATTCTTTTAAATTTCGAGCCAGCTCTAAGAAAATGGAGTTACATGGCTGATTTCTTTCTGGATATGTATTAAGATACATTGCTGCTGTATTTACAGTATTTTTGTGGCACAAAATGTAGCACGTTAGCATGTCAAACTTTTCTTCATGGCTATAATGCTCACCCGGCATATTCGACGATAATAACACAATATTATCTATTCAACAATAAACAAGAATAACGACAACAGTAACAATAACTCTAAAAACAACAACTCTACAAACAGGCTAACAACAACGACAATTACTATTTTATCGTCTAATTAAATAATATTTGACAGGCTCGGTGACAGGTATTTACGTCAAAGCATTTGTTTGCAACGCCTATTTAATTTTTTTTTTTTAAATAGAAAAAATGCAATTCTCCTTCAAACTAAAAAGAAAACAGTGGCATGTGATACATCGTTGAATTCGTAATAAAAAATGGAATCAGATACAGGGTGTACTTTTTTTCGGGCCATATAAAAAAATAAAGTTGATGATGGTTTCTTGAAAACGAAACGTCGGATATGAAATCTGAAAATACCATCGTGTAGTACCTTGAAATTGCCAATGAAAAGAAGTTATTCGTTTTTTGATATCTTTCCAAATAAAGTCTCCAACAGGTACTGAGATTCCTATGCTTAGGATCTTTATCTTGGACACACTGTATATATATATATATATATATATATATATATATATATATATATATATATATATACATCTATATATATATATATATATTGTTGTTGTTCTAAAATCGTTCGTTCCGTTAACCAGCTGACGAACGTCAACCCTCAGAAGTCGAAACTTGTGCGAGCAATGGATCAACGAGGCCTTACCTTTTAACGTGCGATTACCCAGCATATATATATATATATATATATATATATATATATATATATATATATATATATATATATATATATATATATATATGTATGTGTGTATACATATCATATTCTGATTTAACCATTGTGTGTGTGTATTTGTTGATAATGTTTATATTGATAATGTTAATGATATTTTTCATGTATTTTTTTTTAATTGTTCCTCTATAAACATTACATGTTTCTTGGATCAATGAACGTTAACTAACTAACTAAAATTGTTGTTACGTCTTCTTCGGATGGTGTGGTGGATGCCACAATTTAAAATAAATTGGAAGTGTTAAAACGATTTTGAATGCAGGCTCTCATTTAAATTACCAAGACATTACATCATTACACATCTTTCATTATATTCATACATGTTATATATTCCTAGACAATGGCCCTATTGTACCATAATTGCGTATTATATCAATTAGGTCACCCTGAAGCTAGTGCGACTTATTTCAAACCGCTAATTCATTTCCTTTCTTCAAGGTTTGCTCTATCAGCAGAGACGAACCTATATAATAATCTGAAACTAGATCAATGTCATTCTAGTCGGTTTCACTATTCTAGTCTGGTTTCACTAAAGTAAAGTACGACAAGCAAGTCGAAAAGTAATAAAAGTAAATACACGGTATCCAAAAGTGAACCGAAGTGAAACAAAAGTGCAAAGCCAAAGAGCAAAGCAAAACCAAAGTGAACCACTATTTTCCTGGCGACCCCAGTATAGATTCAAGAAGAAAAGAAGAAACATTTAGAAATAAAGAAACTTCCCTCGTAACTTTTGTGTTTGTATTTCACAATACACAAATACACAATAGCGAAGGCTACGATACAACATACATTTGTATATCAACACAGGTAAATCTCGCGACAAACTTTCATGTCATGTGAATTTTTTAATGACATCATATGTGCAGAGTGAAAATTTTTATCAGAAAAGTTAAATTCTTTCAGTGTATTTAATTGAAAGCTTGTTTTCAAAGAGTGTTTTCACCTTCAAATCATTCTTGAATTTTAAGTTTTCGTAGGACAGGTTTCTCAGTCTTTTCTTCTTATTCAAAGCATCGTTGCAAGGTCAATTGCTGGTTGATCTGAAACAGTCTCCTAATGATTGATCGAGTACCGAATGTTATAATTATAATATTCATCGACCCTCCCAGACCTCCGTTTAGAAAGTTACGAGCTAATATACAACTGTGTTCGCTCCGATGCCCTGAGGCGGTATAGTTACACCATGGTGCTACTCAGGAGGAATGCCCTACTTATTTCAGCTTGAAGCTCACTTGTGCCTCACGAAACACCGTTTCTGGTTTGATTCTGAAGTTATCCTTCTTCTATGTAGACAGGTTTGAAACCAATGCTCTAATACAATACAATCTGCAATAGGTAATGTAGAACGTGAAGCCCGTCAAGCATTTGATGATAAGATAGCTGAAGCGAGAAATACAATAATCTAAAAAGTGATGTCGAAATAAAAACATCCAACGCTACTACTGCGATGACACAAAAATATAATGCATTGGAAGGAAAAGTTGCAACGCTTGAGCGTATGGAGGGTGTCGCCACAAAAACCATCGAGAGTGACCTCCCTGAGTTCAACCACGATGATGTTCTCGGTATGCTGGACAAGGAGATCATCCTGGATGTGCTCTCTCAGAACCAGGATGAAGAGAATCCAGCTTTATTTACTGATCCGGAGATGGTAGCGGCCCCATTCCAGGAGGTGAAGGCGTCGACATCGACGGCGACTCCATCAACATCGTTGGCGACCCCGTCGATATCTGAGGCACCATCCCAGGAGTTGGCGGAATCGACGTCGAAGGCGAAGGTACAACGCAGGTGGAGTTGGTGTCTCTGAGCCCAAGAAGAAGAAATCGAAGTTTTTCAATATGTTGAGCAAGCATCCACCAGTTTAACGAGTATCGAAAATTTTGCAATGAAACCAACTCCAAAGCTGGGAAATGACCCGCCACGAGGAGACAACTAGTATCGAACGCACCGACTCCATTTGCTTCAGCCTCCGCTGTCGTTGAGACTGCACCACCACTTCCTACAGCAGCAGCTGCTATCACAGATATTAATGCTTCTGCCACCACCGACGCCCTCACCGAATGGGTTACTTTTCAGAAGAGGAGGACGTGCGAATGGAGCAGACCTTTGTGTCTCTCAGGAAGAGGTTTGATGATGCTGAGAATGCCTGTCATCAGAGTGACACCGCTATGGCACACATTCAACATCAACAAAAAAAGCTTGCCAGGGAGCGAGCTATTGCTAGGCAAACGGCTGAACTTACCAAGCGTGACTCACAACTTTTTAGGCAATCTCAACTTCTAACTGAGAGTCACCGGTTGGAATCTGAGGATTACAAGGAGAGGTATGCTCGATTCGAACGTATTAAGGGGAGAATGACCAAGTTATTCCTTTCCTTGGGCAACTTCTTCGATGAGTTGAAGTAGTTCACGTTTATTTCTATAGGTATTTTTTTCTTTGATAAATAGTTTATAAACAAAGAAGGGTGTATATTCAATCGGTTTGATACACATTGAACACTGCAATGATTGGGGAATCGCTCTTCATTTCATTTCATTATTTTTTTATTATGTAATGAATCATTTCTGAATTGAGTTTCAAACATTTCAAGAAAAAGCTCTCTTAAGAATGTGTTTATTCTCGCATCTCATATAAATAATCCCACCGAAAGAAAATAGAAAAAACTTACCTCTTAATGAATTCAACAAGTATACTTTGCAAAATTTATGATGTTTCTTTCTCCATTCACTTCTCTCTTCCTTTCAATGAAGAAGTCAAAATGTATCGAATCAACATGAGACATTACATATATCTTATGCCAATTTTCCCCCTATCATTTTTTTATAAATACAATGCAAGACCGGTGTTCCACTTCATTCTCTTCACAATGTCAAGAGTCCTGATTCAACAACGGAGTCCAGGGATTCGATTCGATATAATCTTTCATGAAAACACAGTATTGCGAATATGACGAGGGTTTTTTCAGAAGATGGCCTTCTAAAGAATATAATCTTCGTAAAGCGAGGTATAGAATTTCTCCAGGCAATTTACTCTTGAAGGGAAGTGAGACGGTATAACGGCCTCCTTTAATTATAGCGTGGAACATGCTCCAAAAATAACTTCACCAAATTCCATTTTCCGGATAAGTACAAAATACCTCCGGAACCTCTTATATTTCCCAAAATTTCTTCATTGTGTCATCCAGTGAGGGAGGCTCTAACGATTTGCAAAAATGAGACATCGTTTTATCACAACTGTCAAAGAATGTATAGCATCGAGTTTTTCCCAATAAAACGTATCCGAATACCGTACTGATAGCGTTGGTTCGTTATACATTCCCAGAATTGTTTAGCAAAATTTTAGAGAATATTGCAGTGTCCAATAATAGTAATTTACGTAACAAGTCCGGAAAATACTGTTTTTTTGGACGAGTGGACAAAATTCTAGGACGAGCGTAGCGAGTCCTGGAAGTCTGCGAGTCCAAAAAAACTATTTTCGGTCGTGTTGCGTACACTATTTTTTCGGCATCCGACCCACTTCCCGGACGCTTTTTCTTTGAGAAGGTAGCATTTTCCCGGCCTAGTCCGGGAAGTACGTATTTCCCGGACTAGGCCGGAAAAATGCAACTTTCTCAAAGAAAAAGCGTCCGGGAAGTACCCACTTCCCGGACGGTTGCCGAAAAAATATTTTTATTTCCTGGACTGTAAAATTCAGGATCTGTCAGGATCTGCTAGTAGAAGGTTAGCGATGTGACTCCAATTCCTATGCGAAATAGTAGTATGAGGTAATCTACTACAAATGTCCTTTGAAACGATAGCATCTATATGATATACAGGCGATTGTTTATAAAGAGAGTGGAATGATATTGTTACCATAACTGGTTAACGATTGCATAGAATAAAGACCTCGAAATTTCAAAAGAAGAATTAATTTGAGGCAATGCCGTATTACTGCCCTTCAAGTAATAAAACAATTTATACTCCCTCTATCTAACAAACATCTCATAGGTTGAACTTCCGGAAGCTTCGATGACACCGATGCACGCAGTAGCCGATAAAACCACATTGGATGTTGATAGTACCCCGGAATCAAACACTGGAGGATTGGCTGAAGCTTTCTGTAACATTCAGAAAAAACAGAATGCGGGGGCGAAGTGGAAGGTTCGCGAAAGTACTCGCAGAATTTGTATTCAGCTTATGAGACACTCTCTCTATATGCAACAAAGTGTGGTGACTTCTGCAAGCATATTTTCTACAAGTATGGTTAGAGTGGCATGGTTTGAGTTCATGTGAAAAACATATACAGTTGAATGTTTACTTCTGCAGAAGTTATGCTGTTCTTGTAGCGCTATGGGAACAATGGATTGACAGGTGTACAGAGAATGGTTTCGATGGCAAAAAATACAGCAACGAGCAGGTGATTCGTTTGTGAACATCGGAGTCGTATGTTTCCGAAAAGGCTGTGGCATTGAAGTGTTCGACGAAAGCGGTTTTTTACTTCTCTGTACCGAGAAGTCTACGATATCTGAAACTTTACAGTGATTGTTTCAAAATATCATTAGCTCATCATGAGTAGGAGTCTCATTTGATTTATGTTCCCCTTTGAAATCAGCTATAATAGAACTATCCAATCGTTTAAGAAGCATCATAACAAGAATGAAACTCCATTGACCACCTGCAAGATAAAATTTTTCTAAAATTTCAATTTTATTTGAAAATGTATTCAACAACTCACGAAGTCCCACTGGATTATCAGGGTAGACTTCCGTCGTATCATCTATCCCAGTCCAATGAGCTTAGGCCGTTGATTTTTTATTCGCTATCAGTACGGTATTCGAATACGTTTTATTGGGAAAAACTCGATGCTATACATTCTTTGACAGTTGTGATAAAACAATGTCTCATTTTTGCAAATCGTTCGAGCCTCCCTCACTGGATAACACAATAAAGAAATTTTGGGAAATAGAAGAGGTTCCGGAGGTTTTTTGTACTTATCCGGAAAATGAAATTTGGTGGCAAGTTATTTTTGGAGCATGTTTCTCGCTATAAAGAAGGCCGTTATACTGTCTCACTTCCCTTCAAGAGTAAATTGCCTGGAGGAATTCGATACCTCGCTCTACGAAGATTCTATTCTTTATAAGGCCATCTTCTGAAAAACCCCTCGTCATATTCGCGATACTGTGTTTTCATGCAAGACTACATCGAATCGAATCCCATGGGAAATATATTCGAAACTACAGTCCGTCTCAAGTCATATTACCTACTTGGCGCATCACTGATTTATAAAACCTGACAGTTTAACTACTAAATTGCGATACGTTTCCAATGCATCAGCTAAATTTCTTAACCAGAAGAGCCTCAATAACCATCTCTACATTGAGGAAAAACTGCAAACTGTGTTGTATCTGCTCATCGTGATTACCAAAGAATAATTTGAAGATTCTCTCCGGATTCGCCAATTCAGGATTATCGTCAAACTAGGGTATGCTTCGGTATAAATTGCTCACCATATCTGGCCCTCGCTAACGCCCTCTGCTATACGAAATTTCCACTGTATCAATGATTTAGGTATGTCACCTCCCACGCCAAACGGAGCTGAATTAACGAAACGCAAGCTAATTGAGATATGGGATACTATGATTCTCCTCTATTTCTGCTGTGAACTGGAGGTTAATATCGTAACTGTTGAAGTAGTAAAGAGCTTCATCCACTCTTTCTGAAGGTACAGTAAGTATCAGGTCATCCACATATCTTTTCACGAAAGGAATGTCAAACGGAATCAAAGAAGTCACGTCCTCTATAAGTTCATCAAGCACAAAGATAACTGAAATGAGAGAAATTTATGAACCCATAGGGGTATCTAAACTAAAATATGTTTATAATAAACGTCATTATATGTTAGAAAATTTTATTCAAATATGAACTTCAGAATGTCAATGAAAGCACTCCATGTTGATGTGCAGTGATTGCAAATATTCAAAAGTTGCGAGATTCACGAGAAATGTCTGAAACCTATGTTTTTTGCCATTACACTCGTGTGTTGTTGTCACTTTAGTTGACAGCAGATGCTCTCGGAATTTTCATCCGAAAGCCTCCGTGCAGAAGATTCCATTCGGAACCACAAACCTGCAATTCAATGCATGACGCCAAAAGCTGAAAATTAGTAGAAGCTTGTTGTCAACTGAAGTGATATATACAGGGTGTCCCAAACTCGATGGCCTGTTAGAAATTTCTAGAAAATGGGATATAGGATTATTTTGAAAATTCGATTGCTTGGGTAATTGATTCTGTCCTATCGATCCAAAATATTTTCAGCGCTGCGAAGTTGTCGCTTATATTGAAAAGTAGCAATAACTTTGATATTTTAAATAGGACACCCTATATATTATTGCAATTCTTGCTTTATTTATTTCCGATGATTTTTGTGTGATACTTCCCTATACCTATCTCTAGTGGTTTTCGAGAAATTCATTGATTTCCTTATTTTTTGTGCGAAACATAGCTTTAATCAAATGCTTATTACTGCGGTACTTGGATTCGAAGAGAGCTGAAATTTGGGACGTAGTTTGACAATGCCCTGTGTATTAGTTGTGTCTAGGGAAATTCTTTCCCCATTATACAGGGTCGTTCAAAATTTGTGATTTCACCGATACATACAAAAGTGGTGAAAAGTGCATTTTTTCAAATAGAACATCTTGTATATTATCGAAAATCCTGAAAGACAATTGAAGTTCCTTTCAAATGATGTGGCATGTTCCTATACCTAAATAGTCAGGTTTCCGAAATAAATGCAAGTTTCTATAAAAATTGGATTATTGACATATTTTGTATTAGGTACCGAAACACCAACAAACTATGATATCGGAACCCTAACTACAAACTGATATAAGTTGCATCTCCAGAGGAAGAAAATTGAATTGATGAGTATCAATGTTCTTCTTCTAAAACCCAACCTCATTAGCGAAACGCGCGTCGAGTGCAAATAATGTCAGTTTGCTATGAGGGTAATTGATCTCTACTGTCACTTCCGAATTGAACTTGTCGACAGGAGGTGAAACATTGAGCAACCAATCCTGGCAACATTCAATTAATTTCCAATCTGATATCATCGAATGATAGGCGAGAAATCAAAGATTCAATGTAAACGTTCCAATGCACTTTCATCAGTAGCTCTTGGTAACACTGTGTTGATTTCATGTCGTCATTGATGACCGACAACAGTCTTTAAATTGTATAAGATATTAATTTATATTAGGAGGTGATAAGACAATTCCTGTGAATATGTAGGTATTATTTGATTTATCCGGTGTCGAACAACGAAAATGAAATTCGAACTTTTGAATTATCAAACTTGTTATTTATTTTTTGTCATCAACCACAGCGTCGAAAGGAACTCTTATATAGAAATTGAAACATTCAAATACAGTATGTTCAAATACAAAATCCAAAACTGATGATATGAAACTATAACAGGAAGTATTATAAAATACTTTCTGTCGGTAAATCGTAATCGTTCAACTAGCAATGTGAATGAATGTCATAAAAAATGTATGAAAAACCAATAGGGGGTAGATAGAAATAAAACAAGTTAAGAAAATACAGAATGTATGTAATATGTGCTATTGACCTTACTTATTTTACAATAAATAATGTAAGCATAATAAATATTTTTTTGCGGTTTCATTGGCATAAAGTCAGTTTCTATGTGTTCTATATTCTATATATTCAGATTGAAATTCACATTCCGAATAAAAAGTGTGCTCATACGCATTCGTAAAAGAATTCCTCTTAATATCTGCAGAGCTGAAGATTTATATAGTAGCTATACATGATCAATTCGGATCGCGGAGAAACAATCAGTGATATTTTTAATTCTCTGGTAGATTTTGTGATATATGGATGGAAATTCATAGAAGAGTTATTCGATTGAACTGGTTCATTCAACAATTGGATTCTATTGGATGCATCCAGTACTTTTTCGACAGTTTCTAAAACCCAGTGGATCATTTTGTCTTTGAATGAATATCAATTTCGAGAATCAAATTCAATTAATCAATCAATCAGTTTATTATTATACAAGCCACTTGCAAAGAAATGAATGTTTCGTCAGTCGGTACAGATTCAAACAGTACAATGAATACCAGAAAGAGAAAAAAATTTGAAATTACAAATTGAAATAAATCAATTTCGGAATGGCGACATCACATAAAGAACTAATGACTCAATGACACATAATGGCAAATGACAAAATCTTCAATTTAATTGGCAGTAGTACGTAATTTCACGGAGATTGTAAAAGCAGTTCGTCTGAAGTACGTTTTTGAGATTTTTCCTGAATAGTCTCGTATATTCAGCAGATTCCAATTGAACAGGTAGAATATTGTATGAATGAATACCCGCACTGCTTCTTGGCACACTTGACTATCACGCGTATCGTAGGAATGTTTATCGGTGTTTTTTGTAGTCATACAAATTATTTTTTGTGTAGCAGTAGTTTCAAAATGTATATTCTTACTAATGTTAGATTTTTTTCCGATTTGAAGGGGGCTCGGCAAAATTCTCTGTAATCCAAGTTGAAAATTACGCGAATAATTTTTATTGAATCATAAACACACGATCTGTATGAGTGGCTTCAATTGAATTTTTCTCGGAATTAAAATAGCAAATAAACAATAATTCAGCCTGGAACGAACGCAGTTAATGTGATAAATCCAGCAAATATTATCATCCATCATTGTGCCAAGAAAATTCGTGCTTTCAATACTGGATATAGATATGTTATTCATTTCAAGGTTCATTTTTTCGTGCTTTTGGCATGGCTCTAAGAATTGGGTGCGCTGCGTAACACCCACATTTCGTAACATCCACAGTGCGTAACACCCAAATGTCATAACACCCAAATGTCATAACACCCAAATTTCGTTATGCCCACACTCTCCGAACATACCCGAATGATGCACTGTTGTAAAATTTACCGGATATTCTGCAATTTCCTGTTAACCCAATCTAACTTAACCTAACTAACCTAACCTAAAAGAAGGATGAATTTGGCAACAGCGCATCATTCGGGTATGTTCGGTGAGTGTGGGCATAACGAAATTTGGGTGTTATGACATTTGGGTGTTACGCACTTTGGTTGTTATGCACTGTGAGTGTTACGAAATGTGGGTAGAACGAGATATTCCCTAAGAATTGCATACACAAGGATTTTTTCAAATTAATCATGAGATGTTTTTTTCTGGATCACGAAGTTAATTGGCAAAGTACCATGTTTGTCTTCAAATCCAGATTATCTGTTGTACTTGCCGATGCAACCGCCGTGGTATCGTCAGCATACATGAGTAATCTACCCACTGAGATACCACTGTGTTTCTCCTTATCTCATTATCGATTCTAGTTTCTGATGACAAAGAAGACTTCTACTTCATAATATACATAGCATAAAATTTAAAAAAACTCATTAGATATATCTTATATCCCTTCAGCTCAACAGATTATAATACTGACCGATCGGTTCATCTGAACGATATTCATCAATTTAAAAATACAACTCTATCGATTTCAGCGTTCTAGTTTTGCACTCTAAATATATTACTCATATTGAATGTCTAAATTCCCAAGCAGAACTCCGGAACTGCTTCAGACAATAATATTTACAGACGGATTATATAAATATTTCGAGTACTACCTACTACTTCACTTGACATATACTTTTAAATAAAGCAATAGTACCAAAGCATCTCAGTTAAGAAAGGACCATTAGGCATTTTATCGATTCCGAATTCCTAACTGTTCTTCTCTTTCGGCTAACTAGACGTGGCAGTTTGTCTACTCAATCATTTAAAACAAATAAGATATAGATAAAAGTGCATATTCAATAAGTAGACTTTTTTTTATAAACAATTGGGATGTTGAAAGGGTTAGTATATTCAATATAGAACTTTCTTTTCGTAACTCAAACCAAAGCCACTAAATACTGAAATTTCAACCAGATTATTCAAATATCCGTTTCAGAAGGCAATGAGCGTGGTTGACTGTGAAGCAATCATTCCGTCATTTCCAGGTTATCAGCCCGAAGAAACATGAATTCAGAAATATAAGTCGTGTATTTTTGTTATTTGGAATATACGGACTTGCCAGCTGAAGTGAAATATTGTACGAACAGACTGACTGAACTAGTGAACATTTTTTCTCGAAATTATGGCCTATACTAGCTCGGATTTCAACGAAACTGAAACCTTTCGAAAAAATAGAATGTTTGAAAAGTTTGATGAGATTATATTACGAAGAATTATAGTTGTTTGTACGCGTAGTGCATACCAACTTTAATGTCATACTAGTTCATTATTACATCAAAATATTAAAATTTGCAGAAGAATCAAAAATTCTATTCGATATTGAATAAAGGCTATAGTTGGTAGGAAAATATAATTTATTATCGAACCGTAAACATGCAGAAACATAATAATGAACCAATATGATAAAAGAAATCCTTGACCCTATGGAATCTTCAGGGAAAAATGATGTGCTAGGTAAATGATAACTACGATCGAAGATCAATTCGAAAATAATTGATCAAAAGTATGACTTCCTTTTATTTTGTGGTTTTTGATTTCTTGTTGGTCATCTTGGAACTTCTTATCCAATATCACTCCTATCTTATCATGTTTAATTTATAAATATTTCAGAAATTTTTTTGACATCCTTGGACATGTTAGACAATACAACTTGTTGAAGGATTGTCTATGAATCATTTGCCAGCTCCATAGTTTTCAATTAACTTCCATCTGCTTCATTCAGTTTCAATATTTGATATGATCGATGGTGACGGTTTTAGCGCAGGAAAAACAGTAAACATTATCAACCATGTAAAATTTTAATTTGTCATTCAACAACATATCTCGTAGCAGATATTTTTCTGCAGGTAGTTATTCAATTTCCATACATTCATCACGGCCTGTATATATTGAGGCAATATGTCACTCAACACTTACTTTCGATTACAAATTTGTAGTGTCCCACGCAAATAACTAGTTCGTGAGTGTACAACTTATTATTCAATCCATTCTGGCAGTAGCTCAGCACCTTTTCTAGTAAAGTTGCGCAGTGGTATTACACACCACAGTTAAAGCAGAACCAAGTACAAACAAGTGTCGACACAATAAGAAATATTACAGATATTTTGATCCTTCACTGCATAAGCTGCGCCCCTACGTCATAATTTCTCTGCCAGGGTGTATGGAATGAAATGTACCTGCAACTCAATCAGTTTTCTAGTCATTTGATAGTGTGCCTACTTTGGTTGACGAACAGTGGAGTCTCAGTCGATATCATGCCTAGAAGTCCTTTTCTTTAACTTGAGTTCGAAGTGAAGTCGAAACTCAGTTGTTTCTCAATCTGCACCCTAGAAAAATATACTCTACCCCACCTATAGATATGTAGGAGTGTATCTATTTTTTTTCGAAAATATTGGACCACACTGCAGTCTTTTTTCTAGAAAGGTAAACTCATCATAGACATCACACAATCGATAACATTCGATATGTTCACAAGCCAGAGGTTATATAAAAAAAATGCGGCTACAAATCATCTTTCTATATTTTGAAGCTTGCAGATGACTATATTGGTCGAACAAAATGACCAGATTGGTGAGTTGAGGAGGATACATCTCGAGCAAAACTTCATGGTTTTGATATATTTGATCGTCATGTTTTCGGAAGTATCCCGCACCCCATCACTTTAATAATTTTTATTCGGAGAATTATGCGATCATACGATGGTTATGAAGAAATATATAGTGTGCATGCTTTACAATTGCTGAAAATGATGTATGAATTGAATCGAACTGGCCGATATTCGATGAAAATCCATATTTAACAGATAATATCACAGTTTCCTGAACGAGTCTTACTAGCGACGTGTTTGCTACACGTATTTTGCTGAGCAATAAAATGTTGGTGAGAATAGTAAAAAAAACGGTGATAGTTTACGTCGGATGATGTAATTATTATGAATGACATTAACTGAAAAAAATATTTCTATATGAGAATAAAGAGCTCAACATTTTCTTCAGATAACAACCTGACGTCTTTATTGAACGAAATATCAAAAAAAAAACAGAAGAGTTTTTCCACTTCATATTATATAATTGCATTCATGAAATTTTTCATACGAGGTTTCATTTGTTTAGGACTAACCTCCTTTTTTTTTGGATATGGTATCTTTCATAATTCTCATTTTCCCTTCTCACTTATCTCATCTTACTCAAATGTTCAATATGTTGTTTCCAGCTGATTATCATTTCAATACGAATGCATAGTGCACAGTTCAACATCACGAATTGATTACTGAGACATTTTACTGCATTTAATAAAGGTGATCGGAATCTGAAATAGCAGAAAATAAATAATATTCATTTTGTGGGAAGTATTTACCAAGATATGTGTTATAACAATAGCTAATGACAAAATGGTTGAGGCTTTCGCGGCCGAGGTTATTAGTATAACTACTGCTCTTCGGGCTTGAAGGCCGTCGTATTTTGGAATTTCTTCCTGACGTTTCGCTAGCGCGAGTGGCCAGCTTCTTCAGAGGCTTATTCATCTCCGATGACTAAACAGTTCGATTTCTCAAGGCGTATTTATATTGATGCAGGTAGTCTGGAGTGTTAATTACTTCTGTCGGGTTCGGGGAATAATCATCATTATTAGTTGCCGCACTACCTGCTGTGATTTCATTAGTTATTCTTGATTTCTTTAGAATCGGATTCCAAATTCTGTTTAGAGTCAACGTTTCTTCCTTTCTGTTAAAATTGTCCGCATGTTTTTGGATCTCTATTGCCTCCCGTACCAGTCGGCTATGGTAACCCTGGTTGGAGGCAATCAGTGTTGCATTTTCGAACAGAATCTTGTGGTCGCCCTCGCTCAATGCGTGTTCCGCCACCGCCGATTTGTCGGTTTGCCCCAGCCTGCAGTTCCTTTGATGCTCTTTGAGCCTTGTACCCATGGATCTTTTCGTGGTACCGATGTAAACCTTCCCACAGGTGCACGGTATGCGATAAACCCCTGCCGCTGACAGTGGGTCTCTTTTGTCTTTAACCGACCTGAGGCTTTGCTGGATCTTCTTGGTCGGCTTGAAAACTGTTTTTATGTTATATTTCCCCAAGAGTTTTCCAATTCTGTCAGTGACTCTCGGGATATATGGCAGATATGCATTCGCAACTACCTGAGAGTCATCCCTGTTATGAACCGTGGGACTCTTCGGTTTCATGGCCCTGTTGATCTCAGATACACTGTACCCATTCGACCTCAAGGTCACTTGAAGATGTTCCAGTTCCTGCTCTAGATGTTCTGGTTCACAAATCCTTCGAGCACGTTCAGTTAGGGTAGATATGACTCCTCTCTTTTGACTAGGATGGTGGTTCGATAGTGCGTGCACGCACACGGATAGGTACCTGCATCAAAGCATCAAAGGAACTGCAGGCTGGGGCAAACCGACAAATCGGCGGTGGCGGAACACGCATTGAGCGAGGGCGACCACAAGATTCTGTTCGAAAATGCAACACTGATTGCCTCCAACCAGGGTTACCATAGCCGACTGGTACGGGAGGCAATAGAGATCCAAAAACATGCGGACAATTTTAACAGAAAGGAAGAAACGTTGACTCTAAACAGAATTTGGAATCCGATTCTAAAGAAATCAAGAATAACTAATGAAATCACAGCAGGTAGTGCGGCAACTAATAATGATGATTATTCCCCGAACCCGACAGAAGTAATTAACACTCCAGACTACCTGCATCAATATAAATACGCCTTGAGAAATCGAACTGTTTAGTCATCGGAGATGAATAAGCCTCTGAAGAAGCTGGCCACTCGCGCTAGCGAAACGTCAGGAAGAAATTCCAAAATACGACGGCCTTCAAGCCCGAAGAGCAGTAGTTATACAATAGCTAATGTTTGAAGCATGTTGTTTCGGAGATTCTGATCAATATATCCAACATGTCAACTACGATGGTTGTTTAAAATTATAAATATGATCACATAATTTCTCTCATGTTCACTAAATCGAATGAATATTTATCTATAGAGATTTATCAAAATGTCATTGCCAAGTGATATATTACCGTTTGAAAGGACTTTTAATCCGGTCCAGCAAGGCTTGGTAGCGTTTAGACCGTAGAATTCGCCAATTGAGTTTTTTCAAAAAAAAACAAAAAACATTGAGAAAGAAAAACTCCGCCTGGATTTCTGTTGAATTATATTTCACCAAGTTTTCATTACGGGCATGGCCCAGCTCTTTAGGTTGACTGACAGTCATTCGATATCTGAAGTAAAGCAACGCCGAGCGCGGTTAGTACTTGGATGGGTGACCATACAGGGAAATATCGTGTCGAAAGCCCGTACAGCTGCAGCGAAGTAGCATATCATAGCTCGCAGACAATATATCAATGAGCACAAGATATATTGAGGATATGCCGTCCTTCGGAGGGGACGTTAAGCCGTCGGTCCCGAGTCCATAGATGTTGGGCTCGTTAAAGATCCCTACCTCTGGTTGGAATACCAGAGGGTTCGGCAAAATTTCCGGTTGGGGGAAGTGTGCTCACCGGCGTCGGTGATTGGCCTTGGTAGCGGAAATAGGCCGACGTTAAATGAAGAATTAAAAAAAAAGTTTTCATTAAAATTTATTCAAAGAGAGAATGTCGCTAGATTGTTTAGTGAATAAAATACATTTTCGTTTTGCTATGTGTCAGAAATTGATGATTTTTTAAGCCCTTTGATGAATTTCTGCAAATATTCCACAAGTTTTCTAGAAAAAGACTTTGAATAACCCCTAGCTTGTTTTCTGGACGGTTCAAATTATTTTACAAAGCAAAATTGGACATAGAATATTTTCGGGATTAAGCATAGGAAAGTTGGCAATACGTGTGTATGACGTGAGTGTTTCGTTGAATTCATGAATCATAACTTCCTAGTCATCTCCAATCGATTATGGGAATCATTGAAGTTTCACGAATTGCCTCCGAAAAGCAACGGGAAATTAAAATCATCTGTATACATACATAGTACCCACATCGAACTTCCGAATCAGAATATGAAATTGAAAAAAAAATCGTGAGTCACCAGAAAATATGCATTACTAGTGAAAATATTTTTTAAATACTAAGGAGTTTTCACATCAACAATGTTTCATGAATTGGCAAGCGGAAATTTATTCACAGCAGTGACTCTTTTACATTATTTGATCCCAGATTCCACATACCTGGATGATTTATACTGAAAGGAGGCTGTTGTCAATCACATTAAACTATTTCATCTTATTCACATACTGAACAGTAATTACATCGGCTGACATCTTATAGAATAGTGGAAATGATAATCAGTTGCGAACTCATCCATTGTTGTTGAGTTTGCAAGTTTTGATAAAGAAATAGCATTCCATCATGACTTTGTATCAATTTAATGTAGAAAGTATTTGTTAACATCTATTTATAACGAATTGATCTTGCACAAATAATCAGAGACATTGTGATACCTATAAAAACAAAAATATTCCATAAGAGGATCTATAAAGTTCATCAGATGTAATATAATGGTATATTATTTATGATCATTGATAAAATATGACATTCATGATATGTCATTCGTAAACTGCTTATAGTTTCAGTTTCTGGTTACTTTAGGGATTGAAAAACACTCCAGAATAATTAAGACCATGGTTTATGTATTGCTTTTGTTATTACTTGATCTCGTTATTATGTTGTTGTGTACTACACCACCTGTGAAGCCATTCTTTGAATAATTTTGTTTGCATGATGGATAACTTTTTGATCGCTATAACTCTTTACTGAAATATTGAAATTTCAGTTTCGATCGAACAACTTTTTTTGTTGGAATTTTTTCTTCAGATTTTATACTCCCTGTAAATTAGTATGTTGATATATGAATAGAAATTGTTCTGGTCATTATAACAACTGCGAACAGAAATATGCGATTTGGTTACTCATCAAGCGGTCTATTTGTTCAACACAGAATCCCGAGAACTATTCAGAAGTGCTCATATAAACGGTCAAAACGGTTGTGCTAAGTGTAATATGCGATTATAGTAAAGTTGTGAGAATTCCTGGAAATGGTAATTCATTACTAAAATTGTTGGTTTGAAAATTATTAAAAATTTGTTCGTTCTGTTAACCAGATGACGAACGTCAGCCCTCGGAAGTCGAAACTTGTGCGGGGCCTTTCAATGTGCGATTATCCAGCACGGTGGCCTGGCAGGGATTTGAACCCCAGTCTTCCTCTTGAAAGGCGAACGTGCTAACGCTACACTACTGAGACTGAATTTATATTCACCATTACCCATTCATTCATTGTAACAATATTATTATCAGCTCGAGAAACAGCGATTAGACTAAAATAATGTACAACATAGCTCTGACTGGGAGTTATTTCATAGTTGACAACGCAATTTTGGTCTATACAGTGCGGACATGAAAAGTACCTTCCCTCTTCACTTCTGAACGGGACCAAATGTCAAGGTCTGGTAAATTTTACGTGGGAAGTTATTTTGGAAAACCACTTTCCATTGTAAATTATATTCATATAATGTCAGTCATTGCTGAGAGGCCAGATTAAATTTTTTCTTTGGAGAGATTTTGGTGATAGTGTCTTACTGATACCATTGAAAAGTACTGAAGATGAGGCTTTTTTGTGTGAATTTCGCACCATATAATGGACCAATCCGATTCATTTTTTATAGCTTTAAATGGCACTCAAGTTTAACATCCGACCATTGCTTGCATAAGGCTCTGCCTTCTGGGCACAGTGATGAGGGTATTGGATGTGACAAAATTTTGATTAATTATATTTTCGTGTGAAATGTAAGTGTTACAAAAAAAATGAGGAAAGACATTTCAACAAGCTATTTTTGACATATACCTCGTTCCTCTATCAAAGGAATTTTCAAGTATCCTTGAATTGAAAAAGCAGTATTTGAATCAATCAAATCATAATTAAAAATTTTATCACGAATAAATTAAATTCATGTCATATCTCGACATCGATCATATGAATATTCATATTCAGTACTGCTTCTGAATGTGAAAGAAGTTATGAAGGAAAATTATTGCAACAGACTGGATACTGTTTATCATTTCGTTATTTCAGTAGTTTTTCAATATGTATGAATAGGTATACGTTTGTATGGGCATTTACAAATCTTATGGAATGCTTTTTTTTGTGTCAGCAGCCGTAATCATCATCTGATTTCTATTCAATCCCAAATTTACTACAATTGTTATAATTCCCTATTTTGTAAACACCTTATTCAAACTGAAAAAGTAGCATCAACATACCTAAGATAACTTCTTCTTGGAGCCATCAATGTCATTTTAATTTATGGTGCTGAAGATGTTTGTTGTGATGGAAGAGATCAATCACCTCATCAAAAGCTACATTCAGATACATAGCGCTAGTGCTCAACAAATTGTTGGGGTGGAACAAATTAGAAAATACTCAAGAAGTGATATCCCACATATTTTTTCCCACAATTTGTTCAGACAAGCTCATTCGATATTCCATGAATTTGTTCAAGTTGACTGTTCCCTTCCATTTGAGAGTTATTTGTAGAAGATAATCGGAATTGAATACCTATTTGTTTCAAAGTGAATGAGTTTTTTTAGACTTAGTTATAGGTTTGGGTATATAAATGACGGATGAATATCTGGGAGGATGAAAAATATAAACAACTCGCTAATATATACCCCTAATAGCCAAATTATCTACTGTGGAAGTTAGAAGATCTAGAGCCACTTTTTCCTCAAGCTACCCATTCTTCTCCCCCACATAAGATTATATCATACTATCGTACCCTGTAAATGTTGTGGATCTGTTGAAATAGGGGGTAGTGCTGTTTGTTGCTGGCCCCCTGCTTCAACATATCCTTGAGTAGACACACTATTGAACATGTTGAGCGATGGCTGGGGTACAGAGTTACAGAAGCTGGGTAGGCCACTTTGTGCTAGGCTCTGTGCATTGAGCACTGAGGGAATAGAAGAGTTAACCAACAGAGAAGTATTGCTACTCATTACTGGAGGAGTATTCTCCTCTGGTGGAGTTACTTCCAAACCAATTCCACCATTCAACGCGATTTTTATAGTATTGGAATAGTTTGTACTGAAATGACTCAAACCGACGTCTTCCAAACTACTTTTTCTTCTTGAACTTCCGATGTTAGGGAGTCCCTGCCTCAGGGAGCTTGACCTTCTCAATAAAATATCATCTATAACCCGCAAGCTATTCGAACGGCCACGTTGATAGCCTGCCACTGTCGGACTGTCTGGTAGTGAGAGGGAGTTTGATTTTGTAGTGGCAAGAGGTGGGGGTCTAGGGTATTGGTAACCAGAAAGACCAAGACCTGATCCTCGTCGACTTCCTGTTTGTGAATTACCAGCCATTTGGTTCACTAGGCTTTGAGAACAGAAGCTGATATTTGATTTCCGCCTACTGTTGTGTCTTTCGAAAGTTTTTTGGGCGGAAAAGGGACTGGGTCGAACCAAATATCTGGAAAATAAGACATTGTCAAAAATTATATCAGCAAATTCTCATGCTTTGCTAATTGAAACTGAAGGGTGGCATCTTATTGCGTATAATGTCGAAAATGTATGTTTTGAGGGATGGCAACATTGATGTATCCAACCAGAATGAGAATCGTTTGTGTCAGATTTTCATGAATAATTACCATTTGACATAACATTCACAATCAGAATATTCTCTACTGTCAAAAATAAAAAGTAATTTTTGTAGACAGATAGGAGTATAACCCATATGAAACACATGTGTAAAACATTCATAACATACAGTATTACCAATTATAAAACAATATTATATCAGGACCAATCACGTGGGATAAAATTTGAATTCAAATCCATAGGATGATACTAAACGATCTCACTAAGAAATTCTATTTCAAGTAAGTAGGTAGCTGATTAAACATCTTTAATCCATCAATATAGTCTCCTGCTTGAGAAAGCTGCTCCTCAGCAAAATATCAATCATGGTTCCATAAACTTTTTGAATCGAAACTATTCCAGAAATTGTATTGACATATCTCCTATTCCAATTGACGCACATTTATTGTAGCGTTTCTATTCATAGAGATTTGAGAGATTCTTTGATTTGAGTAGGTGTGAAAAAAACCGATAATTCTCCAGTATGAGCAAGTTTTGAGATTGGCCCGATTATTTTGAACAAACAGATATGAATTACGCGTGCCCAATACGTTCTGTAGCGTTTCTGATTTTATGGTCCCGTCGAAATGCAATAAAACCGATGGATACCCACCGATTTCTATAAAAATATTCGGAGGAAGGAAAGCAATAACAAACATCCGAAAAATCATATGAAACCTCTTCCGTCACTAATTCATCACATTGGGAAATTAAACGAAAGAAAAAAATTAATGACGATTATAAAATGTTCTGAGAGTAGACATTAAATGAATGGAGTGTATTTTGAAATTTGATGGAGTTGAACTGCAAGCAATGGTGAACAAATTTGCAAACTTTCCCAAAATTGTGTATAATTCATCTGGTGAATTTTTATGTGATAATCTTGATTTTTTTATGAATAACTCACAAATGATAAACTCGTGGATTTCCTGACCGATAAAGGAATGTTTTGGGATGTCCAATGATGAAAACGACTGACATTACTGGGACGTTTCTATATATCGTCAACATACTCGAAATCTGTATTTCAGAGAAGAAAAAGGCTTGAGTTTCGCAAAATTTGTTGATCGACCTATACTCTAACATTCCCAGCAGATGGATCTCCAATGTGAATCTTCCAGTTCTTTATGGAACTCGGGCAAACAGCGGACGCCCTCCAAATGGAAGTTCACTCATTCAAGAAGGAAGAGGAATATTGAAACAAAATCATACACTGGAGTAGGCTGTGGAACGTAAAAAGATCAACCAATGACTTATTGTCGTATGTTTCACATATTTCATAGGAAAATTCGAAGAATTTTAGATTTTTTTCAGTTGATCTTGAGTGCAGAATTCCCACTAATTCATTGTGAGTCCAAACATCTGAATTCTTTGAAGGAACTTGCCAAGGAAGGGATTTTCCAATTGTATTTTCTGTCCCTCGATTCACGCGGTGTTATTCGAAAATAATGAGGCTCTTTTCTTGCGAATCTGTAGATGAAGAAAAAGGTCCGAGAAGCAAGTTGACTCATTATTGTCAGTAATACAACAACAACAATCCAAATTCAGGCTGGATGTTTCGACCTCATAGTTGAATGAGTGGAAAAAATGTCCCTAATATTTGTTTTTTGGGGTGTTGTCACGGCTCAGAAAATCCAAGCGTAAGATATGACTGAGTACACAACTGAAAAATACTTCATCTAGATAGTTTCGAACAAGAGAAAAATCGTATAATACTGTTGATTGGGATATGATTCATCTTCATTCGATTTTGGGCGATATTGAACGACAGTCGAATCGACCATATTGATGTCAATTTCTACCCAATTCATCAATATGTAAGTTCATGCCAAAATCCCTCGATATCTTCTTATGATTAAATACAATTTGTCTACGTAATATTTGAGGAAAACGAATGTTGATTACATGGTAAGAACTCACATTATATCACCTTCCTCTAGTTTGAGATCACAGCTTGGATTGATGATTACATATGAAAGACTATTTCTTTTCTCACTAACGTCATTGTAATCGATAGTTGGCAAGTTGAGGCTCTCCATTCTGGATCTGACTAGGTTAGCAATTTCTGCTCGTTCGATTTGCTGGTTGTGATTATCTTTCGCTTCGTCAGTACAGTTGGTTGAGTACTGCAATAAAAAAAATTATTCGAAAAGGGGAAAGAGCAAATTATTGGATTTTTTCCTTTAAAATTCATTACAAAATATTACGATTTGGCTGAGTTGACAGAATTCAAAAAATGAGAACGACTTCATAAAAATACATTTAATTTCATACCAAATTATAAAAATGGTAACAATAGTTCCTACTTGTTAAAATTATTTATACGATAATGAAACCAGTGGTCGTCAGTTTGGAATATACTTTACAAATCTTCGCCATTTTTTAACACTGATCCTTCCGGAGTAATTGAATCTTTGGTTTCAGTTGCCAACAATGAACATGATAATGAATACAAACCTTTTGTTAATGAATTCAACTGATAGAATTGAACCCATTCCTTGAATTTCCATGTTTTTTCTGTTGTGAAACATATCTGATTGTTAGTTATTTTTTGCTGGTGATTCTGTTCCTTTCGTGTTGTTATTATGAATATGACCAAGTTAATGAAAAGTAAGAACATTACTTACTATCATTTCTGGAGGTGTGTACGTGATAGCTGATTCTGAGTTTTATAATATATGAATGAATTGAATTGTTTGATTCCGCAAGTTGATAGGTTTGGTAATAAGTTTAGATGCACTTGCTGTTCCCCGCATACAAATGAATGATTTCATTTGTGAATAAATGAGACAAACGATATACTTTTTTCAGAAATTCAGGATCCGATATGGATATAGAGTTTTCAATCATGTGAAAAACTTCAGGTAGAGGAAATCTTTACAGTTGAAATCGTTCAATAATAATTCCCCTGAAGATGCTAACCTTGTTAGCGAAACGCGCGTCGAGTGCAAAAATATCAATTTGGTGTTAGGGTAATTGATCTCTAGGAAAAGGATCGGCGAAGATTGTGTCGAATCATTCATGTATTTTCTCGAAGGTGAAGTGGAAAATAAAGAAAAGATATCTCTTGCAATTCCTGGATTCGATATAAAGGCACTAAAAAATCCAATAGCAATTATTTTGCTCAACACGAAAACGCTTCAACTACCGCGACATGCTCATTGAAACAAGAGTACGTATCCGAATATGTCTTTTTTGCCGGAAACCACTCATCGAGTGGATTCGATCGAACAAAATACACTAACGAAGAGAAGTCACGTATCATCAAGAAATAGAGCTTTGTAGTATCTGCTTGAATTTTGAACATAAGACCAGAAAGTGTCATTCGCGAGTAAAATGCACCAAGTGTAATGGAAGACACCTACGAGTTATATGCGATAATGAGAGCGCAGATAAATGGAAGACACCTACGTGTTTTATGTGATAATGAGAACGCAGATAAATGGAAGACACCTACGTGTTTTATGTGATAATGAGAACGCAGATAATACGAAATCTAGTTCTACGCCTAGCGAACATTTGTCAACCAAATTCAAGGAGATGTTTTTCTACAGACTTTGTTGGTAGAAGTAATTGGTGAAACGATCAATCGTTTTTCTCGTGATGTTATATGCCCTGGATCGCGACGTTCATATATAAAAAGGTTTTATATATATTTATTATTTATCACGTGAAATTAACTTTGAGCTCATCAAAGACGATTATTCAGCGCATTCCCCCTATGGAGGTGTCAAATATCAATGCGTGAAACATACACGCTATAATGTCCGAGTTTAGAATTCGATTAACAAAAATTAAGATGCGGAACATCAGCATTACTACACCTACAGCCATTCTGAAAACAGCCAGTGAGGATAGAATCACCGTGTTTGGAGGGAGACAAGTCAGGATTGGACTCGAAAACTTTGAGACAGAGGCTAATGTCCTAGTGGCTGATATCGTCGACGAATTCATTCTTGGACTTGACATCACAACTGCCTATGGGTTCGTAGTCGATTGTCGGAACCGGGAGAATCCTTGAGAACCGTTAACCTTGTGGTAGCAGAAGAATCCAGAATCCCACCCAAATGTGAGTGAAAGGTCGCTGTCGAAGTCGTTGGACGTAGTGGCTCTGGAATTACTGTAGTGGAACTGCACGAAAACTTTCAACATGTCTACGTGGCCAACTACCCAGTTGAATTTAGTGACAAGGTGGTACCATTGAGGGTGGCCAATTAAATGGACAATGGGATCACACTCAAGAAGAGTATGTCATCGGTGTATGCGAGCCTGTTACAAAAATTAACAAAATTAACGAGCAGGTCCCAGTTTTCAGCAGTCAACAAGTTGTAGCCAAAACTCGTAGCCACCTTCGAGGAATCATGGGGCCACTCCGAATGGAGGATGAATAGAAGAAGGCGAAAAACATTTTGGAGGAAGATGGCTAATTATTCGTTTAGGGAAAAATACCAGGCCGCATGAAAATTGGCACCAGTGATTGATGCTGCTCGCATCCGACATCCACCAGGGCGACTGCCTCTCAGTGAACAGGAAGGAGCCACGGCAATCATACAGGGTATGTTACAAGAAGGACTAATGAAGGAATGGAAAAGTTCTTGGTCGTAGCCAGTAGTGATGGTTACCGAAAAGGATGGATCAACAAGATTCTGTGTGTACTATAGAAAACAACATAATTGTAAAAAGAATATCTGTCAAATTCAAAAGACGTCTACAGCAGGCTGACAACTTTCAATTCGCAGCTGAACACGAAGAAAAGCACTAGGAAAGTAATGCTTGAGGTCAACTTTCTAGGACACGTCTCGAAGAGCATTGCGACTGATCCGAATAAGGTCAGTACAGTACAGGAATGGCTGGTACAAAAAACAGCACGAAGTCAAAAGCTTTCTGGGACTCTGCACCTACTACCGACGATTTGTTGAGGACTTCGGAGAGATAGCGATACCTTTGCACACCCTGATAGAAAAGGGTGGTCATTGGAGGGTCAGCAAGCTTTCACTCCCTTAAGAGACACCTAATTACTGCTCTAGTCTGCATACCTGAAAGAAGACGATCTTTATCCTTGACGCGGATACTTTCGAGTATGGCTTGGCAGCCGTTTTATCGCAGGTGGAAGGCGGCGAAGAAGTCGTTATCTGCTATTTCATTGAAATGTTGGGAAGAACAGAAAAGAAATTCTTCGTGACTAGAATGAAGCTCCTTGAAGTTGTCAACACTTCCATTCATTCCTTCACGTTCGAAAGTTCCTGGTTAGAATCGACCATTTGGCGTTGCGGTAGCTTCCCAACTTCAAGAACCATGAGGGACGGCGCATATGAGTGCTAGAAAAACTGCAAACATACGACTTGGAGTTACGCCAACGCAAAGAAAGAGGTCATGGAAACGGAAGACCCCTCCTCTTCGGGGGCTGCTAGTTTTGCCAGCATCAGGAGATCAAAGATGAATGGCCCCCGCACGATAATGTATGTTTCAAAACACAATATCAGCATTGTACACCAGAATGTTCAATCGATAGGAAATTGTGTGGAGGAAATACAGGAACTGCTGAAACAGTATATAAACTGACATTTCATATGTTTGACAGAGCATTGGAAAACCAACCCACAACTGGAGGTATACACGCTGAGGGACTTCAAACTGGTTTCCTACTTCTGCAGACAGAAAGAAAAGGCCCATGGAGAAAGTTCACTTTACGAAAGATGGTATTGTGCGAAAAGACCTCACTAACTCATCAGTTTCAAAACATATTGAAATCTCAGCTGCTCAATTCAAAGTATATACTCGATTATAGTGGTTGCTATACAGGGTGTTTTGTCATAAGTGTCCGATATTTCATAGGACGATACCTCAGTTATTTATGAGATAGATGAAAACTTCATCCAAGCATGGGTCCGCAAGGCCTTCATTTTTGAGATACAGGGTGTTGAAAATTCATTTTTTATTTGGTTTTTCGTGAATCGTGTAAAAACAAATGGAACTATTCAATTATGCATAAAGATATTATTTTTGAAATGACAGCACTAACAACAAATTTTGGAATAAACTCGCTAGCCTTCTTGATACATTCATTTTCAGAGAGTTTGCTAGATTGGATGCATCGATAGATTAAAATTAAAATATCTAGAAAACGGGTGCTTGTAGCGTCTTTTGACAAGCATATCAGAGGAATTGATTTTTCATCTGTAAAATCTCACAATTTATTTTATTGAAAAAATTTTGTTCCGTTCTCCTCCCTTTATGTTAACATATTTCTATTCGATTACTTTCTCCAATAATTGTTTTTTTTTTTTCATGTTTTTGATAAACAAGGCAATTTCAGATGAAGCTGATGTCTCATGATATTTCTCTTCCTACTCGAATTCCATCATGAATAAATTTCACCTGCCCAAAGAAACATAATTATTATAGAATCCTTCAATATCACTTCTAGACGATTTCTTCAGTAAACAGTAGAGCCAACTATCAAATTCCAGGACGGAAAATTCATTTATTAAAATAAAATTGTGAAACTGTGAAAGCAACTCGACAATAATGATTATGTCCGACATTTTTGTTCTTAGATCCTGATATGGTGAAATCAGGAAACTGTTAGAGCAAGGTGAAAATTACGTCCGACTTTTTCGTTCTCAAATCTCGAATCGATAGATGGTTTGAGATGTTCGTTATCATTATCATATGATTATAAAATTAGATGGAAATATGTATATTGGATGAAAATATTTTCATAATGTGCCACAGAGTATGCATACATTCAAATTTCACATATGTTGCGATATAAAAGGTGTGGATAAACAAGAAGTGTCAGAAAATATTCGTATACTGTGACAAAAATGACTCCATTCATGAATATGTATGTCCAAATTCCCTTTCTCATTCAATTCCTATGAGTTCAATGAAAATACATTGTCAGGATCACCCCGTATCAAAATATCAAGTGAGTAAAGAAGAGGGATATAAAATCAATAATTCGTGGGGTAGTATAGAAAATAAATGATAACGAAAAGTTCATGGATATAGAATTATCATCATCATTGATAATTCAGATCTTGGACAACAAAATTTAGTATATTTAGTATAGAGGAAATATGATTGATTTCTCGCCTACTATCTCATGAAGAAATAGTGCCAACTCATTTTTCTATGAGAGGACATTGCGTTTCGAATAATACTGATATTTCATAAATTCAATGATTACACAAAATATTTTGTTTTTCGTGTCTGATATTTCAATTGAGAGTTTACTTTGTTCATTTATCAAGTTTCAGGTGTCACCGTTCAAATGATGTTCTGTTTTCTGCTATCAGTGGCATAAATGTGATGATTTTTGAGATCTTTTTGATATCTCAGGTGAGTATGTCTTCATTTTCCACATCAAAGGAAATAATAGCATATGTGAATCGAAAAAAGCGTACGAATTTTTTGTGTCTTTTATAGTTGGCGGCTTTTCCATCAACTTCTAAGATTGTCATCCAGTACATTCATTATTCTCCTGGAAACATAACTCTATCAAAATACTCCATAGAGATTATTTTACTTAAATGTATATCGAATTAAAAAACTGCATGACCAAGCATATATTCACTAGCAAATTGATAATTTCAAAGCCAAGAATTAACGAACCTATCATAATACCACATTTATTCAATTTTGTATTTCAGCACAAAGCTCGGATGATTGAGCGATCGAGGTTCTCAAACACAGATAGATATTAAAATCTCGAAGTTTGTAGGTTTACTCACCATTGAGTTTCGCCTGTTAGTAGTACATCCCAGACAGTTCGTTCCTTCCTTGGGTCGATAAGTTACACCTACTCTATCTGGTCCAATCTCCTCGTCAAGCTAGCGGAAAATGCTCCAAACTAATTACGTGCAACTACTTCTGACAAATAAAATGCAAAATGAGATAGAAACAGTGAATTCAAATCATTGTATTTTTTGTCCTCAACTAAGTGCTCATCAGTTCGAAAATCATTTTTACTTTCAAATATTTCAGAGCCTGAAATTTATATATTAATTAATATTTATATTCCACCCCGATTAATTTTCTGTTTTATTATGGGAATAAATCTGCCACATCCAAATTATCTGAGAAATAGACAAATCATAAAATATGTTCATGACAATACAGATTTTTATAGTTATACTATCGATTTCAGAAAGTTATTTCAACAGCAGTTACTTACTGGACATACAAGTTTTGCTATTATCGTAATTATGAAATTTCAAACACAAATACCTGAAAGCAAAAACATTTATTGAAAGAGTTTTATTGTTTCTGTATCTCGATTTATGTTCACTTGTTTTCATTTTTGGTTCTTTTGAATAATTTATCACATATACACTGGATGTAAAATATATATATACAGTGTGTCCAAGATAAGGATCCTAAGCATAGGAATCTCAGTACCTGTTGGAGATACAGCATAGGTTTAATGAGGAAAAAGTTGTGTTCTTCAAAGCTCATTTACATGCCGTTTAGAAACTTGAAGAATTTTCATGGCCTGCCGACATATTTGGGAAAAACGAGAATTTGAAAATATCGATTTTACTTTTTTCTGACTTTATTTGAAAATATATCAAAAAACGAATAACACATATTCATTAGCACTTTCAAGGTACTACACGATGGTATTTTTAGATTTTATATCCGACGTTTCGTTTTCAAGAAACCATCATCAACTTTATTTTTTTATATGGCCCGAAAAAAAGTACACCCTGTATCTGATTCCATTTTTTATTACGAATTCAACGATGTATGACATGCCATTGTTTTCTTTTTAGTTTGAAGGAAAATTGCATTTTTTCTATTTTTCTATATATATATATATATATATATATATATATATATATATATATCCGATTTTGGAGCCATTTTCAAGAGAAAATATATATAAATGAAATTTAATATGTATTATATGAGAATGGATGACTGGATGGTACCACTCGACATGGTATTGATGAATCAGCAATAGAATGAAATAATTTTCATAATAAAACGTGCATATTAAAATTGTTAGTTGAAATGATTAAAAACTAGTTCATCGAACATGTGGTCAACTGATGGTTGGTGCCATTGTTAATATGTATCAATGAATAGTTAGGGGTTCGTTCACATTGTTCACAAAGGGTGTGTGTGAAAGAATTGTTGGACTTCGTGATTAGAACATCCAGGAATGAAAGGGAGTCGTTCTCTTCTGTTTCCATAGTAAATTGTATATTGGGGTGAATTGTGTTAAGGTAATTCAGGTATGTTGGCAGGGTGTCAATGCCATGAGGCCAAATAACAAAGACGTCATCTACTTATCGAAGCCAAAACGTTTGAGTTCAGATGTGTCAATGGCTCTAGTTTTAAAGTCCTTCATGTGGAGGTTAGCAAGAACTGGGGAGAGGAGGGAAACGAGCACCTTTCACTTGTTTGTGAAATTTGGCCTGAAGAAGATAGTATGTACTGGACATACAATGACTGATGAGGTTTAGATCATCTTGATAGATTTGATGCTTGGTTTTCAAAACACTCAGCTTCTTAACTAAAGGATAATTCGTTCGAAAGTTTGCTACATCGAAACTGTTGGTTAGAAGTTGAAGGATTTGAGTGTTTCATCAATATGGAAAGAGTTCTGGACATATGACGAAAACTGTTCTACTAGAGCTTGGGGGTGCTTGCTAGATATTTGGCGAGAGGTTGTGTTGGGCACCCACTATGAAATGGAGTGGGATATTCGGTTTATGTATTTTTGGAAGGCCATATATTAGGGAAATGTGGGAAGATTTCTCCCTTGGAATGAGAGCTTTTCTTCTGGTCAGTAGAGATATATGAGCTATTGATAAGAGCCTTGTTTTCTTTACTAAGGAGACTGAGACCTGGACGCCAAATCACTTCACCTTGAAAATGGCTCCGAAATGTCGCCCGACTCGAAATTATAGGAGTATCATTGGATGTTGTTGAAATTCTGGCACTAGTGAAATAATAAGTGGATGAAAATATTTTTCTATAAAAATAAAATTCCTTTCAGAAATTGTTGGGCAGTTTCATTTAGTTCAGAAGTGAAATTTATTACGAAGTGAAGTAATGATAATTTTTCTCTTAGTGCCTATGAAGTTGATTCTAGTTCGAAGGAACGTGAAGTGATCAAAATTAATGAAGACATTGCTGTAGTGAATTTGGGCACTTCAAGGGTCATATCATTTTTGTGAAATCATATCATAAAATGAATATACACATTGATCATGGAATTCGGCGATCCGAATGAATGGAAAAAACATTGCTTGAGACTGCATTTCAGATATATGGAAAGCAAACCAATGAGGGTAAGTTGATTTGACATTTTTTTGTGGGATTTTTTTCAATGGCCATCTCTTCCCAATCCACTAACACAATTTCGACAAGAAGATCCATACAGCAGATGTATATTATCCCCACCCCCACACTACTGAGTTCAATTTGGTCTCTAATTTAATCCCAGTGATTGGCATTGATGTCTGCTAATTCGAATAACTATAGTATGTTCCGTGATAGTGAGGACCTTGAGATCAGTTCGACTAAAGGAGTCAATGAGTGAACAGGATGAGGTGAGGAATTAGTGTTTCGCAGGCTCTAGGAAGGCGAGAGGAGTGTACGGACGACGTGAGAAGATTCATCAGTTTTTTTTTCAGAGAACAGATAACAATTGCTGGGAGAAAGCAATAGGTTGGAAACAAGATGAGAGAAAGCTGCAGGAAGCAGTACTTCGAGAGATTTTTGAAGTGATTTTCAGGGTATAGAGAAGCAGAGGGAAATCGTAGGAGGAAGAAGTATCCACGGAGATCTTGCTAAGGGTCAGATGTGTTTGATTTGGTTGAAGGAGATTTGGTACTGGAGGGGAAAAATATTTCGAAGTTGCCAACTATGGGCAGTTGGCATGCGGTTTTTTCTAGGCGAGGTTTCCCTAGGAGGAATTTTGTGTGAGTCGTTTTTATTGTAAGCGATTCAATCCCTTCATGAACTCTCTCGATCAACGCGGGTTAGGGTGCGTAAAATCCGAACAAACTGTTTGTACGACTGCGAAGCCCATTGCCATAAGCTACCAAGACGACGGAAGTAATGATAGAAGCAGGAGTAGCAGTGGCAGCCGAAATGACGAAGTCCTGGGTTTTCCGATATCATGAAATAGGTTACTCTCATTGTCATCATTGTCACCGACCACCTGAGTCATTGTGTGCGTTAAATGCGATTGCGAGTGAAGTGAGAGAAAGTGTTGTTTGACACAAAATATTTGTACAGGGGTAGCCATAAGTTAGTTCACAGTGTTCCCATGGGAACGCGTTATTGTACGTCATAGGAACCATTAAACAGGGGGTAATCACAAGGTATACATTGGGGAGAGAGTCAAAGAATATGTAGATTACTGGAATATCTGATTATTATAATTTTTTTAATTGCTGTGTAGCTTGTTGGAAAGGTCCAGGCCTTGTGTATGGCAAGTACTTTCGGGAGAGAGTGATGTGATACTGGGTATTAGCCTCATGGCTAATTCCTCTTCTAATTGTGGGGTGTACGTCACGTCTCTCCAGGTAGGTTCGGTGAAGCGTATTGTTCGGTAGAAAATTAAAAAGAAAAAAGTAGTGATTTGTGTTAAGAGGTGTTGTTTGTTTTTGAATAAACTCGTCATTGAATACTTGAAACATTTTGGGAAAGGAGTTGTACAGGATACCGGAATACAATGTAAACAGAGGGCTGACTTTGGTATGTTAATTTCGATATGAGTCAACGTAAAAAAATATTTCATCCATTTTTTCAAATAGGAGTCTTTATTTTTTATATATTAGAAAGTTTTGTTTCCTCCTCTCGAATATAGAAGTATAATCACATCCCACTGAGCAAGAAACATACCCGGGACGTTTCTTAACGTTGAATTCTTGTACCCATGACGACGTTTCTGAGAAAACATAATTTATAAGTTACGGAGACGTAATATTGCGATGTTATTATGAGCATTGTCACTGATACATCCCGAAAAATCATAACAGCTTCATTTCATGCAAAACAAATTTTGAGACATCTTTAGAACATCATGGGGATTTATTTATAGTAACGTTACTTATTTATTTCTTTCGGTCTGTTCTAGTTTCAGAACATTTCAGTAACATGGGGATGTCAAAGATACTTTTCGTGGTTAAGAAATATGACGTTATTAATTCGTCGTGAAAACGAGTCACGAATGTAAATTGTGACCGATCTGTTTCCTGTTATTAACGTGCTCTGTGACTCTGCCAGTAAACGCGTTCCATTCTCATCTAGTTTTGTGCTGTGCTGTTGTCTCTGTCTGATGGTCTGCTCCACGATTAACCTCAAATAAAATAAAAATGTAATGGTTTGTTGTGCCGTTTATTAACTACCAGTGAGTTTTTTTGGGTGATCGTATTATATTGATGGTGTTTAAATCAACAAGTGAGAAAAAGTCGTGTATCACAAGCATATAATAGGCGGGTGAGTAATAAAATCACAATACGACAGTTCGATTTGTTTGTGGCGTCAGTTTTGCAAAAAAAATTGCAACGTCATTCCAAGAATCAACGGGAAATATCCTTGATATACTTAGTTTCAACTCCGTAAACAGTTGAATTATTATTGTTTCATGAAAAAGTTAAAAATTTGGAAATTGCATCTAAATAGAAATCAAATTACTGATATTTTTCTAGGTCCGAAAATTCTCTGGAAGCGTCGAGGAAAGTAAAAAATATATATCATGGACAATAAGGTAATACATATGAATTGCACAACTCCCAACTTCAACTTGCTATATACCTATATCGGCACAAGCAAATACACTATGAACAATTATGTACATATTTTATATTGTAGCGTCTGAAAAAACCATATGGCCAATACTCAAAAAAGCAACTAAAAAGGATTATAAAACAGAATATTCAGATTCAACTGGAAGGCACAACTGAAACTTCCTCTGCTCATCCCGATATTCCTGATAAAAAACGTTCGAAAAATAATATACCCTCACCTGTACCCAGTACCAGTAATAATATGAACAATCAGTCAAGATATGCGCAATCTCAGAGTTTGTCAAATTTTCACATTGAAGAGAAGGAACAAAATTTCAAGCAGTCCGAGTTTTTTTGTGACGATAAAGAAAAACTATTTTTAATTAATTTGAAGTCTTGGATCATAGAACACCATATCAGTCATAATGCTTGTAAAAAACTATTGTTCCTCATGAGAAACTATCTAGATATTCAGAATCTGCCCAAAGATTGTCGAACATTTCTGAAATCTGATAAATCAAGTAGGAGTGAAATAATTGAAATGCCCCCAGGTTCTTATTATCATTTTGGTTTGAGAAATGGTCTGGAAAATGTCTTGAAACAATCAAGTAAGAAATTTGTGAATGAAAAACTATCAATTTCTCTGAACATAGATGGTTTACCATTGACAAAAAGTAGTTGTAGTCAGTTTTGGCCAATACTGGCTTCTTTGGATAATGAAAAACAAAGTAGGCCTTTTCCTGTAGGAATTTATCATGGTAATGCAAAACCACATGATGTCAATGATTTCTTGAAACCAATTGTTGATGAGGTCAAATCATTTGAAGAAAATGACATTATTATAAATGACGAACAATACCAAGTTGAAATATCAAAAATTTTGTGTGATGCTCCTGCAAAAGCATTCATTCTCAATGTAAAAGGGCATAATGCTTATTTTGGTTGTACAAAGTGCATTATAGAAGGGGAATATATAAACAACAGAATGTCCTATTTGGACTTGAAATCTCCTCTCAGAACAGATGATACCTTCAAAACTATGGTTGATGAAAATTATCATAAAGGTTATACTGTATTATCCCAAACATCTATTGGTTTGGTGACTCAAATACCATTAGATTATATGCATCTGGTTTGCTTGGGTGTTATGAAAAAACTGTTGATATTTTGGTTCCGAGGAAAAATGGGTATACGGCTCTTCAAAGAAGAAGTTGATACTATAAATGAAAATTTAGAGCGTTATCGGAAGTTTGCTGTGAAGGAATTTTCACGACTTCCTAGGCCTTTGTCAGAGTTAGATCGGTGGAAGGCTACTGAATATCGACAATTTTTATTATATTATGGGCCAGTATTGATAAAACCATATCTGAAAGAACCAATGTTTTCACATTTTCTTTCTCTTCATGTTGCAATAAGAATATTATCGTCAAATCATAGCAGCCCAGAGCAAATAGACTATGCTGAAAAGCTATTGGAATATTTTGTGAGGAAATTTCCTGATATATATGGTCAAGAGCAGGTGACACACAATATTCACAATCTTTTACATTTGAGCAATGATGTTAGAAAATTCGGTACCTTAGATCAGTTCAGCTGTTTCAAATTTGAAAATTTTATGTCAGAAATTAAAAAAACTTTGAAAACCAGTAACTATCCATTACAGCAATTCATTAATAGACATTATGAATACGAAACATATTGTGCTGATAAGTTTCTGAGTGATACTACCCCCAGTTTACTGTTATCACACGAAGATGGCTGGAGAATTATTAAAGAAAAACATTTCCAAGTGTACCGTAATGCTTTTTATAAAAATTTACAATTATCTGTTAAAGAACCAAATTGTTTCTGTATTTTAAAAACTGGCAGTGCAGTAAAAATTTTGAATTTCTTCTATAATGAAGGTAATCCCTACATTCACTATCAAAAATTTTCAGAAATGAAGAATTATTATGAATTACCTTGTTCATCTCTGAATTTCAATTGTGGTATTGTTGAAAAATTAACTGATAATGAAGATGTTTCTCCGTTAGATCATATTATACAAAAAGCTATTATGTTTGATAAAGTTCTGGTTTCGTTGATACATACAGCATTATCATGATTTCGAACAAAGTTCGAGAATTTTTGCTGGAGAGTATCAAATAAATGAAATGGTAAAATCGACTAATGTCGAAGTACTCTTCTCTCTGGCAGATGTAGTTCAATGTCCGTCGTGGTATTAGCCAGGGAAGTAGTTGTTTTCTGTCAGATGTTTGCCCCACATTTTCCACTTTGTGGAATAATTTGGAGAGAAGGGTACTTCGACATTAGTCGATTTTACCATTTCAAGTATTATCATAAGTTAAAATGTAAGACTCTCGTCATCCCTAGCTCGCACGACTCTTTCGATGACTTCTGAGGGTTGCTCATAGGGGAGCAGCCGGATGACGGTGAGAACAAATTTTAGAACATTTTTTTTTAGAATTTGATAAAATCTCAATGTTCTGTGCTAAGGAATATTACCTTGAATTCAACTATTTTCTGTGAACATGAATTTACATCAGTGTGACACATTTGAAATGGAAGCACCCTCAACCCATGGGAATTTCTTTTCATTTTAAGACCCAACTACAATTATATTTCGATGTTAAAAATCGGAAAATTTCATTCGGTTTTCTTTGAAAAAATCTGAGTAAGTACACGAAGTGACAGGGAAATGAATTTAAAAAAGGCCTTGAATCATCCCATCAGCTGAAGTATAATAAAACTTTTAGCCAAAATATGACTACTCCATTGGATTCTGAATATCACAAAATATCACTGACCAAAATCAACTCATGGAACATGTTTGTGTTGCGAATTTAAAATCTCCAGTAAATGTTCCATCCTTGATTCCAAATTTTCTCCCCTTCCGGATTTCTGTGTACAGTGTGTCTCAAAACATGGAATACTGCTCATATTAGGTATAATAGACTGCATGTGGTGTATTTACATTTACCTACTCCAAAATCATGAAAATTTCTTTCATTTGATTTCATCATACTTCATAAGTCATTTTTTATAAATGAAATTTGCTGTTTATTAATTTTTAGAATTCATCAATTCCACTATATTGATTATTTGTTTATTATTTATTATTTGTTTTATTTAAAGTTTGCAGTAGTTCAATATGAATCAAATGAAATTTCTGTTGTGCCAATCACCTGGTTGATTGATACTGACTCGGATGAATTGTATTCATACTGGCCCAAATCAAGCAAGAGTCAAAGAACATTGATCATTAAGATGGCTCCAGTTGATGAAAATTGGCCAATATTCAAGGTCTCTAGGATGATTGGAAAATTTTGTGAGTACCTTATTTTTTTTGTCAGTTTCGTTACAATCCTTGAAAGCAATGATGTAAAAGTGGATATAGAAGTTTTCAATCAAAATATTCATTTTGGTTTATTTGTAGAAATATAAAATTCATGTTTCATTAAATTTTTTTCAGCTTCCTATGAGCAAGCAATTTCTGCTGAGAGACTCGCAGTTCAGTCATCTGAATCAGAAGACGCATTGGAGAGAGGGCCAGGAAAAAGAAAAATTAAAATTAATAAATTCGTTCACTCACCCCCACCAAGAGAAGGTATTCATATACAATTATAGTGAAAATTTTACATCTCTACTTTTTAACCAATAAGATGCCTTAATTTTGACTAGTTACCACAGCAACTAAAAAAATTTCCGGAAATTTTTTCGTGGCGCCACGATATTTAAATGGAAATTTTTTGACAGTTGAAAAGGTAAACATATGATCATGTTACTTGTAAAAAAAATATTTGTACCACCTTTAGTGACCTAAAATTATGAAAGGGCGATAGACTGCTCTAATACCCATCTGAGTTTTAGCATTTGGTGTAACTAAAGTTGGTAATATTTTTTATTTAAGGAAACACGGTGGACTTGACAAGCAGTGAAATTAATTTGAAATGTCAGATAAGATTAATAATTTTTTTCCAAATTATGGTGTGAAATTTTATTACCGAATACCACACAAGCTTAAATTATTCCTGGAAATAATTTAAGCTCTTATGATATTATAAGTGAAAAAACATCTTTCCATTTATGCAATGAGTGGTATGGGTGATAATGTTGATTGATTCTGCTAATATAAGTCGGTATTTGGTTCATTAATCAGTATCTCAATTTGAACATAAAATTTTGATTTTTCAGGAGGAATATTCAGCAATATTATGGCGGAAAGAACTGATGATGACGGTTCGAAATCATCCAATGAAGGTACAAAACAGGATAGGATTTTTTGAAATAAAATTAATTCTCACATATTTTTCAGCGTCATCTCTGGATACTGATAACATATCACCTATTCCAAGTTGTAGCAAGAATAGTTCTGCTATAAATTCAGATGATGGAGGCCAAGGTATAGATACATTTTTGTGTATTATTTTGTAATTCAAATTTTTCTTCTTTTTAATGGATGAAATTGTTACTATAGGTACAACTCACAAAATTTGTGAATATTTATTTGTTCAATCTTTTGATTTTTTCATTAGTATTAGCTTCTTATAGCAGTAAATAACTACAGAGATGAATTTAATTATGATCTAGTTCATTTGGTGCTGATTGATCAACATTCAGTTAAGTACTCAACCAAGGTATAAAAAATTTTTATTTTACAGATCAGTCAAATGTTACCATGATCATGTTAGATAACAGTGTCACAAATTCGGACATAATGAAGAAACTAATAGAGATGCAGGCCACACTTAGTATGATTACATCGAGGCTGAACACATTAGAAGTCGAAGCAAAAAATAAATATGAAATAATGGTTGGTGAGGATCTCATCAAAGATTACCTTCCACTGACAGATTTGGCCCAACTATTAGAGTTTGATGAATTAATAAAATCAAATGATGAAGCTTTTAAACAATTGGTATGTACCATTTTTATGATCATTTATTATTGTTCATACAAGAAGAAAATAACATATACTCAAGTAGTGTGTCTTCTGACATAAAATTCATCGTTTATAAAATATATTATCTTCATAAGTGAGACGATTTGTTTGAAGCTTCCTGTTGAATGAAAGTTTTGCACATTGATTGTCTATGAGCTTGTTTCGATATTATAAAATCATCATTTCTCGAACTTTTCAGGTACAGAAATATTTACAATACGGAGGAAAAAATGAAGCGGACTTTCTAAGGAGGATATTATCCCTTACATTGTCAAACTCCTTGGCAACATTCTGTTCCTGGACAGGGCAGAAAAATAATTTCAGAATAAAAGACAGTACTTTTATCAGACTTATGCGAGGTAATGAAATATACTGACAGCATTATTAAAAAATATTTCAAAACATATTCTTCTAGGTACAGTACGGAAAGTTTTTCCAACTATTTCAGACTGCTTATTTGACAAAATAGCTATGGAATGGCTACGACATGCCAAACAGCGACTCTTAAGGGAAACTTGAAAGTTCGTGTTCATAAGGTAGCCTTCTTGCAATTTAAGAGTTTTCAATTATTAGACTTCAATAAATATTAATCATTTGTATATTTTATATTTACAGAGAATGTGCATTTTTGTTTATTATTTTGTTTGATGTTCATGTTGTATATTTTATGTTTAGAGAGAATGTGTATTTTTGTTTATTATTTTGTTTGATGTTCATGTTTTAATATATAAATTTTTTTATTTGAAATTCGCGTTTACTTAAATCCCGTCAATATAAACATTTTGGTGGTAACATCCCTATTGAACATGTATAGATTCAACTGAATGTCACTATCATTCACTGGACGTAATCATTCATACATTCATATATATACATTCTAAATAATACATATCTTGTCATTTTTACCTGGCCATGATTTATATACTTAGTAATATAAACTCGACTGAAGACAGCATAAAGCTTGGGCATAAATGGGTATATCATTTGTGTCAAACTTTATGCTGTATGTGTATTTTTGAATATTTTATTGATTTCCCTAGGAAAGCTCTAATCAATGAACCATAAAGGTTCTGCCATTCGTACTTGAAATGTTAATAATCCATCAATAGTATATCGTGGAAAGATAGATTTAGGTATTTTATGATGTACTTAATACATCCGAAAAAACCTAAAAAGAAGAGACTTGAGACATAATAGATCAGTTGTTGTTCCTCTTTGAGAAAGTACTTTTCCTGTAAGAAAGTAGTTTCCAGTAATGTAAGAAAAACGGACTTTTCATGTAACTATTTCATCACGCATAAGTACTTTAGATATAACAGAACAGTTTCGGATACATACCAGATACGAACTTTATGTAACGTATCTGCGATTTTGTTATGTTGGTGGACATATAACGACTCTAAAATGGTCATTAGTACGTTATGGGCACCGAAATCATAACGTAACAATGTATCTAGGTTACTATATAATAACGTTAATGCGATAAGTTTTTGCACAGTGGGATATCATTCTGGAATCCAGCGACATTATTCAAAGAACCAAGAACTCATTGAGATCTATGTCATTATTTGTCTTATACTTTTTTAAAATTCCATTATTGAAATGTAATCAATGGATGACTCCAGAATTTTAAGTTGCGTTATGGAATATTGTTCCACTACATTCCTTCAATTATTTTTCTGTTCAGTTTCTATTTTTTTTTTGCTGATAAGGTGCTTGAAATAATTAGTGAGTCTGGAGGATTAACCAGAAATACTTCCTCTGTGTATCATATTGTAGCGTTTATGATTAATGTGATAGAATACTTCTAGTTTCGTTCGAAGAGAAGACACATTCACTACTTTCCGATTCCAAACTTACTGAGAAAAGTTTAATGACGCTCCTCTCTCAGGATTATTATAGAAAGAGAATGATTTTGATATTGAGAAAATGTAGAGAAAATTGTAATGTGTACAAAGTGTTTTCAGAAATATCCTGCGAATTTTGATTATGGGGAGGAAATATTTCGAACATATTTTCCTAATCACTTCCACTCGCTTGACGGAATGAGATTCAACCTCTGAATCCTCAGTGGAATCAGGGGTCAAGCAATACTTCGGAAGGTCATTAATCTCTTTACGTACTGAAAAAAAAAATTTAAAACGAATATTATACTTTCATTACTTTGTAGACTGATTGTGCATTGCGCACGGTATTTATCATAAATTGCTCAACTGTTGAAAAACCTCGACATAGTGGGTGAACGTACTTGAAAACTGGCGATTACTCAAATCTTCTTCTGAGTGATTCGTTCAGGCAAGACTCATTTATCTACAGAGAAGAAATTAACGTCGAGTACGCTCACCGACTATATCGAAATTTGTCAACAGTTGAGCAATTTGTAATAAAATCGTGCTAGCTACACCATTAATCTCGGAGGGGAAAAAGCGAAGCATTCGCTCTTGGAAGGTTTTCTCGAAACATTTTTTCCTAGTATCAACATCAGAGCAATAAAAAGAGATTATCTTTCAAAAGCTGATCCTCTACTCCAATCGATTCTAACCTAACCTAACCTAACCTGCTGAGTCGGAAAAAGTGACAAGGTTGTTAATATGTTCACAAAATTTCCCCCTCAAAATATAACTCAACAGGTTCGATATTTTTTCTAAATGCAAAATAGAAAAAATCATATTTGCTTCTTTTTCATTGACCCACCCTTTTATTGGGGTAATGTACATCCGTGAAATCGTGTATGCTATTTTTAATGATTATAAAAAAAGTAGGTATCAGTTTAGAATTGGAAATCGATTCAATGTAACTAATTGAAATCAGAAGAATGAAGTCGGTTTGAGGCCGATCATTTGTGATTTTATCAAAGGTAATACCTCGAGTCCCTCAAATTCTGTCGATGAATTTTTATTTTTCAGGAAAAATTTTAAATTTGGAAAAAGTATGAAAACAAACAGATTGTTGAAATCTTGAGTTCGTAGGACGAGTGATTTTATCAATTCGGTTTATTTGAATGCTTTTGCCTCAAAATGAACAAGTGTCAGTGTTTTGAAAGTAAAAATTCATCTCTTCAAATTTGAAGAACGAGTTGTATATGGAGAGATTATTTATTGAACAAATAAAAGGAAGAACAAATTGAATTTAACAAAAACTCAACAGTACGCCATTATAATTTGAATTCAAGGGTTGACAATGGTTCGGGCAGTTGCATTGATAACATTTTCTGTGGTCTTGAGGAAGACTCTTACAGAACAGGCATAATTGATCCGTGTCACTCAGATCACTATGCTCAGTATATTGAAATTAAAAGCAATGTAAGAAATTACACCAATCCAGTTTTTAGAAGGAATATAACTCATAAGGGATTACTTGAATTCAAGGCATCATTTGAAAGTGTTGACTGGAAACCTTTTTATGCTTGAATCTCTTCAGAAGCTATAAGTGACTTCCTTCTAGATCTTTTTGAAAACCTGGTTCACAAACATTTTCCACTAGAGGAACTACGTAGCGCTCCAAGAAAGAAACCATTCGAATGGTTTGACGATAACCCGAGATAAATGAGAGAAAAGGCTCACGCTGTGAAAACTGTATTTGATGCAACAAACGATCCTATTCACAAACAGGCATCAAAATTTTTGAAAGATAAATATCGACAAGCTATCAGTGAAGCCAAAAGAGCTGCATGCGATAATTTCATTCAAACTTCAGATAACAATATTAAAGACAGTTGTAAGGTCATTAATCACAAAAAATCTAATAAAAAACGGCAACCAATGACAGACAAATTTGCTAATTTGCCAATTGAAAAAAATAATTTATCTTTACCTTCACTACATGAAACGGTGGAACCATCTCTTCCGAGATCGTTCATGTTTTTACCTTCCACTAACTCTGAGGTTTTAAATGCAATACATGAATTGAAAAATTCAAATTGTGTTGATGTTTACCACCTCAATAGTAGGATAATAAAAGCAGTATGCGATTTCCTTGTGGATCCATTAACTTTTTTATTTAATGCATGTATAGTAGAAGAATCTTTTTCGGAAAAACTTCAAATCAGCAAGGTTATACCGATTTTCAAGAAAGGTGATAGGAATATTGTCGATAATTATCGACCGATCTACATTGTCCCAATTCTAGGTAAAATTTTTGAAATTATTCTCAAGAAGAACCTAAGTCTATATCTGGAAAAAACTGTTTATTGAATTCTGATGAGTTTGGTTTCCGTAAGTCTTGTTCTACTGTTCAAGCGGTTGTTCGGGTGGTGGGTGGCATCGTCGAGGGTCTTGAAAACGGTAATCATAGTGTACTGATGCTGTGTGACTTGAGCAAGGCGTTCTACTGAAGGCAATATGTTGATCTAGGTGACAAACAAAATTTCTAATACGGAGCCTATTGTGAATGGCTTACCACAAGGGTCTGTACTGGGGCCGCTCTTATTTATAGTTTTCATCGATGATTCATTTTTCCAACTCCTTCCCCACAGATATGTCATCTATGCAGATGACACATTCATTATTTGTTCAGAGAAGAATTGCCAAAATCTACTCGAGGTGTCAAAACTGATCGAAAACCAAGCTGAAAAATAGTTCAAAGCCAACCTTCCCAAACTCGTCACAGAAGAAACCCAGAAACTGATATTTTCCTCAGACAACTCTAGTGCACAAGGAAAATCTGCTTATCTCCTAGGTATAACTATAGATGGCTCTCTCAGTTGGACACATCATGTGGAACAAATGAATGAAAAAGTCCCCAAATATATTTTTTTACTAAGGCAATGGAAAAAATCAGTAAGTCAAAATACTCTTCTCACAACTTATTACGCTTTTATCCATTCTCATACAAGCTATGGTACTCGTCTCTGGGGAAACTCTACTTCTGCTATGAAGATCTTCATTACTCAGAAAGAAAGCAATAAGAATAATAATTGATGGTGCAGGATACCGTGATACCTGTCGCCCTTTGTTCAAGAATCTGGGCATTATGACCCTTTCATCAATATTCATTTTCCAGTCGCTACTCGAAATACATAAAACTGAAGCTGATATCTAATTTCCATTTTCACAATTACTAAACACGTGGTGCTGATCTTATGAGACCTACTAAGTTCAATTTAGAGAAATCCGCAAAAAATTCACTAGATGTGAAACTATATAATATCCTACATTCCTCTGTGGAGAATATATCTAATAATAATTTCAAGGTAATCATAAAAAAATTCTCATTCGCGAATCCTTTTACAACATAGAGGAATACTTTATGGCTGCTCCCACGTTAACAATTGTTCTGAAATGAGTTTTCAGACGATCTGTAATTATGCAACCTCAAACTGGAATGTACCTGTATTTCGATTTCATCTCTTGCACTTTGTTTTATTATTGTTTTTTTTTGTGTTTTGTCGTTCACACTATTCATTGAACTGAAACATCTATTCTATTCAAGACATGCTACAAATGTATTTATACATATACGTGGTCAAATAAACAATCTATCTATCTTTCTATCTATCAAGAAACCTCAAGTATAGGAATCGGTCTGAAGCACGACTAGTTAACTGTGGTTCAAGTAAACCGAGTTCAGTTGTCAAGCATCAAACAATTCTAATGGCTAATGCTTAGCAACTGACCTCGGTTCAGTTGAACCACAGTCGTGTTACAACCCGCCCTGAAAGCGGCTACAATTTTGACCACGACGTAAGTCGTCATTCGAAATATCTGCCATGAATTTGGTTATATTCATGTTCACCTGTGTGAAATTTTTGTGTTTATTGAAATGTGTCGTTTATGTATTACGTTATTTTTATGCTGACGAAGTGAAAAGTGAATGACTATTAATAATTAGGTAACTTTCCATTCATAATAATTTATATTTTGAACTTGTATATAAGCCAGTTCAATGGAATCAACGCAAAAAACCTTATAGTATTGACCGTTCAAAGGTAAACAACGTTTTATCAAGGTCCAGACAGTATAGATCCAGGTCATTGGCTAGAATGACCAGCTACTATTGGTTGAAATGCCAAAAACACTACATTTTGACAGGTCAAAAGGAATAACCAAGGAAAATCGATGATTCCATTGGAATATTAATATTTTCTCAATTATATGCGCCTAACCAAACCTTGGAAACAATATTCAGAAGTTGACTTCTGAAAGCATTTTTTTGGCGAATATTATCTTACATATACATGTTTCTTTCTCATTTTTGCAGATTCTTGCATTTTGTTATGTTAGATGAGAAAAAATAAATTATGAAACGTGAACCAATAGTGAAAAATGAAGAAGTTCCGAATTTCCTACATTTTGATACAGTCTTTGTTTCCCTAAAAATAAATCTGGTGACTTCAAGCTTCGCATCATGAAAAAAAAAGAAACAAACTGAACGTGCATACCTAATACATGCAGCTAATGCAGTGTAACGTTTGAATACGTGTGCAATCGGTTCAAAAAGACATATTTCGTGAGTAGAGAGTAACATGATATCGAAATCTCAAAAATCCTCTCCGAGACTATTATTATATACAATATTTACAATTATACAATAATATTGATAAAAGCTGAGGTATTGTACACACGGATATCGATTGATCGAAATTGGTGATAACAGAAAGAGCCACTTTCAATGCATTTCCAGTCCAGTTTGAAATAGGTCATGAAAACTGAAATACACTGAATACCAAACCCAGGAAAGATACGCAAAGCAATTATAAAGAATTGAGTTTGAAAATACCTCCAATGTAATTCTTTTATAGAAGACGCACCCAATAGAATTGCCATTTGGAATGCAAAATCATTACCCATTATTGAGTTTTTTTATTTCATTTTTCTTTATTTATTTTTTTATTTACGGGTTCACCCCTTTTTCACATGTTTGTTGAAAAAAAATACAAGGTACAGTTTGAATACTTTCTATAGCTATGGCAAAAACAAAACATTCACTTGAAAAATTCATCAACTCACGAATTCATTACATTCAGACTTGAATTCGGACAGAGAAATACCTGTGAAGTCACAGGGTGATACATTTGCCAATCTAAGGAAACGAGATATTGGGTTATCACATAAGTAGTTAGTACGATGGTACGGAACAACAAAAAGATCACTGTTTCTAGTGTTTCTTTTTGGGATCCTGGAGTTTATTAGGCACAGCAGACCAGGACAATCTATGTCTATATGCACCTGATAGCAAGGTGACCATATATAGTAGACGAATAGATGAGATGGATAGTTCTGTGGATTCGCGTGAGATAAATCCTAATCGCCTTGGGACTATGGAAACCAAGGTATCTATGTGAGGTTGAAACAAGAGCTTACTATCAAATATCACCCCCAGGTCGGTTATGTTATTGACTCTGCTCGAATAGTTGCCGTCTATGAAGTAATTGAAAATAATTGAAGACCTTTTTCGCGATAAGGTTATGAAATGGCACTTGCTCATATTGAGAGACATTCCGTTTTGAACAGACCATAATGACAAGGTGTAAATATCGGATTCCAGCTTATCTTCAACAGTATCGATTTGGTAATAGATTTGAGGTCGTCAGCAAAGATTGGAGGTTTGCAGTATTTGAAGCATCCAGTGGGATCTGATAAGGATAATATAAAAAGATATGGCCCAATATGGGAGTCTTGCGGAACCCCTGATGGCACAAAACTTTCATCTGCTAAGTAATTTTTCAGTTTGATACGCTGTGTTCTACCGACCAAATGAGTTTTTAGCAATTTTACAACTCAGTTTGGAAACCCCAGCGCCTTGAGTTGTGATAGAAAGACTAAATGGTTCTCTCGGTCGACAAGTCCTTTTCTTCGGAAAGGAATTGAACTCTGCTTTTTGGCGTGAATAATTCATAAGTTTTTTCTTGTAATGTTTTTTGTATTTATATTACGTCAATAAAAACGACAGAAAAAAAAAGCTTCGGAATAATCTGTGTAAATAGAATCTATTTGAGAAAGTTTCTCGAAGGTTAGCATAATATCATGTTCACACAGTAGTAAATTAGTAACTTTTGACCTCAGAGGAGCGGAGCCATGCTAGTAATGATCGAAAATTCTCTTGCAATGCCGAAGTATATGTGGTATTAAAAGTGTCTCGAAGAGTTTTGGAATGGAAGATAGAATACTTCATTCGCTATGACTGTGGATTGAGCAGTGTCACGTGCTTGTCTCTTGAAAAATATTTCCTCTGCTATGCAATTCTCAGCAGAATTGATTCTCCTAATGAAAATTCTACACTTGTCCTTAGTTGTTGAATGTTTTGCTGTATCCCCCCGGATAAGATGCTATTTATGTATCACAACTGACAAAGTTACAACAATTATTCAAATCAAACCATTAATTTGTTTCTACTCACCGATGGCACACGCACACATGATGACCAAGGTGATGACGCAGCGCTCATACTCACATGAGAGGATTCCGATAGTGAAGTATCTTGCGTCCGGTAAATACCTATTGGTATTTCACAAGTCGTGGAACACAACTTCTGGTATAATCTACCGTAAGTTCGAATCCACATGTCATCTTTCGTTATCTTCATCTGAAAGGTATAATATCTTGAACCAAGTAGCACATTCACAATATACAATGGTACATTGCATATCGAAGCGAAATGTTCATTATCCAATACATATTAATAAACGCACTTCGAATGAATTTCTGTGAAATTGATCCACTGGGCCTTTGACCAGGGTTATTCTGCTTATTTATCAATATTGTGAATGATTTTTCGAGATTGTGGTGGTTTTTCTCATTCTCATTTACAATTATTCGAAGAAGGCAAGGAGGCAATAAATACGTTTTACATGCTAGTTCTGTTTTATTAGAATTGCTAAAAATTGCTAAAATGAAAACGCGAGTGGTATGGTGCCCAGCTCATAACTGGGAGGTTCAGAGGTTCTGCAGCCATAGTTGAAGTTTTTATAGTGAATTGATAGTCAAATACCATGGCCTCTCATATATGACATTTGACAGTTCGAAACAGCAGGTCAAGCCCTGTAGAGAGTTCCAGAAGAAAAACGGTCAAATTATAAATTATCATGAGCTCGTAACTGCCTTCTAAATGTGTTAAAGAGTTAAATATAAGTAGGAGTTGTCGGATAGGCGCACCTTAAATCAAAATGTGAACGTAATGATGAGTGGCGAGGTCATTATGTGAACCAGATGCAAATACATGGTAATGAAATAGCCTGCACAATTGATACTGGGGCCTCAGTTTGAAGAATATAATGCGATTTTCAACATTTAACTTCACATTGAGAACTGGGACTGAAATGAAGGAAACCTGTTTTGAGAGAGGCACGTTACTTCGAAAAGCTACAACAAATTTCTGAATTTGAATGTTCTAACTCGGATACAAATTCTTTTCAGTTTTATTTTTATTTTTATTTTTTCGTTTCCCTTCTGATTTGCTGTTGACCTGTCGATCTACATTATTTTCAATAAAATATAAAACCGAATTCCTGAAACGTCGTAAATAAGTAAGAAATTGTACAGACCAGTTGAGGAAATGATTGAATGATGTTTATGAAATAATCAAAACAATACATACTCTCTAGTCACGAAATTGAAGCCAGATATGGCTTGAAGGCAGAATCATCGGGTTTCAAGAAAAAAATCAAGTATGGCCATTACCCACGAGGAGGAAAACAATATCTGGAGAGATTTAATTTCATAGTTTCCGAATATTCTGGACTGTCAATTTTTGTACAGTTTCTTAGTTCTCTTACTGATGTTTTATTATTTCGAAGTTTGGTGTTGGTGTGATCTCTAGAAAAAGTTACACTGAGATATGTCAATCAATGAAATAATAAGTTTCCATATTCATTATTCGTCCTTCCTGTTCGTTCCGTGCTGAATTACTGTGAATCTGATATCGTGTCATGTTAACTTGATCCATACAAGTGAGCACACATGGAATATCGAATAAATGAAGAAAAGAAGTTTGTGAATGAACCAGCAGAAGGCATGATAAATGCTTGCCGACGTATTTCTCCGACCTCCTTATCTTCTTGGTAGAAAATTGGTCAAAGGTCCTACCACTCAGATGAAAAATATTTTAGATCGAAATGATTAGATCATATAATGGTATTATGATCCAAACATTTTGCATGAACTGAAATAATTTCAAAACAACATAATATCTTCGAAAGTGGAAGCGGTCGAAGAACGAAATATTACGAATAACAAAACGAAGAGCAATAATGAAGTAACGTGCAATAGCGAAGCATACATCACCACTTTTTCGAAAAGGCTTTGGATCTGGTGGATAAACAGAGGTCACGATGTGTCAATACAGTTCAAGTGTATTATTGACCTGCAGGATAATCGAATACCCATACATGAGCAGTAAACTGTTTCATTTCTGATTCATGAACAAAGTTTTCAGTTCTAGACCGAACACCGATATATTTTTTCTTCAGTTTATCGTACAATGTCAATCTGTTTTCAGGTAAAAATATAATCCGGGGTTGTGAAAAGTCTTGAGGTAACAGCAAGAAACTTATGAGTTGAAAAATTTCAACTTATGCATGCATCGTGATATTTTAAGTATTATAATTCACAAAGTTGAATAAATCGTTGAACGTTTTGCCGCCCACACCATGATGATTTCTAAATGACCTGGATCATTCATCTATAAATCTTTGTGATGAAGGTCCAAATCACTTGAATCAATCTTTTCTCAACCACTTTGCATGAATTTATCGTCAATTTCTTCTTTCAAGATATAGTGTAGCTAGCTACACGTATCCTCTTTTTCTTGCTGTCGATGCTGGCAGTTTCATAGAAATACTTTCAACAATTCGACTGGCCATGCTGAAGTACAAGATTGGACAGTCTTACAGCTCAAACACAAAGCACGTGCCCGAAATAGTTGTACCTAACGGCTTTGCTCATTCGTGTTTGGGGTGACCAAACGTATATTGTCCAGTGGCGGGCAAGCCCAACGGGCAAAGCCTGTTAGTAATAGTGATGATGTATGGATACCGCATAAGTGTTAAGTCATACTTTCGTAAATCTATGTCTGAGAGAAATCAGAGAGATGGTTGGGGGACTCACCGATGTTAAGAAACCGGAGCCGGGCGCCTGATCTATTCCAAGGAGTAGGCGCACGAAAGTAATAACATAATCTTTGACAAACGCTTGATATAGGAGTGTATCCAGCATACTGGCACTGAAGACACTGCCAGCAGCAAAAGGTAATCGGAACATATAAGAGATGTGGGAACCTCGTTCCTTTTCTTTCTGTGGAAAGAATATTATGCATGTGTTTCAAACTTTAATTCATACGTAAGAATATAATTTCAATGGGATTTTCAGTCTCTTATTGAAACCAGAATTACTTGAATAGTAAGATTGAAACCTCTAGTGCGAGTTTAAATTTCTTTTAGAGATCAATTACCCGTACACAAAACTGATATTATTGCACTCAACGCTCGTTTCGGTAACAAGGTAAGCATCTTCAGGAAAATAAAACTGATATTGAATCTAATGACTAGGTTAGTTATATACTTCACAATCAAAGGTAGTGCTAGAACTAAAACGAAATCCCTAACGAGCCAAGAAAAACTTCTGCTTGTAGTTTCTCAACTATCTTGTATTGTATAGTATATAAATAAGTAACCCTGATCTTTGAATTCGGTATAATTTTTTTTCTCCTACAAAACGCGCCTCGAGTGCAAATATTATCAGTTTGGAGTTAGGATAATAATTCATTGTTGTTGTTTCTGGGTTTTATGGGCAGCATCCTCAGATATATACCCAAATTCAAGTTTTTTTTACTTTTTAGTGAATTGTATATGTATAGATTAAGGTTTTTACTAACTCCCTACGCCTTACTCAGGAGCAGCATAGTTATTCGGTGACCCGTCAACCATGAAACGTGGCAGGACTCGCCAACACGAAAAATTCTGAAAGAAACATTTCTGCCCCGTTGGGGAAGCGAACCCACGACCTTCGGATCGTGAGGCGGATGCGAAAACACAGCACCAACTTCTCCGCCAGGATAATTGATCTCTGCATAAAGTTTATATGAAAGACTTGGCTAAGCAATTAGCTTTATCAATGATTATCATTTCATGACTCATTTACATTAATATTGATTTTTCCGTATGCTGCGTCCTTCAACTCTTTGATGGAAAAGCCATGAAAATATTATTCCAGTTTTATAGTCAGATGTATTCATCTCACTATGAGTGAAATATAAAAAGGTTGAGATGTAGATCGCACAAATGTCGACTTGTGAAGGTTGGTTGGTTCTTAAGGAAACAATACCCAATCAACGGAAATTTTTAATTAAATCTGGTTAGTATTCGTTCAACAGATGCAAAAAAAAAACTGACCAAATGAGTGATTTGGAAAAAAAAATGAAAATCAACACAGGATAACTTTCCAAGTGTAAAAGTTGTTTGCTAGTATGTTGAGTATCATTTCTACATGGCGGATATTTCAGTCCTTTTTTTCATTAAACTTTTCGATGCCATTACCTTTTCCATATTGGAGAGATGTAAAGCATATTTGTCGTGAGCTCTGAACTGCATGAATCTCATATTCGATGACTGGGACAGTTCTGTGATACTCTTGATGCTGGGAAAGAATCTGTTGAAAATTAATAGATATAAGTAATGTGTTTCTGTGCGATTTGGTAATATCATGAGTTAGTTGAACGATCGAGATTTGACACTATATATTGCAATTCAACTCCACTCGAATAACTGGGCTATTTGTTTTATAACCAATATAACAAATCTTTTGTTATGATAATTGATTCTTCTTCATCTCATTTCAGGTAGTTGAGGCTTTTTGTGGCGCTCATTAATTCAAACGTATTCGTCTGTCTCCTTCTCTTTCACTTACGGCCAACCAAATAGTGTCTTTCATTAGCATTTTGAAAAACACCCGATTTCTGATGATCTAAATCTAAAGAAATTCTTCGTTTTTTTTTTTTCGCTTGGAACATAAATTAGAAATATAATTTAATTCTTTATAATAATAATTGCAGTTTTCAGTTATTGACAAGAAAGCTCAACATGTAATTTTGACTCTAGAAGTTTATTTGTTATAGAAGTGTATTTTTATAAGGACAACATATGATATGAGATTTTGTTAGTATCCATTTTTCCACAATAATCAGAAATTATAGATAGTCCAAGGGCACTGATAATAACAACAAATCACGGAAGCACGTGGCTTTGTGACTGCTCGTAACTACTTGTTGTAGGGCAGTTGTCTCAAAGCAATTTGAATAAAAAAATTGTTATTGCGTTATAAATTATAGTGAGCTATTTGAAAAAAAAAACATATGTACAATTCACACTCAGACTCACACATTCACATATCTATTCAGTTTTAGTAAAAAGGGAATAAATAATTGAATTTTCTGCGGTATTTGTAGGAATATTTGTTAAAAAATGGCCAACCCCATTTTCAACAGCTCCAGCTGTTCGAGTTATTACGGCTGGTGGCCATCTCAAGATATTGCCGGTTAAATTACATGGAATACATAATATAAATACGTAGTAGCGTTAATATATTATGTTAGTTATTCATTTTCATATCTATAGAAAGCTAAACTGAGTAAAATTCGGAGTAATGAATTACATGTTATTACTGGAAAATTATCTGTGTGATGTTGATATGATTAACTTCGTCCATATGCTCGAAATCCATTTATTTGGTTGGATTTCTGATTCGGCAGAAAAATTTCAATGTATTCAAGCAATTTTATTCTAAATCTGTCATCATTCGGAAGTGATGTATTAAAAGTTACCTCAATCAAATATTTACAATGTGGAAACTCTGGTAATATCGTACAAATTTTCGTACAATTTTTATTATTTTTCAACAATATTTTCGTCAAGTATGAGTTGAATCAACACATTGTTGAAGATATGAATCAATAACAGTGCTTATTCATACGATACCAACTTGAACATTGTCTGCACAGCCACAATCGTGTTGCAATCGGACAAGGAATCTTCCTCTGCGGAATTGGACAGCTCCTTATTCACCACCACGACATTTTCAGCAAGGGTAATTCCAGCCCTGAGCAAGTCGTCCAAGCTGGAAACAATAATCATTCAGAATTCAGAGATAATATTCACATTTTCATGGCACCCATTCAGCACATTTCAAAGGGGTTAGTCAAGTGATTATATCAGGTAATTAGGTTTACGATCACAATGGAGAGAATTCAATCCAACGTCCCTCGAATGATATGGATGTCGATAACTAATGAAGGGACGGATATAGATTGGCAAATATTTTGACGGATGACTCTTGTCTAGATATCAGATGTCTGAAAACGGAAACGCTGTTGACAATACGACTACATATGCATAATAATATACATAAGTTCATGGGATATAAGATATATCTAAAGAAATATTCCACAGGCGTGCACGATCTGAAAGTTCCGTTTCTCTTCTCGATTCCCGTCTCCCTGACGATTCGTTCAGATAATTCATGAAAATCGTAAGTTTGGGAAGCTGAATACCTAGTTACCGGGAATAGTGGATCGTGTTCTTGAATATTGCAGACTTGTATGAAATATGTGTGCCACATGGGAAGATTTTTCTCGAAATAACAATACTGTTTTCTCAAACGTCAAAAAAGTATCACGATTGTGACTGACATTAAACATCACAGTCGACGTTCTCCTATCAAATCGAAAATTCCATTAGGGAAGGAATATGCATATGATTCAAATTTGTCTCGAATATTTTTTTTTCGAATCTCTATTGTCATTATTATTATTATATATAATTATTGTCATTATAATTATTATATATTATAATTGAAAGTTATTCCTTTCATTCAGTTATTATTCAAACACATAAAATATCATTCGAAACTAAAACGCGTCACCATTGTCCAAAACAAAATGTGATATCAGACGACACAACAAAGGATTTATCGGTATCGGTATTAAAACCATGTTAGTCGTCAAATATTTCAAACCTGTATTCCAGTAGTGGTTTCTAGTGAATCTAGATGCGTCCTAAATCTAAAACGGTGACTGAAACTGGTTTCACCCAAGCACGATCGGACAATTCACCGAAATACATTTATGGTGACAGCATATTTTGCGTCAAATCTCGATTTTATGTACGCAGAGATCAAATGATGATTACTGCGAGTTGAACATTATGTAATGTGATGTATTCGAGTCCAGAAATGTATGATATTGTGAATCTATAGTTCGAATGGTTTGAAACTATATTAGGTAAGTTCATAACTTAATTTAAGTCTGCTAAATAGCTGAAGCCAGACTTACTTCTGAGCTGTACATAAATGAAATGATCGATCTCCACAACAATATTAACATTGATTTTGGAGATAAATTATACCTTCTCACTATCTTACCATTGTATTCGTACTTTCGCATCGCTTGAAATACGAAAAGAAAACATTATCGGATATACTTCGAAAATGTTTTTGAAACAATACCTGACTAGGGAGTTATCTGAGCTTCTTCCAGGATCAGTATAGCAATCGAAACTGAAATGTTTAGCGTGAACAAAAAATATGGAAACGTCGCTTGACATCATCTAGATTGTACGCTATATGGTCGTGTTTGAATGTTGTGAATTCAACTTTCAAGAATAGTTTAAATATTCTCAGTCCTATTCAGATTTTTTTCACGCCATGGAGATGTAAATTATTGATTTACGACATAACAAATATTCATGGATGTTCCCTATATTCAAAAACCAAATCTATTGAAGAAAAACATGAGAAATTCAATTATTCAATGGTGGATCCTTATCCAAAATGATATGGAATAGGAGTCCATTGATCGCAAATATATTTTTCAGTGTAAACACTATACAATCATTTGTCTTGTTGAGCAATCTGTTGAATATGGTGAACTTGATAGAATAATCAACAACAACAATGAAATTGAATCCTCCCAGAACCATGAAATCCACTCAAACCTTCTGCCATGATAGATCTGGAAGCTCATTAAGTAGAAGTATGATTCAGGGGGATTGCATCTTGAATATTTTTGGCATGTCAGATACGTCAATACCAAGTTTTCAATATTATTGGTCAATCCCGGAAAAAAATTGCTTCTTGAATACGTTTCTCACATTCCACCATACCCTGATGCGATGAAGGATTATATTTGAAAATTCTTCTTCCTGCGGGCTTGAAACTGTATTAACGTTTCGTTTGGGATTTGATTTTCTCACATGATTTGTATTTTAATTCTTTCGTTCTTAGCAACAGGTTTCTATAGAGTTAATAATATTGACATGGGAATTCCGAACCATCACCATTGAAGTAAGTGGCATTTCTTTTTTCCCAATATTGTTTGAGGTTCATTCTAGGAAGGATATTCTTCGGCAATGCTAGGTATATTCTGACAATTACGTGACGAATTCTTTCGTCCAAAATTCGAGGTATGGAAAGATAAATATTTCAAAAAGAAAAAATGTTTTCTCACACAAAAGGTTTGCTGTTATTCCGGTCAAGGTGGATATTCTTATTATGAGTAGGTTCGACTGGAAGGGTCCAAGTATGGAAAATCCACATCCAACACGTCGATAACATACTATTTTGCATCTGTAGCTTTAAGTTTTTTCTCATCCATCCAAGTTTTTTGTATAATTGGGTTCAACAACTGCTACAGGAGACGGGCGCAAATTTGGTGTGAACAAGTATTTGTTTTTTTTTCAACTCGATTATGTTATCCGAGCAACACACAAATAGTACTGATGAAAGAGTGCATTAAAGTTGAAACAAGCAGACCGTGGAAAACTTACCAGTCAATCGATCCCGACATCCAATACACTAGAGGAAAATATGACAGAGCATCCAAAAAAGCGACATCTGGTCTCCTTTCCAGTAGTAGAATGATTGGATTCAATGACGTTTTAGACCTAAAATGCGCCCTCAGAGGAATGATAAAATTGTATATGCCATTGGAAGCGTAGTCTGCGGCTAAAATGATGGTCTTGTTTTGCCATTGGTAGTCTCTTGCATTTCTATAACTGCAGTGTTCGCACACCGGTGCTAACTGGAGGCAGCAGGTGGGTTTCTTTTCCTTGAGTAGATAGCATAGTGTTGGACTGACACCGATGTAGGTCGATACTGGTGGAAAACCCTTGACAATGCTGGAGAAATAAAATTTGTTTCGTAAAAAACTGTTTTCAATATCAGGAGAATTAAGCATGCGCTGAATGAGTTATCACTGATGTAATCGAGTATAATAAAAACAATTCAATTACTAGACCTCTAATCAAATCTATATTTCTGAGGGCCAATTTGCAGTCACTAGCTGAGCCTTCACTAGGAAACAAAGTTTAGGAAGCAGATGACGTGATCACGGTTTATTTCGTTGTAAGTTTCAGACGTGTTCGAAGTATTATACTCTTAAACCAATATGATGTTAAATTGTGAGAAACCATCGATTTAGAGTTGATTAATGGTTTGTACTGACGAGAGGCCAAAAAGCCTGAAACCGCCCAAAAATGATTACTGGCGGACAAAAGCATATGCAGAAATTTCTTCTACGAAGAATCCTGCCCCTACACCTGTCGAGTATGATTCAACGCTCTCCGTGGTGTTAGCCAAGGAAGTAGTTGTAGGTGAGTTGAATTTGGCCTGAACGATTCTTCAGATCTAGATGATTTGAACTGGAAAGTGGTTCGCATGAAGACATCTGGAGTAACATACTTTGCATAGAAATAGATTCATCAGCTGAAATATGTTATGTGTATAATGAACTCCTTTCCTTCATGAAATATTCAAAGTCAATTCATATTCAAATATTCAATTAGGCAATGAAAGTATTTCTCTATACTTTAATAGTTATTCTTCTACTTTTTATTCAGTTTCAGATATAAAAACAGAAACTCTACAGCTATATTATGGTGCAAGTATTCGCAACAAATAACGAAAGTTTTTTGTACTGAACATGACATTGATGCCCCGGAAAAGTTCCTTGCAAAACTTCATAATATCTGTATAATATATGAACATGACGGATGCCATGAAAGTTGCATAAGAGTATACGAATAAACGTTATCTTTTTCTAAAATATTTACGATGAATATGCGCTGGCACTGGTACAAACATTTTTGTAACAGGCGCAAGCAGGACAATGATGATGATAAAAAAAAATTATAAGACACGTAACATGTATAGGAATCACCATTCAATCGAAATTCGCATCAATACAATACCTATTGTTATGTATTCTGTAGAAAATTAAATCAAAAGTGCCCTAGGGACAAATGTCCGAAGTGAACCGTTCAGTTGGTACAGAGCCTCCAAAAAGTCGAATTCATCGATATACCGTAAAAAGTCATCTCTTCCTTGATCATTGTTTCAACACAAGGTGATTATATGGCATTGATTCCATCAATGTGACTACAATGTGACTTCGATATGACTTTAATGTGACTTGAGATCCCTTAACTGTTTGACAATATACAGGGTTTCACAAAAATTTAAATTTTATAAAGTTCGTTGATGAAAAAATTGTTCACATAGATTCACTTAGACATTTAACCCTACTGAAGAGTATCCGTATACATTGGGTGTATTGAAAAATAAAATTTTCCGAAGTTTCAAGACAATTCGAAAATAGTGGCTGACATTTCTGCATCATTTGTGTTAAATGAATTGATAGTTCAATCCCCCTATTCAATATATCATTTAAATTAACACAATATGAATGAATGAAGAGTTTTTCACCTATGACGTAGTTATTTATATTCCCAATATAGTAACTTCAAAATAACCAACAATGAATGAAATGTAATTTTAGTAGCTAGAAAAAATGTATTCAATGGTAATAGTTTCATCGTTTAGTTGTAGCTATATAGTACTGCATGCAGGTACATCGTCTGGGTTTGTTTGTGGAGCAGTAGTAATGAACCAAGAAATTTAATTTAGAATTTTTATGGATGATGCAAGTTACCATAGTACGGTGGTGAATAAAGCGCCAACAGCAGCTGCAAAAAATGATGATTTACAGAACTGACTAACTGAACATGATACCTCTTTTGAAATAACTTTCATGAAAAACAGTTGTTACATTTGATACAGATGTAAGTTGTAATCGTCAAATAAAAGTATTGAATTGCTGAAAATATCTATCTTTCGTAGGAACAAATGAACTGAAGTATATGAAGCTGACATATCAGCAAAAAAATATGGACATCGGGTACTTCGACTATCTCCTAATCATTGTTTATTTAACCCTATAGACCACATATGGAGCATCACTAAAAGATTATTTTAGGGATAATGTAGGAATGAATGGTACTTCAGCAGAAAAAGCATTAGCTATGTGGAAAGCAGCTTCAAAAACGCAACTCCTGATATTTGGTTGAAAACAGTTCAAAATACTAAAAAATTATTCAGGATTAGTGGGACAGGAAAGTGGTATTACTTATAGTTTAAGTGAAAGAGAATGACGATAGTGATGATGTCTTCACGTTATCGGATTAATATTTTGTATAATAAAGGGCTTCAACATAATGAATGTTTTTATTCATTTTTGTTCCAATCGGATATTGCTTTCATTTTTTTCAAGATCTTCACATTAGGTAAGATCAGGTGGGTGTAAACGCGTGTTTCTTGAGTGAAACATGTGAGCGAACTTTTTGTTATTTCCAGCTGTCAAAAATTTCAAAATAAACTAAATGTCATATGCTGATCTCTGGTTAAAGAGTTACTTATTATTATTGTGATGTGACAACAAAAATTCATAACAATTTTTTTCAATCAGTACCTTGGATCACACTTTCCCATAGTTTTGAAACAAGTGTGAATGCGGTACTCCTCTGTCAGGTATTTCCTTGCACTTTGAAAATGTGGCAAGTGTGAAAAATATATATGCCTGAAAAAATTTTCGATTTTGAAAAATTAAAATATCATGAAGAGGTTATAAGCTCGCGAAAGGTCAAAAATGAAAATCAACCAAAATGTTTTGTTACTTGAAATTGCCTGTTTTGTCTATAATTGATTCAGAAAGAACATTTGCAATGTCTTGGTTAACTAAAACATATGAGTCTTTGATTTCGTGCCATGAGAATTTATTTTTTTCATATTTCAGAGTTATTATGCTTATTATTCGCTCGGTAAATGCTCATCGTACTTCTTTTTATTTCTTTTACTGCATTGTCGCGGTCTGTTTGGCCTTTTATGTTTTTCGACCATATTTTGAAGGTGAACCTATACGCGATAAAGATGTTTTTTGGGCTCAGGGACACGTTTTGGAGGTCAATCGAACTCTTGAAGTCGATTTTACACCATCACAATACTGTCTCTCAATTATATAACATGTCTCAAGGAAAATTTTAACGATTTCTGACAAATGGGAGATATTTCAAAATATTGGGTTCGTGAAAAAATCAATTCTTTTGATAATAGGACCATCGAAAATGAAGTGAAAGAATGGTTACTAATAACTGATCGATGTTTTTTCCGGATTCTGATGAATCCATGACTCATTATTAAAGGATTTTGAATAATTTTCTTGTTCGTTGAATAATTATATTTTAATATTTTGTAAAATGACTAATCCTTACAACAAGCTTTTCTTCGTGAGGATCCTAATGATTTATTCATACAAACTTATATAATTATAAGATGTTTTTTGAAATTATTCATGAATAAATTTCATTATCATTATTATAATTATTAACCATAGTCTCCTTTTTCAATAACACAATTATCAGCAAAGCATTATCAAGTTGATATCCCTTTTAATGAAGGAAAAACAAATCTGCGTGACAACGCCGAAAAATCTCATGCTCTGACGTCATGGTCAACTTATCCTTTATATAGCTATGATCACACAAAATAGAGAAAGAACACAAAATATCGATAGGTATATACACGAACAACGAATTTTCTCGTATATTTCTAGAAAAATAATGGTGGATTTATGAAGGACAACTGGACTTATTGTGATGTGGGTAGGTTGTGAAATATTTGTTTGCGTAGGGAGATTCTGGAACATATTGTGAGTTCAAGGAAGGATATAGGTATGTTTTCTAGGTGATGGATAACCAGGGTATTGGGGTTTTTATTGGAACCAGGCGCGGAACAAGCATTCATTTCGCAGCCACAACGGAGGCCGCAAAATAATATTTTTCGGCCGTTACCCAGGGTAACAGCCGGTAAAAAAATCACGGCCGTTGCCGTGGAATCACTTAAACTGAGTATGCAGGTCATATTGAAAAGTTCGTAGCAGATAAAACTGATTGGTCCATTTACGAGCGAAGAATAAATAATTATTTCACTGACAATATATCTCATTGCTTAACAACCAATCAGTCTATTTCAAATTTTGAAATTCAGCCAATAGAATCCGAATTACAGTGAAAATATAGCTTGTCGCTGTATTTTCACGGTGATAAACCTGCTTAGTTTTTGTTTTACTAGCTGTCAAGTGAAAATAATGATTTAAATTATAAACGTCAAATCTATGTGTTTTGATTAATTATATTTCTTTATCAATATGAGCGATCGTTGGGGACAAATGGCGATTGGTATCATAAATGAAGCAGTGGAAAAGAGTATTCCCTTGAATACGGCCAGAAATGAAGAATCAATTACCAGGCAATTCAACAATTTTTGCTCAAACAGGGGTTATATTGTCGTCCTAAATATTATTCGTGGTATGATTAATAACCTATAATTTTTTGGAATATCAATTCATTGGCAATCCCAATGCAAGAAATTACAACTCGTCCTGCGGACTCGTTGTATTTTCAGCTTTGGGATTGCAATTCATTAATATTCCAAAAAATTATCGGTAATAATCATACCACTTATTATATTACCCCTGACAATAATATCGACAAATCAAACCAAATTTAAATTATCAAATTATCAATATGATAAAACAATTGTTGAGTCGGAATCCAACCGAGTAGATTCTTTTGTCGAGATAACCTGTTCTTCTCGGAAAAAAGGAAGTTAGAAGAGATCGATTTGAATATAGTATATTTCAGAAAATGAGCATTTTAAAATAAATTTCGAAAATGTAACGAAACATACCATTAGGGACGGGCTTTTAGTTGAGATAACTGAAAGTGTTCGAACTAATTGGGAAGAAAGTGATAAATATATATATATATATATATATATACAGGGTGAGTCAACAAGATTCCCGTGGTCGATTGCTACGTTGTGAATCACTATTTCGATTTCTTATATTTTTTTTGCCAAACGGACCATTAAAGACTATCTTCCAAAATTATTCTTATTCATACAGGGTGCATCATTGAAGCGTGGCTGACCAAAGTTGGTCTTTTTCAAATGAAACACCCAGTATATTTTCATATATTCCGATCCGCTGTTTCATTGGCTGGTCAACGATTTTTTCTATTTTGGATTCCGTTGCGGCGTTGCCGAGTTATCTAAAAAATATCTATTTTGCAGACTTCTTTTTGAAAAATCAAATATTTCTCGTTTCGAAATATTAAGTGGGGATAATTCGGGAATCGATAGTCGAAACATTGAAGTTAATTGTGAATATGGTGAATATTGTATAAATTATACAGGATGTTCGGTACAACAATACAAACTTGGTCATTTTCAAACATCAATATTTTAATTTTTTCAAATGGAACACCCTGTATGTTATCATTCATATCAACTCCTTTTTAATGACTCTTCAATTTCTATTCTCAATGTCATGTGCCTAAAATAACCCGTTTCCGAGATATTTGACATCCTAAAGATGGGGGCCTTTCCACAGAAAATATTGACAATATTCGTATTTTGTATCATATTTGAAAGTAAACTCTATAAATCATATTAACCCAATAATAAAACAAATTATTATATACATTCAAATCAGAAGAAAGAAAACAAAATAATTAATGCAGCAAATGTTCAATGTGCCTGCCATTTTCACTAATACACAGTCTCAATCTATTCTGGAAACTATTCTCCACACGTTCCAGCATGTCTTCTGAAATTTCCCTGAAAGCAGTCCGAATTCTTGCTTTCATATTTTCAGATGTTGTAGGCAGAGTTTGATAAACAACCCATTTAATGTATCCCCATAGAAAGAAATCCATTTTTGTGAGGTCCGGTGACCTGGGAGGCCACTGAACTGGCCCTCCTCTACCTATCCATTTTCCACGAAATGTATTGTTGAGGTATTCCCGTACATTAGTATGGTAATGTGCAGGCGCACCATCTTGTTGGAGCCACATTCTCTGCCTTGTTGCCAATGGCAGATCATCTAATAAATTGTATAGCTGTCGCAAAAACCTAAGATATTCTCTTCCATTAAGATGACCATTGAAAAAAACTGGCCCTATCACTCGCCGTCCAATGACACCTCCCCAAACATTCAGTGACCAACGTTGTTGGTGATTGACATATCTAACGAAATGGGGATTTTCAGTTGCATAATAGTGCATATTGTGCCGATTCACATGGCCATTGTTGTGAAACGTGGCTTCGTCCGAAAATAGAACATACTCAAAAAAATCATGTTCATCTCTGATTTTATTTACACCCCATTGGCAAAACCGCATTCGCTTTGGAAAATCTCTTTCAGTTAGCTCCTGCATCAACTGCATATGATATGGATGGAAATTGCATTTTCTCACCATCCGAGAAACACTACTTTGTGATATTCCCAACTCCCTACTCAGAATACGTGTACTTACATGGGGATTGTCGGTAATATGTAATGCTATATCAAGAGTATTTTCATCATTCGTAACAGGACGGGCACGTTCAAACTTTTTGTAAAATACTGTTCCGGTTTCCTCAAATCTTGTTTTGAGGGCTTGAAATGCTCGCATGTCTGGATGTCTTTTCTCAGGAAACTTTTGTTGGTATAATCTAGATGCCAGTAAGCAGTTACCGTCACTTTCCCCCAAAGCATAAACCATTTGAACCATATCCTCTGAACAATAATTCATAATGCCACATTTGTCGACACAACTGGATTGTAGTTTGACAGTTACCTCTATTTACAAATGCCGATAGTCATTTTTTTCAGCGGTAGTCATGGATAACTAAACTAGAAAAAATAGTTACTTTTCAAAATTGCAGGATTGTTGATTTGCCATTGAACAATTCCTTTAAAAACCACAATATCTCGGAAACGGGTTGTTTTAGGCACATGACATTGAGAATAGAAATTGAAGAGTCATTAAAAAGGAGTTGATATGAATGATAACATACAGGGTGTTCCATTTGAAAAAATCAAAATATTGATGTTTGAAAATGGTCAAGTTTGTATTGTTGTACCGAACATCCTGTATAATTTATACAATATTCACCATATTCACAATTAACTTCAATGTTTCGACTATCGATTCCCGAATTATCTCCACTTAATATTTCGAAACGTGAAATATTTGATTTTTCAAAAAGAAGTCTGCAAAATAGATATTTTTTAGATAACTCGGCAACGCCGCAACGGAATCCAAAATAGAAAAAATCGTTGACCAGCCAATGAAACAGCGGATCGGAATATATGAAAATATACTGGGTGTTTCATTTGAAAAAGACCAACTTTGGTCAGCCACGCTTCAATGATGCACCATGTATGAATAAGAATAATTTTGGAAGATAGTCTTTAATGGTCCGTTTGGCAAAAAAAATATAAGAAATCGAAATAGTGATTCACAACGGAGCAATCGACCACGGGAATCTTGTTGACTCACCCTGTATATATATATAATGCAACCATCATCTGATAACCTTTAGATAAGAGTTGTATACGCTATTTTTGCTACACTCGATATATAATGAAGAACTAGAGTAAATATCATATTAATACGTATATTGAACACAATAACAGTAATAACTCCTGTTTTCTTGGAAATTGCAGTTGAAGGTATCACCTTCGGTATTACCATATGAATATAGGAAAACTATATACATTCTAAACGATTGACAATATACTCATTGTATTTATTTTCAACACAATAATTGTAATGATTCGATTTCTCAAAATTATCACTAATATTCATTGTGCCGTTTCAAAAGTTTAGGTTTAGGTCCCACTAATCTGGAAGTGGGAGGGGTATTTACATTTATTCCATGATTGCTAGTCTGAATATTGTATTGGAAATGCTAATTTTATTCTGAACCGAATTGTCATTTCAACCTTCCGCCACTGAATTGAATTTTCAATTTATTGAAAATCTGTATTGCTATGAAAAATTTGTACCACAAGGGATCTCATTATATTAGTGTATTATTATAATATGAGTGTAGAAAATTTATATAGTAAGTTGGCAGAGATGACTTGGGAAAGTTGGAATGACACGTAAGTCGAATACGTAATTATAACACATATATAGATAAGGATTCTCTATGCGAATTACTTTCTGTACCATAATGTATAAACCAAAAATTTGTGAAAGTTTCAGTCAAAGGCACGAAATTATTTTTACTAGCACCTAATGGATATATCGAACGTGATCAGAATACTTTCTATCGGACGATTCTCACTTTACGAAATCGCTACACGTTTCCACTATAAAATAACTATTGTATAAAGTTGTATTTGTGAAGCAGTTTTGTGAACTGTCTAGAGAAAATCGCCCAATTAGGGTGTTTTTCAGATATGTCATCATGGATTTTGGCCAAGTATCGCCCAATTCCATCCAATAACTGATGGAATATTGTAGTGAATCTATGATTTATATTTTCCGATGATGCATAATTATTACTGAAACTCTGTGCCAACTGAACGGTTTGATTTGGAAAATCAGAACCCAGAAGAATATTTTTTGATTCACACTGTAGTCCAGCCAAGTTAAACATGAGAAGGGGGTCGTGCTTGCAAAAGGTTAGGTCATTACGAATTTTTTATATGTTGTTTGTACCTAAGCCGACATTAAAAATCCAGATTTGCAATTTTCAAAGTGCTGTGCGAGCGGCGGTTTGCCCAAAAAACCAAATTTTTTTGACTATTTTCAGATTTTGCTCAATATCTCAGTGAAAGAGGGGTCTGACCGGTTTAGAAACTCTATACAACTTTAGAGAACAGTAAATTTGCTAAAATTTGAGACCAAAGCCAGCTCCGTACAACCAGCGTTTCTCAAGATACGGGCCTTGAAAAAAAAGCTATTTTTACTGAAAACTGTTTTTTTTTCGAAATTAACCTTCATTTTATAGAATATCTTGAAAAATACTAAGCCCACACACATGTTATGGGAAATGAAGTTGGAGCCCATTTCCACTATGACAATATCATCACCAAAACGTTTTTTGAGATGGGTTTTTGCTGTTCTGACATCAGGGATACAATAACCTTTAATTTGCTGCAGAAGGTGTGACAAAGAAAACTGGCATTCATCACTGCTTTCAAATAGGTACTCGTACACACACTCCATCGCTTGTTCAGTTTTATTGGCTGGACCATACCCTCTTTTATTCCCAGTAGGAAGTACTTTGAACAGCCTCCTATAGCACAATCTGTGGTACGTCCCGTCTGCAGCAACCAGGTCGTCAATGGTGAGGAGGCGTTCCACAATGGCCCTTCCCCAATCGTCATCTAGGTGATTAGCTGCATCTAAAACAGTTTGCCTCATGCCCAACTTCTCAACTGTATGGACCATATTCCTTCTGTCCAAGGGTAGTTTGCTTTGTAGATGGATAAATTCTTCGGTGATAGCATCACCACACAAAAAGCATATCCCTTTTGAGGTACGAGCTATTTCGGTTGATGATCTCGTGGATGAAACCTGTGGTTGGGAAGCTGAATCCCCTCCTCGACGAACTGAGGCTTCAACGTTATACACAGCTGTATATCTCTTCCTGCATGCATCATGAACTCTGACTTCCTTGCAAACTTGGAGGCTTTTTTTATTATCTTTGAGACCACGTTTTTCGCTCACTTCAATTAGTGTCCGAATTCCTCGTTCTTTGATGGTCACAACAGTACCTATGTCGAGAGCCTCACGACACACGAAACACATGTCCGGACGGATAGACATTTTGCAACACACTGAGAGTTGCCCTGGAAGGTTCAGGTCCGGGTTGGGAGGTCAATTTTCTTTGATGACATATTCTTTCCTGTCTGTCTTTTTCATCACCCGTACAAATGGTTAGGACTGGTTCTAATTGGCGTCCTTCCTTTCAAGATTAGGAGATCTTCACAATCTAAGAATAATGTTATTGCTTCATGTTGTTTAAAATTTTTCTCAATAATATCTGTAACAAAAAGAACGTGAAATTATAAAGTAATTAGTTACATGAATTGTATAGTTTGTGGAAGTCTCAAAATAAAATTGTTCACAATACATTTTAACTTTTTGATAAATAAAACTATAAAAAGACGTGAGAACGGTTTATATGTGATTCCCCTAAAAACCCACTTTTGACTGTTTTTGGTTTTCTGCCGTTTTTGAGAGAACTGCTAAGCTCATATGAACCAGTTTGGTCTCAAATGAAAGCTACTAACATTTTCTACAACTTCATTTTCCATAACATGTGTGTGGGCTTAGTATTTTTCAAGATATTCTATAAAATGAAGGTTCATTTCGAAAAAAATTCAGTTTTCAGGAAAAAATAGCTTTTTTTCCAAGGCCCATATCTTGAGAACCGCTGGTTGTACGGAGCTGCATTTGGTCTCAAATTATAGCAAATTTACTGTTCTCTAAAGTTGTATGGAGTTTCTAAACCGGTCAGACCCCTCTTTCACTGAGATATTGAGCAAAATCTGAAAATAGTCAAAAAAATTCGAAGTTTTTTGGGCACACCGCCGCTCGCACAGCACTTTGAAAATTGCAAATCTGGATTTTTAATGTCGGCTTAGGTACGAACAACATATAAAAAATTCATAATGACCTAACCTTTTGCAGGCACGGATGTACATCTTGACTGGACTACTGCAAAAAGTTCGATTTCCGAATTTTTGATTATCCTGTGGAAAAACATTCAAGTGAACTTGAAATAGTCGGAATATACTTGGGTGAGCATCATCTAGTTTATTTCAGGAAATCAGAAAAATTCAATTGAATTCTTGGATTATAGAGGGGAATTTCGGATTTGAAGCAATATTCTTCATCTGATTCACCCGCATACCGAAAATTTTTATTTTGAATAACATGTACAACTAATAATAATGAAAATGTTATGAAATTGGCAATTTTTTCTCTTTGAAGCCTTGTATATTCCAAACTGAGCTAAAATATACAGAAAATTCAAAAAATCTAAAAGATTTATCTTTGTAATATTAATGCAGAGTTCTTCACACTGAGAAAGCACTACCTGAACATCACCAATGATGTATTCCATATAGTTTTCGTGAGAGCTCAGAAAAATGTACGAATATCGTTCTCACAAAGTGTTCAGGCTAGAAGCAGTTTCGAATACAACCTTCTTCAAAGTGAACTCCAAACGATTCATCTGAATAAATGGAACAGGAATAACCTTGACTCTTTAAAATAATACATAAATTCTGCTGGAGCGAGAATAATTTTTTGTCACCGTTGTATAAAAGTTGTTTAGCCTTCAATTTCCTTCGATAATATATTTTAGGATAGACTCATTTTATAACAAAAACTCTCCATAGTTTGAGGGTTGATCAAAATAGACCAAACTTGGCATAATTTGTCTCCTTTCGAAAAGAACGCGAGAGGTCTACAACTGAGAAAAAACGTCAGAAAGCTAAATAAGACCTCACAGTTAATCTGAGTAATCTCACTTTGCTTCTAACCAAAACTAAAAATAATCCACTTTGGGATACTCTTTATGAGATTCAAGCATCAGGAACGAGTTCATTCACTCTTACTCTGATCTCACAACACTGCATTTTACCGATTGTATTGGCAAACAAGTCGATCAAGCTTTATAAATCATTATACTCAACACTGAATATCTACGTTTGGCATGTCATCATGCAACACTTGAAACATTCATCACAAAATGCTTTTCATTGGGAATCTTCATATATTTATATAACAAAGTATTGCATGTTCAGTGTATCTCTTGCATGATTCAATAGTTCTGAGAAACCCAAAGGGAGAAAAGATCAACAGAAATGAAAAAAGAATCTTATGAGGACTAGTATAGATCTGTTCGTCTATCAGAAAAATTCTACAGGAAAGCCATGAAGAATATTGAAATATCAGATATACTTCTTCAATTCGGTATAAGAGATATCACTTTGTTCGATGATGAGAAGAAACTCTATAGGGATAATAAAAATACCCGTAAACACGCAATTCGTCTCGAAAACACTTTTTCATTCACGAAACGATGACAGAATCCATTAGATTAGAAATATTAACCTAGATTCAAGGTGAACCCGTATAAAAATTGAATACTTCACTTGCAACATCATTTTTCGAGAATGAGTTTACGAGAGAGAGTGGAATATATTTTGAAATGAACATTTCCACCGCAACTTCTATTTGGGTCTGAGCAATCATTTGAAATTTAAGGTGAAAAACCTGATCAGATATTTAAATGTGTCAGACATGGTGGGTACATCACTTTTCAAAAAATTGGGCAGTAGAGATTGGGAAGGGTAGGGGTGAAATAGTATATTACTTTATGAGGCGGAGAAGCATAACTTTTCTTGACGCGCCCGATATTACGCGCCGAACGAAGTGAGGCGCGTAATAGAGGGCAAGTCAAGAAAAGTCGCTTCTTTGCCGAATAAAGTATACTATTTTTTCTTCAAACGTAGCAATTTTCAACCATAAATAGTACAATTCATACGGTATTTTTGCTCGAAATTAACTGTGACAACTATCAAAGTCGTCTAGATGTTAGAAATTAAAATAATTAAGTCGTCGGTGGGATTTGCGTCTCCCTGGTTACAGTTGTTTGACAGTTATTTTATGTTATTAAAGACAGCTTATTGTTGTTGCAACCGCAAGCGCAAATTTAGTGCGAAAATGGAAAACCTAAAAGAAATTGAGTCCGCGGCTAATGATGTAGTAGCACGTTTGGGGCCCTCCAAGTCGGGAATAAAGTATCGGTTAGCGTACAAGCACTTCTAGGAGTGGTGCGATACAAGAGGAGTACGGCAAGTTACCGAAGACATTTTACTGGCATATTTTAATATCATGGAAAATGAAAATAAATGGAAATCTTCTACGATGTGGTCACGATACTCTATGATAAAATCCGAGTTAGTTATTAGACAAAAAGTGGATATAAGCAAATTTTTGAAGTTACGTGCCTTTCTGAAAAGGACAAGCGAAGGATATACTGCAAAGAAGTCTAAAGTTTTCACTAAAGACGAGTTTGATAAATTTTTGTTTGAAGCACCAGATAAGTTGTATTTAGGATTGAAGGTAAAAAAAATCATATTGCAAAGCATGTAGTATACTCTACTAAATTATAAAAATATTTCAGATTGTTTTGTTAATTGGGGTTACCGGCGCCTGTCGATGCGACGAATTGGTAAAAATGAAGACTGTGGACATTGAGGATGAAAAAAATGTAATAATTATCAAAATCCCAGACAGTAAAACACGACAAATTAGATCTTTCACGATAATTGGTCAAAACTACATTGAACTGTATAAAAAGTATGCATCACTGCGGCCTGAAAATTTCACAGAAAACCGATTTTTTATAAAGTACCAAAATGGAAAGTGTTACTGAAGCGTCATGGGAATACATTCGATCAGCGCAGTAGCCCAAAAAGTAGCTAGTTATTTGAATTTAAACGATGCAAGCGCATACACGGGTCACTGTTTACGACGAACTTCAGCAACACTTTTAATTGATGGAGGCAGAAATCTAGAATGCCTCAAACGACATGGGGGCTGGAAATCAAGCATTAAATTACTATGAATAAAAATGATGTTTAATTGTTGTTAATGACATTTGTATTGTTGCTTTGTGACATGTTTCATATTGTTGCCATGACAACATTTTTCCCTCCGCCGTAAAGAAATGGGAAAAAAAACTGCTGCCGGCGGAGACATCAAACTTTGACAGGATCAAGTTAGATAAGTAATGTCATCATTATTTGACGTTTGAAGAAAAAAATCTTTAATATCTTTGAAGCATCAAAATATGTCCCTTTGTGATCTTCAATGGCTGGTTTCAGAGAATATAATTCCATGATGCACAATGCACTCAAATTCAGTAGAAGATTCCCACATTCAATTTATTTTCTTTAGGGAAGTCGAGATGGGCTCTGAGTATCTCCTCTTTCAATTATAAGAATTAGGAGCAGCTTTTAATTCATCAAAGTAGGAATCAAACTTTAAAAGGTGAGAGCTTGTTAGTCCTTAGCTTGTACAAAAAAATTTGAGTACTATTCTCATTATCAATCGAATGGAGTTTCTTCTCCCATTTTCACACTTTCGTTTTCTTGGTTAAAAAATCTTCATATAGCTGTCGCGTACTCATTCATTACATGAAGTTATATCCGAGTTGCGGAACAGATCCATATTTCCTCAAACCGTTCATCGCATTAGCTTTCAGCAGGAGAAGAATTCAGGAATATAATTAGTAGAAAAGGACTTACCAAATACATTCGTCATGCCATGCTAGTTGACTCGAATCCTCAGAATCGTCTAGAGTAAGACTGGACCTGGGGAGTGCAAGGTTCAGGACAGAGTGGTCAAAGAAACAGAGCCTTCTGTGCATGTCATATCCGTGCTTTTACAAGATAATAGAGGGCGTTCGGGTGAACGTAACAGATAAAGCACAGAAAGGCTAACAGGAGGAAAAAGGAAAAAAAGATATAGCAGAAACATTTGCACTAAGCTAAATATATCGATTATCTCTCAAAAATCCCCAGTCAAACCTATCAGGTTATCATGCAACAGAAACATGTTTGGTACAATAGGTATAGTTTTGAGTTGTCCATTATGAATCGTGACTAGCTTTTCCTGATACAATTTTTTTTTGGATATTTCGATTAAATACTACACTGAAATGTCCATTGGATCAGAATGTCGATGTTATACTCTTGAACGTGCATCGATGTTAAATAAAAAATGTTTTCCTTCATCGGTTTCTGGAAACCTTCGCAGAGGAGTCGTCCATATCATTTGTGAGATCTACAACACATCCCTCAAAATTTTATAATCGGTCAGAATCGCGCTTTATGGGGTGTAGAAAGTTTGATGTCGGGCACATTGTCGCTTGAGACTCCCATGATACCGCAGCATATCAAGATTGTGGGTGCTCTACTTCCACGAAGGTACTTTTTGTGAAGCTATATTTTGGAAACTACTATGTATACAAAAACGTGTCCAGTCTCAGACTATAGAAAATTTAGACTCCTTCGAAAACTTTGATCATCGACCAAAATGAAATCTCATCAAGAAATAATATCAACCGGATCTGACAAGAGGTAACCTCTGTTTCAGAATGTGATAACTAGAAATCAATTACCGTTGTTTACCTGCAATATCAATTGTTCCACTTCCAACATCCTCATCGTGACTAGGTTCGATGGAAAATCGATTGAGTTGTGAAAAATATATCCAACTTGCCCAAATACTCTACGAGTACACCCAGTGTTAGTGAAGACGGCCAATGGTTTTTAGTGCTTCAGCATTCTGAGGCATATAACTAACTGATTTTTTGGTAGCGCTTTTGCTATTCCAACCACAGAGAGACCTAGCACAGTCAATTCAACCAAATAGGTCAATATGTTTCAGAAAATTGGTTTACTTTATTGATCGTTCGAAATTGATTTGATTCTGTCTCCAGTGTGATTGTTGTTACTGGAATCAGGCAATATTCCGAAATGGGTTCGACTTGAAATTTGAATACGACCTTATTTATTATTCTGATTTGAATCCTGAAACCCACTTATACTTCAAACCTCCTCTCAGCTTCCTAGTCATACACTCGTTTATATTTTCCTTTTCATCTGATTATCGAGATTTGTGATTTATTGAGATGAAATTTTGTCAGAGGCTCACTCATCTTGACTATTATTCCGATGGCTGCGAGGCTTTAAAGAAGCTAGCCACCCGCGCTAGCAAAACGTCAGGTAGAAATTCCAAAGAACGACGGCCTTCAAACCCGAAGAAAAGTAGTCGTACTGAAAACCACGGCTGTGAAAGCCTTTACCATTTTGTTCTTTATCCTATGACGGAACTTTTTTCATTGAGATTTTCATTAGTTTCCCTTCTCTGAGATGAGGGTTTGCGGCCCAATTAGTCCACGATCTTCAAGCTTTTGGCCCACCAGTGACTCAAAATTTGACATGGATTTTTTACAGCAAATATTAATACTCGATAAATGATATTTGCATAGTTACTTTGATGTAAATTGGTTTATGCTTCGTAAAGAAAATAACGAGTTAGACCAAACAAATTCTCATAAACTGTTATTATATCAACTCAAAAAATGAATCTTGGGATAATTGAATTTATGCATGAATACTATATTCTGGGGTAAAATTGACAGCTGCAAATTTCAAGATAGGACTATGCGCCATCTGGGAAAAAAATCAATTGAAAGGATGGGGGGGGGGGGGATCTTGTGATATTGCACAACCCTGGAATGTTAAGTCGATATCGTTACCTACTACAAAATGACGGAAAATTCAATAATTGCCTGAATACATCGGCCTTCAACTTCATAATTTGAGACAATAAGCTGAGTTCAGTTCAGAAATAGTTGCCTTGAACTTCTTGAAATAAGAACAGACTGTCCGATATTTCACAATGAAGATTTTCGATCACATGAACGTAGATATTTCTGAAAATATGTATTAGTCTCTGCCGTGTATCCAATACTGAAGCAGGTTCAGTTTCGTACACCTTTTGCTTCAGATATCCCCATGAAAAAAGTCTAAAGGTGTTCATTTTACCGAGCGGGCTGGCCATTCCGTAGGTCCTCAATGGCCAATACAACGACCGGGTAGAGTAATATCCAAGTTTATTACTTACCTGGAGTAATGAGGTGGTGCAATATTGTCTTCCAATATTCTTGTTCGAACTGTACTAGTAAAAGTGGTGAGTTTAGACCAATAAATTCTTTGCCATTTGCAGAAAAGTTATTAGAATCAGTAGTTTATCAACAGTTATTAGAATATATTGACTCAAATAAATTGTTATTTATTAATCAGTCTGGCTTTAGATCAAAGCACTCATGTGAATCAGCTATACAACTCACTGTCACTGAATGGAAGAAAAAAATGAGTAATCATCTGTATACTATAGCAGTATCATTGGATCTAAGACGAGCCTTTGAAACAGTTAATAGAGAGATATTATTAAAAAAATTAAATAAATATGGTATAGACGGTAAGGTGTTCAATTGGATAAGAGGATACCTCACAAATAGAAAACAGACAACAAAAATAGGTGATGTAATGTCGTCAGCTATTGCAGTAAATCATGGAGTTCCTCAGGGTAGTATTTTGGGCCCTCTATTGTTCTTAATGTATATTAATGATATGGAAAAATATGTTGAATGTGACTACATTCATATATTTGCAGATGATACTCTGATATCAGTAAGTGATGGAAATTTAGATAGAGCAGTGATCAAAATAAATGATGTGTTGAAAAATATGGATAAATATTTAAAAATGAATAAACTAAAGTTAAATGTAAGTAAAAGTAAGGCAATGATAATTACTACACCTTATAAATATAACCAAGTAAATAGCAGTAACATTAACGTACAAATAAACAATGAAAAAATTGAAATTGTAAAGGAATTCAAATATCTGGGATTTATGTTGGATAATCACCTATTATTTAGTAGCCACTTTGAATATATCAAAAAGAAAATCTTGAAAAAACTGTATTTTTTTTCTAGAGTGTCCCAAAACTTGAGTCTTAATTCCAGAATAATTGTGTACAAGACTATCATTCAACCTCATTTTGAATATTGCCCTACATTACTTTACTGCTTTGATTTAAATAAGATATCTCAATTACAAAAGTTACAAAACCGAGCAATGAGGGTAGTATTGCGATGTAGTAGGTCAACTCCTATATCATTGATGCTTGAAACTTTACAGTTATTTACTGTGGAGCGACGACTGACTTACTTAACTATGCTCTATATCTATAAGATGATACATGAACTGATTCCAACATACTTGGGTAAGTTTATTATAACTGTCAACCAGATTCATACATACAATACTAGAGGCCAGAATCATTTGTATGTAAACAGACAGAGTACCTCATATAATATAAAAAGTTTATTTTTTAAAGGATTTATTCAGTACAATAGCTTACCACAAAATATTAAAGAGTCAAAAAGTATTGCGGAATTCAAACATAATTTGATTTTGTATTATAAATAAGAAAATATTTTATCAAACAATTATTTTATACTGTATTATATTCTAGATATATTTATTCTCACATTTATTATATATGTTTATATATTCATGCTTACATTAATGATATTTTCTATGTATTGTAATGTAGGTATGTCAACTATAATATTTTTTTTTGTAAATTAGGATTGTCCTACTTAAATAAAATAAATAAATCAATAAATCAAACATAAATATTGTCTGGATATTGAGTGAGAGTTTCCCAGAAAACGTGAAGTTTGGTGTCACTCCAATAACGACAATTTTATCTGTGAACATGGCAGTTGATAACAAGTGAACATTCGTGACTGAAACAAATCTTGTGAAGATAGGTGGGATGCCTTGCAATGGTTTCTCTCATAATTTTGCATAATTATGTTTTTCGCTCAGGGTAATTTTCAGTTAACTGGTGTACCGTTTCGATTTTGTTTGGATGGAAATGATCCTTCTTCAAAAGTCTCAACACAGTAGAAAGACACACTTCACAAATATTCTCGACGAAATAAGTCAAATGTTGAAGATTAACTATCATCTCACCCATTATTTGAACTTAGTATTCTTCCCGAATGGATGGATGACTTGGGGGCTTTTGTTATTGATATAATTAATATTTGTAGAAATATTGAGGTTTCTGTGTTCGAAGCAACCTTTTCGAGCATCTTCTGCAGTTAATTCAGCTCATTTCCTCAAATCATGAAGTTGAAGGTCGATGTATTCAGGCAATTATTTAATGTAGCACCATTTTGTGGTAGGTGAAGATATTGACTTTATATTCCAGGGCTGTGCAGTATTCTTCAAGAGCTCCGGGAGGATGTGCCACAAGACCCCACTTTCCATTTGATTTTTCTCCCCAGATGGCGCACAGTCGCCTTTTTTGAATTTTGTGTCAATTTTTCTCCAAAATATAGTCGATCAATCAATCAATGAAATTATTGTCCAAAGAAACCTTATTGAGAATATTAAAAATATGAACTACATTGAACAATCATTATATAGTTAAAACATATGTACATGAACAAATACACATGAATGAGACAAACATATGAACCATTTCAGATAAAAAATATATAAACCATCACAGATAGGTAGGTATCGAAAATACTAGAAGTTAAGATGCATCATTGTGACTAATTTTCGGAATTTTTTTAAATTTGATATCGCCCTATAGCAAATTGTAAGGTGGTTATATATTTTTTTGCTCTCATATATCAAAGAATTTTTTTAATTTCTGGTTTTGGGATTGGCAAGGGTATATTCCTACTTCCCCCTGTATCGTAACGTCTGTCATTATTTACTGCTGAGTATATTTTTTGTGTATTAGGCACAGGGTTTTTGAAAGGGACAAACAAGGAATAGTTAGGATTTTTCGACTGATGAAAGGTGGTTTACAGTGGTCTTGAGATTTTGCGTTACATATGTTTCTGACAGCCATAAATTCCATCATCGTAAGTTCCATTTTTTGTTGTTGATCCGTTTAACCAATGGAAGGAGATAGCCATTGAAAAAACACTGAATAATAATATAGTTAATGATGATTTCTTTGTTTCTCTCATTATTTTTGGCGAAATATGAATGAATTGTCATATAAGTTACTACGCAAATATTAGTTATTTGGAATAAGTCTACCTTCTCCTCATTTTTCAGTGAATTTATGTTGAATTTTTTTATAATGATCGGGCATTTTTGTTTTCGAACTTCTCCGTTTGAGCTTTCTACAATGCATTCCAACAGCTTTCATGATGTCTCATTGACTTGCCCTGGATTCGGAGGTTTAAATCTCACGGCCCTCCAATATGCGGTAAATTAGAAGGGGGATATTAGATATAGATACTAGAAATATCAGATAAAATTGCTGGAATGTGTTTTCCTATGAAACCCCGAATTACCACCTTGATAACTATATGAAAAAAAAGGTGATTATTCGGTTCTTACGGTTCTTATGGCTAGTTTTTCGTAGTCAACATAACATTATCAAAATCATTCACCAATGGAATTATTCGTAATTTAGTAATATATGAACATGAAAGATGAAATATATTCACCATAATGGACAACCGAACAATATACAATTATTTCTAATATATTTTATCCGATAAAGACCAACTCACGCTATTTTTTCACTTGGCGATCGCCACGGAACGTCATCTTCGAGTTCATCATCACTTTCATCTCCTTCATCGGTGGCAGCTTGAGCAATATTCAGGGTACTACTGGTAATCATATCTGGCACAGGAAGAATACTGGGGCGTCGAGAGTTACGACGTTGATTGATTGTTTCGGGGCTGAGAAGATTTGGATTCTCTCCGCTTTTTGGAATTCCTAGGTGATTTCCGACTGGAAAACAACGTTATTTTCTTCATTTGTAATGTCTGATAGACTCCGCAACACATGTTCGATGTGGGCATATAAAAAAGATCATTCGGGTAGATACGATTTTCAGCACTTTATTTGATGCTTTCTGAACTTTTCTTACAAAAGGAGCCCTATCGGCTTGGAATTTTCCATTCTATGAATCACCTTATTTTAGAATGAATCATTCGTACGTAATAAAATGATATATTATTGCTAGAATAAAAGTTACCATAGGTATGAAACAAATGTAGGCATTTCCAGCAGTGTAGCATATCCCGCCCTATTTTATCAGACTTGATTTACATATACAATAACTTTCCACTAACTTCTTTGTGCGATCATTCGTAGGTTATAAAATCATATATTATGGCTAGAACAATAGTTACCGAAGGTACAAAACAAATGTAGACATTTCCAGCAATGTAGCATATCCCGCCCTATTTTTTTCGACTCGATTTACAGATACAATAATTTTCCACTAACTTCTTTATGCAATCATAATCAAATATAGCTGATTAAACTTCTGAATAGAGTAGCTTTCTGTTAGTGAAGAATTCTCATGATCAGATCAGTAAATTACCCCCTACAAAGAAACAAGCACAGTTATAAACTTCACCACCTTAATAATAGTATAGACGTAGTAATGACGATGATTGAGGTTTCCATTTTTCAAACTGAACAAAAAAAAATTGATATCTTCATTATAATATATTTCAACTTTGCGAACTCAATATTCTGTATTGAATGCTATACCAACAAAAACAACAGTTACGTTTTCTCTCCGAACCACTCAATTCAAAATACGAAACAGTAAAATCGGATATGAGTATGAACAGGTGTCAGCAGGAATAATTTCAAACAGCAGAAAAATGATGATGATTTGTAGGTGTGTTTATAAACCACTACATCGAGAAACTCCAAAACATTCGCTTGAAAGTGGTTGACAATGTTCCTTGCTGAAAGGTAATGGTTCAGACTTCCATTGTCTATATTTTTAACTCTATTGAAACCTGTTGCTAGGAACGGAAAGATTAAAATACAAATCAAGTGAGAAAAAAATTGAATCAAAATCAAATTTTTGGTCAATGATGAAATTGGGGATTGATTGATAGAAGAAAACACTGTTGTTACAAAAATTCGAGATTTCGAATATGAAATATAAGTAAAAAAAAAGACCTCAGAGAGACCCCACTTCATCGATAGAGAGAAAGGTATACCTAACATTGAAGAAAACCCAGGTTTTCCTTCCAGACAAGGAGAGATTCTCACTAACGCCCCATCCCAGCAAGCCACCTCACCTCTACGGGCTTCCGAAAATCCACAAGACGGACGTACCTCTCAGGCCGATCATCAGCTCCAGGAACTCAGCAACCCACAGGCTCGCGAAATTTCTACTTCCCATCTTGGGAAGAATCGAGGCCAAAGAAGGAGACCAGCTAATCAGTTTCGATGTGGAAAGCCTCTACACCAACGTTCCTGTCAAAGAGGCACTCGAGATCATCAAAGAGAAGCTGAGAGAGGACGATACTTTGGAAAATAGAACAACACTACCAATAGTGGGCATCATGGAGTTGCTGGAATGCTGCGTTCAGAATTGCTATTTCCAGTTGAAGGATCGTTTCCTCAGTCAAGATGAAGGACTACCAATGGGATCGCCATTATCACCGGTAATAGCCAACATCTACATGGAGTGGTTCGAAGCATTCGCCATCGAACAGGCCAAGAAGAAACCCCGCGTCTGGTTGAGATTTGTCGACGACACGTTCATAGTATGGAACCACGGAGATGCAGAATTGGACGCCTTCCTAGAACACCTGAACAACGTGAGGCCCACCATCAAGTTCACAATGGAAAAAGAATCTCAGAGCAGACTGCCGTTTCTCGACGTGGACGTGAAGAGGACCAGAAATTCATGGGAAACATCAGTCTACAGGAAACCAACGCATACTGGACAATACCTGAATGAGCAATCCAATCACCATCAATCTACGAAGCGAGGAATCGTCAAGTCTCTGATTGATCGGGCAATCAATCTCTGTAACACCAAAGAAAGTCTAGACAAGGAGCTGAGCAACATAAGGAAGGATCTTCAAAAGAATGGATACTCAAAGAAGCGGTGGATCGAACATTGGATCAAACATTGGCCTGGAAGAATCAAGGGAACACTAAGGAGATACTGGAACAGCAAATTCTCACCATCCCCTACGTGAGAGGACTTTCAGAGAGGATCAAGAGGATAGGAGGGAAATACAACGTCAGAGTCTGTTTTCGATCAGGGAACACAATACGCAGCCAGCTCACAAAAATTCGACCACCGAATAAAAACAGCGACACCAACAACTGCGTTTACCGGATACCATGCGAGTGCGGCAAATCCTACATCGGAGAAACCAAACGGCCATTGGAAGTAAGAATAAGGCGAAACAAGAAAAACACTCAACGAGGAAAAACAACGAAATCAGGAATAGCGGAGCATGTTTGGACAAACCACCACAGCATCAAATGGCTGGAGCCGAGGTCATACACAAGGAGGAGCACTGGTTCAAGAGGAAATTCAAGGAAGCCGCCTACACCCTCAACAACGACGCATTCAGTCATGCCAGCGTGGAGATCCGGAATGTGTGGAGGCCGTTTATCCAAGGCATGGACTGGCTGCGGCTCGATGAGGGAGAATCTCACGGCAATACATCCATTTCGCGCTGAAGATCGATCGGCACACTTTTAGTAGTAGCACCCGCTCGCCTCCTTGGTAGTAGCACCCTTTCCCCCACTATAGGAAAATCGGAGGGCTTTATAACCGACCACACCTCGAAATATTGTCAGTCATCACCCGAAGACGATTGCGGATACCAGCAATCGAAACGTCGTGAGTAAACTCAACTTGAAACTCGATTTCAACATTTTTTCATAATATTCCATTCAATTTCTTTATTTACATTTTTGGCTAGTATTTCATATTCGTTACCCCAATTTTTCTTGTCACAATATTATTTCATTGATTTCGTTATTTTAAATTTTTTTTTGACTAATATTCCATATTCGAAATCTTGATTTTTTGTAACAACAGTGTTTTCTTCGATCAATTTTACTTTGATTTAATTTTTTTCTCACTTGATTTGTATTTTAATCTTTCCGTTCCTAGCAACAGGTTTCAATAGAGTTAAGAATATAGACAATGGAAGTCCGAAACATTACCATTCTCCAAAACATTCGATGAATTAGGGTCCATCAACAATGATCTCATCAGAGGGTATCCAGTAAGTTGCTCAACAACATTATCGATAAAGATTGAATAGAAGAGTAATTCAGCAAGCCATTCATCTATGAATGATTGAAAAAGTTTTATTGAAAATTCATAGAATCATCAACCAACAGAAAATTTTCAGGATTGTATGAGAGATTTATTGTATTGGGTTAACTCGATATAGTGCTGGAAGTGGAAACCCAATTCGAATCGAAGAACAAAATGAGTGATCTCACTCAAAAATGATTTAACGTTGCTTAAAGTAATTCTAAAAAAATCTTGACACTGAACTCACTCAAAATCGTCAAAGGAACTGTTGAAATTTGGTCAGCTGAATAAGAACTTTTCATATCTGTACTCAGAATTATAATTTTGATATAATATTACTGTTATAGAGTTTTTGTCAATTGCCATCGAGGCTAATGTTTTCATTCAAAATTGTTCTCAGAAATTCAGTCCTTCATTCTATTGAAACTAGCATCCTGAATAAAACAAAACCGAATCAACTCGACCTTAGTAACGATTGCAGCAGTTTCATCCTATTCATTGAGTATTGAGTATTTCATCTCCCTTTATTGCCGATTTCTGCCCCGTTGACTTCATCATGGCAAGTCTTATTATGACTAACCCTTCTTTTGTGTTATTTTTGCTACAATGATACTTTCCTTGTGAAACTCAAACTCATATTCCAAACCGAAAATTTAACAAAGGCATTCCAGAGAAAAAATGGCGATGATTTTGTGAAAATGTATCAAAATATGACAAAGAATTGAAAGCTATCCTCCAGAAAAATTTCCGAAAAACATGTCAATCGTTTTATATGGTACTAGAATTACTCCCAAGTATGATTCAGACGGGTTCAGTAGTGATGAAATGGTTAATGGATCCACTTCACGCGTACCTGAAGACATCGTAGCAACAAATTCGGAACAATAACTATCCCATTGAAATCCTTGAAAAGTTACAAGAGTCAATGAGAAGTGTAAGGAGGGATGATAAACCTATTCATCATGGCAATGAGAAAGTTCTCATTCACAAACAATTAGGAAATACCTTCCATTTATTTATGAGAACCGATTCAATGAAGAGGCCTTTGCACTGTCCCAATTCCGACCCTCATAAAGTATCAGACAGACATGAAAGATACTACAATACAATGGAATAAGTAAAAATATTTCGATCGATAGACTGAAACTAGCATTCACCAAAGTCCTCGAAGAAATTCCATCACCGGCTTCAAGTAAACAGAACAGGACTGTTAGAAGTAGAGCAGAAACAAGAAGTTAGATATTTCTGTTCCATCAGATAACGTCACGTTTGTGAGAAATCCATTTTGTCGTTCATCTCATCATATTGTATTTCAATATATATATATTACAGTTGTTCTGAGGAAGGTAGAAAAAATAAGCTACCGAAAGTCGGACCCATCCTCAGTCCTGTCCTGGACACAATATATACTTCACCAACACTAAGACTATCGTCACAGCGGATATATATATATATATATATATATATATATATATATATATATATATATATATATAATGTAGGGATGAATTGAGGGATTTGAGGAGTTCTTATAAAAGGATTTGATCGGTGGGACAGGAGTTGATGAGTCTTCGTTAACTCCTGTCGTTTATCAAGTCGTTCGAATGATCACACTGGTGTATGAAATATCTCGAGTTCAGCCGTCGATGTCGAAATTGATTGGTAGGCTCCCACCTGATTAACCTATCGTCAAAAAATTCTCAGTTTGATGGCATATCAGAAAAGGAACAAGGGCTTTTTGCATTTCATTCTGTTTTGGTTTCGATGAAATAGTGGACTGTAAATAGGTAGCGCTAACGTGAAAATTGTCCTTTTATCGTTTTGTTACGATGAATAAAAATATCGAGAATAATCAGATGAAAACGAGACTGTGATTTCCTACATTTATATTGAGATCCCGGAGAGCACACATTCACCTTTCTTCGAGCTGTCTATCGGCCATTCGAAAATCTTGTCTTCTTTTTTACCACTCCTCGGAAATGCGCGGTTGTCGCGGTTTTTGAGAATGGAATTCACAGTCGTATCCGCGATAAGTAGAAATATACAGGATATACAGGATGGGGAGAAAAGTTGGGGAAAAAATGGGCTTCATTGCTTATAGTCAGACAAACACTTACTTTTCTAATTAATTACTTATTTACAAATGTACAAGGGGAGGTAAAGACGGAACACATTCAAAGATGTCGTTCAGATCTTGCTCTCGCACCCTTCTTCTTTTTTGTTAGTTCGCATGTTACACTGAAGGAAATTCGTAGTGCTTGGTATCATTATACGGTATACCCAAACAGGATAGCGAGAGGTTCATCAAATATGTTTGGTATCCACCTTAGAATATGAAGCCACTTCCTCCAGTAAGGGAAAACCTTAATTTGATATATTCAGATGTGGAGCATCAGGATGGTAACAACGAATATAATATTACCATATCCTACAATTGATATTATCACATGTAATGATCACGAGTATCATATTACCAAATCAGACCGATGCTGCTGATGTCTATTGTGAAATATACAGGATGGGGAGAAGAGTTGGGGAAAAAATGGGCTTCATTGCATATAGTCAGACAAACACTTACTTTTCTAATTAATTACTTATTTACAAATGTACAAGGGGAGGAGAAGACGGAACATAAACCGCCCACCTGAAATGCTGATGCATTTTACCTAAACAGAATCGTCTTGTGGTAAAGGACATAACTTCACCACTGACCTTTTGAGCAACCCAGTAGGGGTTTTTAACGTGACAACCCGCACAACACCATCAGTACCGGGATGAAGAGCTAATACAAGACCAAGTTGCCATTTAGATGGGGGAAATGAATCATGTTTGATCAATACCAATGATCCAGTTTTTATATTGACAGACGACTCTGTTCACTTTTCTCGCTGGAATAAGGTATGGAGGTACTTGCTCCAGCGAGCCCAGAAGTCTTGATGAAAACGCTGTATCAGCTGCCAACGAGTCAATTTATTTATTTTTAAGTGCGAGAGGTCTTCGTCAGGAAGTGGATTGAGGGGCTCTAATGTTAAAAAGTGGCCAGGCGTAAGGGCTGAAAGATCATTGGGGTCTGAACTAGACGGACAAATCGGCCTGGAATTCAAGACTGATTCAACTTGAACGAGAAGCGTATTAAATTCTTCATACGTTAGGATTTGTTCACCAATGACTCTACTTATGTGAGATTTCACTAATTTTATTCCAGCCTCCCATAATCCTCCAAAATGAGGACTGGAAGGAGGAATGAATTTCCACTCTTTCTGGCATGCATCTTGCATGCATTTCAGAATACGGGATGCTCCAACAAAGTTAGTGCCATTGTCACTAAAAATATTACTGACTCTACCACGGCGCGAAATGAAACGTCGCAGAGCTGCTAAAAACGTTTCCGACGACAGATCTGTTGCCAACTCCGAATGTAGTGCCTTGGTTGCAAAACGAACAAAAAGGCAAATATATGATTTGTGTGATTTTGAGCCACGGTACCTACCGAGAGTTATGGTATAGGGCCCTCCAAAGTCTATGCCTACGCAGGAAAATGGTTTTATTTGTGAAACTCGTAGAGAGGGAAGATTCCCCATTGGAGTTTGAGCGGGAGTTGGATTTTGTTTCCAACAGGTAAGACACTTTGATATAACTTTGCGAATCGAACGTTTGGCCGATTTTATCCAATATCTTTGGAGTAAAATAAAATGAAGGGTTTGAAAACCAGGATGGAGGTATTGTGGGTGTGTATTTTCAATTATTAAATCAGTGAGTCTGTGTTGACTGGGCAATAATAAAAGATGGCGTTTATCGTAGGAGAACTGAGAGTGAATCAGTCGACCTCCAACTCTAAGGAGACCATTAGTGTCAATGAATAAATTCAATTTTCGGAAAGATTTGCTCAGTTGTTTACCAAGAAGGAGAGATGAAATTTCTGAGCTGAATACTTGTCCCTGAACCTTCTTAATGAGTGAGAGGGAAGCTTGATGGATTTCATGAAACGTGAGATGGGAAAAAATTCTTAGGGAGTAGGGAGCTCGACAGTTCTTAATGAACCGATGGACATATCCTAAAATTCTTTGTATTTTAGAGAAAGACGAAAAATTTTCTAATAAATTGTCTAAAAAATTGTCTTCGGGTTGTGTTACAAGAACGATTCTTTTTTCTTCAACTATACATTTGGCATCTAATTCGGATGGAATCGACAGAGAAGGCCAGGAGGTCGGGGGTTCAGGAAGCCAAGAAGGCCCCGCCCACCATAAGGAATTCTCGAGAAGCTGGGATGGAAATAATCCCCGAGATGCACAATCAGCGGGGTTATCTTTCGAGGGCACATAATGCCAAACATCTGGTGACAGTTTTTCTTGAATACGACTAACACGGTTACTCACAAACGTCTTCCATCTATGAGGAGATGAACGAATCCAACATAGAGTTGTTGAAGAGTCGCACCAAGCAAATATTCTATTCACGGAAATATGTTTTTCAAAGATACTCAAAACAAATGAAAAGAGATCTGATAGTAATGTAGCCACACATAGTTCAAGTTTTGGTATTGAGATAGTTTTCAGAGGGGCAACCTTGGATTTGGCACAAATTAGTTTTGTTTGAATAGAGTCAATAGTCTCATACCTACAATAGATAACCGCCGCATAGCCTTTTTCACTGGCATCAGAAAAACCATGGAGAGTGCATGATTTGAAACCGGGTTGAAGAATATAGCGAGAAACAGAAATTTCAGAGAGAGAAGGGAGTTCAGATTTGAAGCGGTTCCATATAGATATGGTATCAGATGGGGGGGCTTCATCCCAATCGATTCCCAATGTCCAGAGGCGCTGTATCAACGTTTTAGCGAAGAAAGTAAGGGGGCTGAGAAACCCGAGGGGGTCGAAAATACGAGCAAGTTCAGAGAGCATATTGCGCTTGGAGCAAGGCAATTTTTGAGAGAGGATCCTAAAGGAGAATGAATCGAGGGAAGAGTTCCATTGTAAACCCAACACTTTGACATTGGAACAATTGTCAAGGTCAAGAGATTTAGAGCTAGTAGAATTTTCTGGGGACAGCAAAGCTGGATTATTGCTAGTCCACTTGTGAAGCTCAAATCCCCCTCTTTCGAGCAAGGAAATAAGCTGGGACTTGAGAACTTGGGCTTGTTGCAAAGAATCGCAACATGTTACGATATCGTCCACGTAGGATGAGGTTTTTACGGTCATGGCTGCCAAAGGAAATTTTGCACCTTCATCTTCGACAAGCTGCAACAGGGTACGAATGGCGAGAAATGGAGCAGAGCTAACTCCATAAGTGATGGTATTAAGTATGTATTCTTGGACCGGTTGATCGGGAGAAAATCTCCACAAGATCTTTTGGTATTTTCGATGATTCTCTGATAGAAGAGTCTGACGATACATTTGGCGAATATCTACCATCAGAGCAATCGGATGCAGTCTAAAGTTTAAGAGGAGGGAGACTAAATCACTCTGTAGTTTAGGACCAGTCAACAGAGTATCGTTGAGAGAAATACCATCCGAAGTTTTAGCAGAAGCGTCGAATACTACTCTCAGTTTAGTACTCGCGCTTTCCGGTCTGAGTATACAATGGTGAGGAATGAAATAATCATCATCATTGTTGACTGCTCTTTCTGCAAGTGACATGTGATTCTGAGAAAAGTAATCTCGCATGAAACAACAATATTGCTCTTTTAAAGAAGGGTCTTTTTGTAACCTGCGTTCGAGACACCAAAAATGGTGTGAAAGGCAGTAGGTTCACCTTGTTTTCCGGGAAGACAATCATTTTTGAAAATGATAGGAAATATTTCCGCACCTAACAGAAGATCAATCTCACTTGAAACATGAAAGAAAGGATCTGCAAGTTTTAAATTCACAATGTGAGACCAGTCACTGATATCGAGATTATGATTGGGCATATAATTGCAAACTTTCGGCATTATTATGGCATTTAATTCAATGATAGGTTCAGGGGAAGAACACGGGCGAATTTGAAGAGAGACTGCTTTTGGAGCGGATGAGTTCATACCACTAACACCCTGTATAGAGAGAGAAATGTTTTGGCTTTTAGTCCGCCATCCTAAATGATTACAACATTTTTGGCTGAGAATATTCACTTGTGAACCTGTATCGAGTAATGCGCGAATTTTCTGATAAGAACCAGATGCGTCTAGAACTTCTATGAGGACAGTGGATAAGAGAACGGTTGTGTTGTTTGAATAATTCGACTGGGAATGTGTTCTCCCAACAATATTAGTGAGAGATGAGGTGGGTGATGGGGTGGAGAGTACATTATTGAGAGGAGAATGGGTGTTAAGAGATTGAGAATTGAGCGATTGAGAATTGAGCAATGGAGAATTGGGCGATTGAGTATTGGGCGATTGAGTATTGGGCGATTGAGTATTGGGCGATTGAGAATTGAGCAATTGAGTATTGAGCGATTGAGAATTAAGTGCTCGTCTATTGGAGATTTGATTGAGAGTTTGAGCATCTAACGAGTGAGAATTCCTCGCCGCATTAATAGAGACGAAACTATTAAAATTGGAATTTGATGGGAGTCGAGAGTTTGGAGGAGAAAAATCGCTAAAATGCAACAAGGAATGATGTGATTGTCCACAATTTGCACAACGTAATCTAGAAGTGCACTGTCTGTATACGTGCTTTGAACCAAGACAATTAATACACCATCTTTGTGCCTTAACCATATTATAACGATCTCTAACAGCCATTGATAAAAATTGAGGGCATGTATAAATTTGATGATCAGCATTACAAACAGAGCATGCGGTTGATTTAACTTGAGCATGAAACGACCTTCGGGGAGTAAATTTTGGAGATGAGATTTTGGAATGTGTACGTAACTTTATTTCAGAATTCTGGAGTTTTTGAGTGCATTTAGCTGCTCTATCCAAAGCACTACATTGTCTGACAACAAATTCGTAAAGTGAATCATAAGTAGGAATAGCATCAGAGCCGAAATAAATTTCAAATCTAGAAACGGTATCTGAATCTGAACGTCTCAGAAGCATATTAAAAAGAAGAAAACTCCACTGATCAGTCGGAAACCCTAAATTTTTTAATGCTGCTATATTTTCACTATAAGTTTCTATGAGTTGTCTTAACATCTGAGAATCAGCATTGTTGTCGGGTATTTTTAAAGCATTTTCCAATTCAAGATAGTGAGCGTCTGCTAAGAGCCTTTTGTTTTCATATCTTTGTAATAAAGAGTTATAAGCAACAATGTAGTTAGCATCAGAAGCTGGATTTACATTTTTGAGAGATCCATTCTCATGAACAGTACTATTGAATAACTCAATAAAAGTTTTCCACTGTTTAAAATCACCATCAAATTTGATAAGATTAATTTTTGGTAATTTTACATGACTGCTCACTGAATTGTTTGAGTTGTTCGCCACAGGAGGTGAATCGAATAATTGAGAAAAAACTGATTTCGTGGTGTAATAATTTTGATAGAAACTCCTAGAAACAGCTTTAAATTCCTCATTATCATAAGCATCTGTGGCAATGAGGAGAGACACCAGAGTGGTATTGTGTGTTTCAAATTCTACATAAATATTTTCTAGATGAGAATATCTAGCTTTGAAAATAGCATGGAGATCAGAAGATGTTTTAGCAGTTTCTGCTATTTCAGCCAAATCACTCATACGGTCAATGCACATTTGTTGCAAGGCCTTCAATTGTTTAATTTTATTTGCATTGGACATAATGAACTGATATGTTTGAAAGAGCAAAATGAAATCAAAATATCAATTGAATGACAGGTGGAGCTAATTGCGTATGAAGAATAATAAATAACAATTTTTTTTCTCCGACTTAGTCCGTCAGTTCACCTTCAAAAATGATTCATTCAATTCAAAAATAAAAAATTATCTGAACAAATAAAGACAAAAACACTTCGTTTAGTTCCCCTGAATACAGAAGTGAAGAATTATTGATCAAGGAATAAACAACCTATATACAATTCTGAAGGAACAATGGCATTTAAAAAATGTAGAAAATCGATTGAAGAATGCGATTATAAAAAACTAGAGATAAGAGTAAACACAACCAAACAATATTTAATTTATTAAATATTCATGAAATAACTTATTGGTGTTTGTCTGATTATACAAGGGAGGGATTGAACAAAATGACAAAGAAAACTTTCACGTTTTCATATCAAAATCAAAAAAAATTCGGATCGTATGGACCATGTTTTGGTTTCGATGAAATAGTGGACTGTAAATAGGTAGCGCTAACGTGAAAATTGTCCTTTAATCGTTTTGTTACGATGAATAAAAATATCGAGAATAATCAGATGAAAACGAGACTGTGATTTCCTACCTTTATATTGAGATCCCGGGGAGCACACATTCACCTTTCTTCGAGCTGTCTATCGGCCATTCGAAAATCTTGTCTTCTTTTTTACCACTCCTCGGGAATGCGCGATTGTCGCGGTTTTTGAGAATGGAATTCACAGTCGTATCCGCGATAAGTAGAAATATACAGGATGGGGAGAAAAGTTGGGGAAAAAATGGGCTTCATTGCTTATAGTCAGACAAACACTTACTTTTCTAATTAATTACTTATTTACAAATGTACAAGGGGAGGTAAAGACGGAACACATTCAAAGATGTCGTTCAGATCTTGCTCTCGCACCCTTCTTCTTTTTTGTTAGTTCGCATGTTACACCGAAGGAAATTCGTAGTGCTTGGTATCAATATACGGTATACCCAAACAGGATAGCGAGAGGTTCATCAAATATGTTTGGTATCCACCTTAGAATATGAAGCCACTTCCTCCAGTAAGGGAAAACCTTAATTTGATATATTCAGATGTGGAGCATCAGGATGGTAACAACGAATATAATATTACCATATGCTACAATTGATATTATCACATGTAATGATCACGAGTATCATATTACCAAATCAGACCGATGCTGCTGATGTCTATTGTGAATATTAGATAGTAGATATACTGAGATTATTGACCCAATTCAATCTTTTGAACAAATCAAAGTCGCAGTGGAGCAGATCACAAGTATAGGCAATGAATAAAATGACCAAAATCATGATTCCTAAGAATTGCTGCATCATATTACAGCTGAAATTATAATGGTACAACAAAACCCACGGCGGCTGCCATCAATAACCACCTGTTATTGATTGACGAAGACAGATTCACAAACGTCTCCGATATTGTATGACCTTAAAAGTGATTTTAATTGATATGAACGTAACTTTCCCAAACACTTTTTCTCGTTTCACTTTTTTTTTGCTACTTTTGATGTACTGTGACTACGCTGATTTCTTTATTTTCCAGTACTGGAATCAGTGAATAACTCAGCATTTCAAAACACACAGCATGCGGAGAGGATCTCAGTACCGTCAGGATTTTGATAGTAGGAAATTGAAAAATAGTCAGAATAGAAGCTAATTGACTGTAACAAGCAAACCAGTGAGGAACCATTGTGTTAGTGGTTGTACCAAAAGCGCTTCATTGTAACACATAAAGCGGAAACGTAGTCAAGCTGAAAGATCGTGACTAGAGTGAAAGCAATCAAATCTATAAAGCCCAACCGTTAACAACAAAATAACATCAGATTTTCAGTTGCAGTTCTTGATCGAAGGCATGCATGATTTCATTGAACTTAGTATGATCTGGAGATGGAAATGTGCATGCATATATTAATATTAAGATTACACCCCGCAATAGAAGGAGGTCACACAAATCCGATATGGGATGACAACTTCACTCGTTGATGACTGAGAGAGAATATTCGAGAATAGATGTAGTTAGGTTTTTATAGAGATTGAATAGAGTAATGACTAACGGTGATATTCGTTTCTGATCTACGAGAGTACTGCTCCAACAGGTGCTCTGCAAATGGAAGATCACTAGTATTGTCATTCCAGAATTTTCGACTGCACATTCAATTATATATTCAGGGTGTTTAGTTCACTGAACAGAAGTGATGAATGTTTGGATATCTTTGGCTACTAGCAGCAGATCATTTCGGCGACAACATTTGTGTCGCTATGAATATCTTCCGAAAATGGAAAAAAGCACAGTGTTCTACTATGTATTTTTTTTTGATATATAATAAATGATCATCTCTGAGAGAAATCAATCATACCGAACTACCCCTAAAAAAGCGCGATTTCATACTAAGTTTTTGCAAGTTTTGAGATTACTTTATATACTCACACCTTCATGTCGCAGTTGCACAAGAGAAGTTGATAGTTTATATATGTGAAAGACTCATAGAAGAAATAGTTGAGTTTGATGTATAGGAGTACGAGTTTGGTACTATTATAGGGTATCTATTGAAGTATTTCAGTAAAACTCAATATCAAAAAAACAGTGTATGGTATTTAAAATATGCAATTCAAAAAAGACAATTATTCGCAATAACATGAATGCAAACACACTTCGCAGTTTATAATACCAAGGTGATAACGCTCTGATAATTGTATCCAATCTTGGATTGGAATCTATATATGTGAATATGAGCAATATTTCTGGAACGATAAAATCGAAGGGTACCACTACAGGGAAAAAGAGGAAGGTAAAATATGCAAAACTAATAGAAAAATTGACGATAATAGACACACCAGAGGGTAGTGGAACAGAGGCCAAAGAAACAATATTACATGTTCTTCTAAGAGATGTTATATATCATATCGAATGTAGCATAACAATTTCTGTTATAAATAAGTTGGGTAAGGATGAATAACGCTCATATAATATCAGTTGCTCATATACCAATATACTAGCAGTGCGGTGAGCATATTGTATACAACGACTGACGGTAGTAAAGAGTTTTCGGGATTTCCTTGAAAGAGCAAATACAATAACAGAAATCAAAATAACGCATTTCGCCTATTGATTGCCTTTTCTTCTCTTTTTATTCCTTTGTTGATTCCGGCAATGTCAGTTTTTCTAAACATGAAATAAACAAAAAAACTATTGTCAATGAATCATAGCCATGAGTGTTCTATGGCCCAAAATTTGACTTATTCAATGAGGAAACTAGTTACTACCAGTTTTAGTTTTGCAACTCCTTTTTATAGAATCTTCCACACCACTGGAGATACGTTGATGTCAGACAATGCTCAAATAATGGTATCATATTTGTATTTGCCGACATGTTGCAGGGTTCCATTGAATTTACTATCGACTTCGTTAACAAAACACCTTGCGTGTTCAAATAGAGGCAAAAATTGCTATTGCTCGTTAATTGAAAAAGTTGATGATTCCATGGTGAGTTCCCATACGAAACCCAACTCCCGATCATGAACAGAACAGAGGCAACTAAGTGAATTACTAAAAATATAAAGATTCCATCGGCTCATTAAGTTTCCATTGAAACTCAAAATGAATATGTACCCCTTATATATAATGGGAAATGAATCTAATAACCTCTAGACCAATCGATAGAAAAGAATTAATAGTAGTACTGAAGCGATAATTGGCTTGGGACGTTTTCAAAACTCAACAGATATACAGTGTGTGGCCCATCGAACATTCATTGGAACTTGAAGATGGAGTGATAATATCGAGAAGTCCTTTGTATAAATGTCTCACATATCAACAAATTCAGCCTCTTGAAATAATTCACCAATATTCAAGTTACTTGTATGGAGAGGGGGTATCAAAGCAATTTTGTTTTCGAATAAAACAACTATATTGTACTGTTTGAACGTCATCATTTTGTGGTGAATCGATATTTGTTTCGTAGTTTTCTGGGTATTGTAACCTATCACAATCTGAAAAAATAAGAATTAATATTTGAATCTATACAATTCTTGTTTTTTCAGATTGTGGTAGGTTACAATACCCAGAAAACTACGGAACAAACCTATATATGCTTTTTATATTCGGAATACTCTTGAAAATGACTTTCAAAACATATTGTATCGATACAAGACGATTCAGAAGTTATACTCACAAGGATGTGAGAAAGCAAACCCATTCAACAGTCTCTTATCTCAATGAAAATTTAAATGGAAAGTTCTTTCTTTCATGATGGAGTTTTGAAAATGTAGTTTTTCCGTTATCGAATGATAATCAGTCTGAGCTGAAGTTTTTTCTCAAGAACCATTTTTTCATATGAACCTCATTTCGAATCTTCAATCGCACTTATATACTGTACTTTCCATGATTCTTATTAACGGTATAGTTTATTCATGTCTGTGGCGTGAAAAAAAATCATCAAAAATGCTGACGATACTAACATTGTGATATCCGAAAAAAAATCTCGAGACTCTGTAATTTTGGCCAATGGCTGTGCAAGTTGTCGCCACGAGAGACATTTCTCAATTGTGAGAAGAGTTTTTTATATTATGCCAGTTACTCGAAGGAAAAACAGGCTCTAGGAATTAGTATTGTGGTTTGGCTAGTCAATTCCTAAGGGGAAATTACGGTATTGATGGATACATGTCTATAAGTCCTTCATAATGATTTCAGCTTGGGAGACGAAACGTCGAATATCTCAACATTCTGCACATGCATCAATTCCAGGGAGGACTTTATAGCGTCCGTGAAAACCTTAATTTCGGCACCACATATGAACGGGTAGATTAGCGAGGGATTTGATCGAGCAATGCCGTTTGACATATGGTATTTAGAGAAGTTTACTTAACAGTTAAACTCAATTGTGCTGGAATATTTTATACACCAGTCACTAGGAGGCGGCGCAGATTATCGAATTTAGTATTCTCTCTACTCCAGCATGAGAGTGGAAAGGGCGAACAGTTCCATATTTCATTCAACCACATATGCATATATCATTTCTAGAACCATTTCTTCTTCGGAATAAGTATACTTGGACTCAAAATGGCGTTCGAAGACATTCCTATTTTCTTGGGTTGTTTTCAATTCATATCGTCAATGAATTAAGAAATAAAATAACCCTCCTTATTAATGATTCATTCCCCAGGTTTTTTCGATAATATCAATTTTTTCATGAGAATTTCTGTTATTTTTGATTTTTCAATTTGCCAGTCGAGCCCATTCTCCGGATCTTCAACATATCCGTAGGGCGCGCTGGCGAAATCACCTAACAACCACTTTCTACACCTGTGGAGTGAGTGAGTAGACTCAGTGATGAAGGCCATCACTATTCATCCAGCTGAGAAATCTGCCGACTTCTGGATTGCAATTTGGAGAACAGTGAGGACACAATTCCACCCTGATGAAAAATATCGAGTCAGAATGATCTGTGTAGAATATGTAGGGATCAGAGAGGAGTTTTCGATATATGGTATATTTTCCTTTCTATTTCTGACAGTATTCGCTTTACCTGGAGTGAAAAATCCCATGAGGAATATCGTCTAACTCTGGTGATCTAGGAGGTCTCAATTGGGCTTTGTGGCTTCTTGGGTGTAAAATGAATGATCCCAATTATTTCACCATCTTTCATTCCGAATAGAGGACCCAATATTCATCCTGGTCTCAGATGGCGATATCACTCGTAGAGATGCGTTATATAGATGTATATAGGCCAAAACCACATTATGAGTTCATACTGGATATGCTGAGCCCGAATGCATTAATAGATCAGGTTACACTTAGCAGGCCCTGCATCTAGTGCCAGGTAACTAAACTAAACTCATCAAGGACTTTGAAAGACCATGTTGTTGAAGAAGACACCATCCTGACAATTCATTATGAATTCCTTGTCCTCTGACTTCATTCCACTCCACCCAAAGAATGTGAAAGTAATTATACAGAGTGTCATGAGGTTGAAATAATCAAAACAAATATTCAAAATGATACGTCAAAAAAACTTAAATTGGGAAATTTCACCATCATTTCTCAAGGCTTCAATATCAATTTAAATACGTCTCCTCAATTCATTTACTGTATCTACTGGCATAGAATACACAATGTTTTTCGGAGTATAAAAATAGTCTTTCGGAGTCATATCAGAAGATCGAGCAGGCCCATTTGTGGGTGCATCTTTGCCTCTAGCTATCCATTCATACGGATACTGCGCATTCAAACAATTACGTACGTTTGACATATAACGTGGCGGAGCACCGTAATATAATTGTAATATAAGTTTATTCAAGGGTGGGGATCTGATAAATCTGGTTATTCGTTTTTGCGGGGTGCTGAAATGAAAAGATGGAACCCAAACTCTTGCTGATAAGAGGTTACTTTGATTGAATGAGGATTTTCTTCAGCATAATCAGTCATTCCACTCCGTGTAAAACAGGCCTCATCTGTAAGCAGAATTCTTCGTGTGGAGTTCCTATGTTGATTTCTGTATTTTTCGATGAACCGGCAGAAACGTAGACGTTGTTAAATTGCATAGGGTGGAAGATCTCGTACCCGTTGAATATGAAATGGGTGCAAATATTTGCTTACCCCTAGCTCTGAGCTCGATCGTCTGCTGCTGAAATTTAGATTTCCTTCAATCCGATTTAGAATATATTTCCCAAACTCTGGACTTTTTACTTTATGTTTACGAAGATGTATTTCAACAGCTGCGAAGGTTTAACGTTTGGTAAGAGAAACTTCGAAAATCTTTCACTGTACACTCTTCTTGATTCTCACCCATTCGTTTCTCTAGCAATGTTCAAAAATCGATAGAATATCGGTACAGAGTACCCAAGTGGCGTCCTTTAATTTTCACGATGAATGTGAAAGAAAAAATGGTTAAGGCTTTCGCGGCCGAGGTCTTCAGTATTACTACTTTTCTTCGGGTTTGAAGGCCGTCGTTCTTTAGAATTTCTTCCTGGCGTTTCGCTAGCGCGAGTGGCTAGCTTCTTCAGAGGCTCACTCATCTTGACTAGTCATCGGAATAATAGTCAAGATGAGGCTTCTGAAGAAGCTAGCCACTCGCGCTAGCGAAACGTCAGAAAGAAATTCCAAAGAACGACGGTCTTCAAATCCGAAGAAAAATAGTAATACTGAATGTGAGAGAAAATTTCAAACTGAAATCAAATGTAACTTTTGACAATCTGTGCCTAAAAAAATTGTTGTTCTAAAATTGTTCGTTCTGTTGACCAGCTGACGAACGTCAACCCTCAGAAGTCGAAACTTGTGCGAGCAATGGATCAACGAGGCCTTACCTTTTAACGTTCGATTACCCAGCACGGTGGCCCGGCGAGGATTCGAACCCCGGCCTTCCGCTTGATAGGCAGATATGCCTGCACAAGATCTTGTGATAGTTCTTTTCCCGCAAGTATTGGAGACATCCTATAAAAAGAAGGAGGTCCAAACTCCTGATGGCTTCATAATTCTCTTATGCACACGCTCCAAACACATTCGTCGTTTTGCTTATTTTCGAGGAAGGTATAACCGGGGAATGGGCGAATTGAGATGTGAGCTCCTTTGAAATTGCAACGTTTTGCGGGTTTCTACGTCAAATTATAGCAGCTTCCCCATTGGAACATCCCGAAAAGTAGAGTATCCACCCCCTTTCCCAAAAGATATTATATCAAGTGTGATATATCTTTCGGTGATGATGAGTAAGCTCCATTCACGGAAAAATTGGTTCCATAACCATCACAGAATATAGTATCAGTTTTATAGAAGAATGAGGCTATATCCACAGTCATTTACATGCTTTCAATTCATTTGCCAGTTAAAATAGCATATAATAATAATAATAAATTGTCTTCATTTAAATACTTCTTTAGATATATCACTCCAAACGAAATATACTGCCACGAGCTTGGGTTGAAAGAAGAATGAAAATTTCAGAAACAAATTTTTTCTGTGTATACATTTCGGTGGATGTGTCATATCTGACACTCTGTAAAAAAATTGAATGTATGGTGGGGGACCTATAGGAGGAGAGATAATTCGTATCGCCCAGGCGTTGAAATATGCACTCAGATATTCTCATTATTATTGTTCGTTTCGAAAATATTCGTGGTTTCTTTCCAAAGACATCAAACGCGGCCATTTTGTTTTGGATATTCAGAATGATACAATATTTCAAAAATATTCTACTCGTTTCAATTGATCTAACGCCCGATCTCCGATGCCATCGAAAATATATGTGAAGTAGCTGCTGACTACAAGAGGAGGAAGTTTCGGGTATGAATTTAATATAGAAATTGAACTTCCTGGAGGCACAAATCGACGTATCGTTCGACATTCGGTCTCTGAATCGAAGAGATTCAAGTTTCCTTCAAACCGTTCTGTATATTACTCAATGAAACAATGACATATTTTGTGAGGACTATGAAATATAAGATTTCGAACGCATGGACACTCCACGATTGGTATTGTTACGATATTTCCTTGGAAAATCTTAATTCTTACACCACTGTTACGATAATCCCTGGGTTCATCGATCAAAACACCAAACTACTTTTATTATAACTCTCTATCACAATACAATACAACACAATCAATTAAATCGCTCCGATAACTTTCCAATGCTCGCTACTAAAACTCTCTGTACTAACAATTCTACACCTTCGCACTTAGCAATAACAAAACTCTCTCCACTTAGCTCTACTAAACTCGCTCCACTTAGCTCTGAATACAAACTTCCGAATAACCAACTGTGCGATTAAACTTCACTCTGCGACGAAGCCTGTTCTGTATGTATATATATATATATATATATATATATATATATATATATATATATATATATATATATATATATATATATATATATATATATGTAGAAATTGATGTTTTCACGGATCTTCGATATGCAAGATGAATTTTCTGGAATTTTTATCCGTTAGGTATCTTCTGATTTGTTCGACGTTTCGAATTTCATTTTGAATTCATTCTCAAGAACTGTGAGACGAATATCTGTCCATACCGTCCTGGTCAATCACTCCTCTTACGAAGTAACCAAGCAAGAGTAAGCAAAGACTTCAATTGTCAGTTCTCCATGGAAACTGGTATTTATAATGATCCTCTCCAGTTATTATCCGACTAGGTCCGATATTATTGATGATTATATCGTTAGCTGCTCTCTAAGGTTGTATCCTGCCCATCCAGGTATTATGTAGAAATTGATGTTTTCACGGATCTTCGATATGCAAGATGGATTTTCTGGGTTTTTTATCCGTTAGGTATCTTTTGATTTGTTCGACGTTTCGAATTCCATTTTGAATTCATTCTCAAGAACTGTGAGACGAATATCTGTCCATACCGTCCTGGTCAATCACTCCCCTTACGAAGTAACCAAGCAAGAGTAAGCAAAGACTTCAATTGTCTGTTCTCCATGGAAACTGGTATTTATAATGATCCTCTCCAGTTATTATCCGACTAGGTCCGATATTATTGATGATCATATCGTCAGCCGCTCTCTAAGGTTGTATCCTGCCCATCCAGGTATTATGTAGAAATTGATGTTTTCACGGATCTTCGATATGCAAGATGAATTTTCTGGGTTTTTTATCCGTTAGGTATCTTCTGATTTGTTCGACGTTTCGAATTCCATTTTGAATTCATTCTCAAGAACTGTGAGACGAATATCTGTCCATACCGTCCTGGTCAATCACTCCCCTTACGAAGTAACCAAGCAAGAGTAAGCAAAGACTTCAATTGTCTGTTCTCCATGGAAACTGGTATTTATAATGATCCTTTCCAGTTATTATCCGACTAGGTCCGATATTATTGATGATTATATCGTCAGCCGCTCTCTGAGGTTGTATCCTGCCCATCCAGGTATTACGTAGAAATTGATGTTTTCACGGATCTTCGATATGCAAGATGAATTTTCTGGGTTTTTATCCGTTAGGTATCTTCTGATTTGTTCGACGCTTCGAATTCCATTTTGAATTCATTCTCAAGAACTGTGAGACGAATATCTGTCCATACCGTCCTGGTCAATCACTCCCCTTACGAAGTAACCAAGCAAGAGTAAGCAAAGACTTCAATTGTCTGTTCTCCATGGAAACTGGTATTTATAATGATCCTCTCCAGTTATTATCCGACTAGGTCCGATATTATTGATGATTATATCGTCAGCCGCTCTCTAAGGTTGTATCCTGCCCATCCAGGTATTATGTAGAAATTGATGTTTTCACGGATCTTCGATATGCAAGATGAATTTTCTGGGTTTTTTATCCGTTAGGTATCTTCTGATTTGTTCGACGTTTCGAATTCCATTTTGAATTCATTCTCAAGAACTGTGAGATATATATATATATATATATATATATATATATATACATATATAATATATATATATATATAATATATATACATATACATATATATATATATATATATATATATATATATATATATATATATATATATATATATGAAGCGAAGGGTAGTCTTGACTGACTAGTTAAGGATAAATACGGAATGTTGTTGGGGATGCAGTCAAATCACTGGGCTGTTGTTTAAAGAATAATCTTTGTCATCTGGTCGAGCTTTCGAGAATGTTTATTGTCTTGATAAACGGAATAAACATTCTCGAAAGCTCGACCAGATAACAAAGAGTATTCTTCAAACAACAGCCCAGTAATTTGACTGCATCCCCAACAACATTCCGTATTTCTATATATACATATATATATATATATATATATCTATATCTGCGTACCTATCAAGAATCCTCGAGAGAAGCCCCGATGACGTGTCTCGAATTCTCCAGGCGGCAATCAACGGGTTTCAGGAAAATGACGTTCGCTACGACGCGATCCCTCATCTGCGTTTACGATCTAGTCAGGACCGGCGCTAGGAGAGCGCTAGGAAATTCGTAACACTATCCCCCTCTCAATTTTGATAGTCCCGATTAAACAATATCTCTTCATTCACATTGTAACATTTTAGCCCCTCGAGGTGTACGACCTTCATTTTTGTTCTAGGCCTACGTTGCACCCTGTACACCAAATCATCATCCTGCGATGAAGGTTGTTCAGCCACACCAGATCTCCATCTTGAAATCTGCAAGTATTTTCCTTCCGATAGTACCGCGCCTTCCTCCAGTCAATACGCTCTGGCATCTCTTGTTGTTTACTGAATGGAACACTTCTTGATGGTTGATAAATCGATTGGACTTGGCCAATGTTGACTTTCTGTTTGACCAAGTCAGCGCTTCCAGTTTTTTTCATCTCGGACATGTTACTTGTACCTCCAACGCGACACCTGGCGGCTCTCACAGGGATGGCTGGTTTTGTCTTCACCCAGGCTTGTCCGAAACCCGATTTGTTGGTGGAATCATCCGATGGCCAGGCGCTGCGCTGCATTCAAGGTCATTATTCACTGCCACACGAGCTAATTCCTTCGATAGTGCAGGGATTCTCGCAGTTTCCGGTAATCGTGGTTTCACAGGCATTGCCCTTTCTGCTGGAGTTGTAAGGACAAATTCTTCTCCTCCGAACCTTATAATCTTTTGCTCATTGTCGAATGAAATTCCATAGTCACGGATCAAGTCATTTCCGAGTTCATCTTCTATATCGGCAACGTAAACTGTATCTATGATGGTTAGTCGCCCAAGAATCAACGTAATTTCAGCTTCTCCTCGAATAGGTGCGTTTTCACCAGTGATTGTCCAAAGCACGACGTTGGATGATATAGGCTTCACGTTTCCAGGCCGAAGGATGTCGCTGCGTACCAAGGAAACTGCAGCACCGGTGTCTATGGTGCATATAACGTCGATTTTATTTAATTTTCCTGGAGTGGTAAGGCTCTCAGATGTTCTTTTCAGCCTGTTAACACTGATGACCCTCGGTGACCTTGACCTCGCAGGTGATTGCGTAGTTGTCGGCGTCCTGGCAGGCAAGCTTGGATTTTGCTGGCATTCTCACTTAACAATCTTTCATGAAATGCCCTGATCTTCCACATCTATAACACCTACTCTTTGTCATTCTATTCCAGAAGTTTTTTATAAAATGCCCCGGCCTTCTACAGCTATAGCAGATCCTCTGCGACATTTTCATCCAACACTGTTTTATAAGATGTCCTGGTTTTCCACATCTATAGCACGTTCTCTTCTTCTGGGTTCTCATTCCACTTATCATTAATTCAATTTCTTCCAGAAATTTTCCAAATGAACCGCTCGTTGCGCCAGATCTATGTACAGGATCGTCAATTGTTACCGCTCGCACTTTCGGCCTCGACGTGTTGAAGGTCGCCTCCACTTCTAGCGAACGTACCAAGGCATCGCTACTCCTTTTGAAACATGTAAGTCCCAGAGTTCTTTGGATTTCTGGGTCTCTAAGTCCGTCAATAAATATCTGCACAGCCAACTGTTCCTTGAAATCTCCAGGCGCTTCTGGATAGGCCAGCTAGATTAGACGTCTAACATCTGCCTCAAATTCCTGCAAGTTCTCACCTGCTCTTTCTGTGCGAATCTTCATTTGTGCCCGGTACAGCTGTTTTCGGTGTTGATCGCCATACCTCAACTCCAGTGCAGAAATCAGGTCCTGATATTGCTTCTGCTGTTCTATGGGTATCGTTTGTAATATACCCAAAGCTGGCCCTCTTAAAGCTATTATTAGTGCCATAGCTTTTTCTTCGTCGCCCCATCCATTAGTTTCTGCCGCAGCCTCAAATTGTCGACGGTACATGGACCAAGACGACTGACCATCAAAATTCAGTGGTTTCACGGAAATTCCTGACGTGGCAACACTGTCTCGGCGATCACGGTTCTTGAGAAGAGCTATCTGTTTTTCTAGACCTCTCATTTCATTTCTCATCTCCTCTCGCACTATATCCACTTTCTTATTGACGTCATCGTCGATTTTCTTGACGTCTCCCTTCAGTTCTTCCTTTAGGTCTTCTTTCAGTTCCTTCAGATCTACTCTTAGTTCTCCTTTCAGTTCTTTCATTTGTTCTTTTGTTTTATGTAAAACATGCTCGAATAACTTGTTCTCGAACGTTCTGGAAGTCTGCTTTCCATTGTTTTTCTATTAGAACTAATTCATTCTTTTGTTCTCCTCTCACCTTCTTCTGTTCTAGAATTTTTTGGATCGCTTCTTCTCGTTCTATTTTTTCACGTTCTCGTTCTTTCCTCCGTTCTTCTAGAATTTTGTGGAGTGTTTCTTCCCGTTCTTTCTTTTCATCTTCTCGTTCTTTCTTCATTTTCGAGAATTTTCTGGAGTGATTCTTCCCGTTCTTTCTTTTCACTTTCTCGTTCTAATTGTCGTTCTCTTTTTTCTTCCTGTCGTCGCTTTTCCTCTTCTTGTTTCTCCTCCTGCCGTCGTCTTTCATAATCCGCGAATTGGTTTTGGATTAACTTAAACATGTCCTCCATCGTATCGTAAGATGTACTTCTCGTATTCACCATAAATTGTTTTTATTACCAGCAAAAATTCCACTTCCGACACCACTGTTACGATATTTCCTTGGAAAATCTCAATTCTGACACCAATGTTACTATAATCCCTGGGTTCGTCGATTAAAACACCAAACAACACTAAACTACTTTTATTATAACTCTCTATCACAATACAATACAACACAATCACTTAAATCGCTCCGATAACTTTCCAATGCTCGCTACTAAAACTCTCTGTACTAACAATTCTACACCTTCGCACTTAGCAATAACAAAACTCTCTTCACTTAGCTCTACTAAACTCGCTCCATTCAGCTCTGAATACAAACTCCCGAATAACCAACTCTCCGAATAAACTTCACTCTGCGACGAAGCCTGTTCCGTATATATATATATATATATATATATATATATATATATATATATATATATATATATATATATATATCTGCGTACCTATCGAGAATCCTCGAGAGAAGCCCCGATGACGTGTCTCGAATTCTCCAGGCGGCAATCAACGGGTTCCAGGAAAATGACGTTCGCTACGACGCGATGCCTCATCTGCGTTTACGATCTAGTCAGGACCGGCGCTAGGAGAGCGCTAGGGAATTCGTAACAGTATTTTCTGTAGATCATTCAGATATCTGATAGAATTGTCCTATGCTTGATGGAAATCCATGATACATATAATTGAATAAATGAATCTGGTGTGGTTCTCACTAGGAAGTTAACCAACCCAGTTCTGTTAGCTTTTTGTCAAAAGTGATTGTTTTATCATCAAGAATCATTTGGTAGTTCTGTGGTGATTGTAGAAAGATTTTTTTCATTATGGATGGTTCTTCGCTTCAGTCTGAGGAATCAATGAGATTTGATCACAAATGAATGATAAACATTGCCATTAAAAACATAATATCTAGATAAGAAGCCAGCCATGCGCTTGCAACAACACTCACTGACAGAGGTAGGGACTTGCAGAATGAGTTGAGGAGGACTGGTACCGTCTTTAGAAGTTGTTATTCCACCGATTTTCTCCTCGTCCTTGGTAGTGACAATCAACGGGTCCCCAGACGGATTATTATTGTCAGGTTTTTGATTGGCAACACTGAAGGCAGAGTTTTCCTCTTTGGTGATACTCATATAGTAACATGTATCATCCTTTTTCATTATATGACGTGGTCCAGGATTCAACAGTATGGTGTCTTCATAGAACTCCGGTAGTTGAGCAGGCCGAACACCTACGAGAGCCACACCATATCTGGAAAAAGAAATCACAACATCACATAAAAAGGTTCATTTTATGCCCATTGATGTAGCTCAACATTTTCAACAATATACGGAAACATTCGAAGAAATAACTTCACAGTGCAGGTTCCCGATGTAACTTAAGTGGAAGTATCTCTTCTAGCTGTGGCCGAAGACTAGCAAGAGCATTATTTCCCCAAATCTACAATGTTGTTAATTTACATTCGTTGGCGAGTTATCTAGGGCGAATGTCCAACGTTTTCGTGATAACAAGATGGCTCAGTCTCTTAATAATTCAGCCTGACAAATGGTGGGGTAGAAACAAGTATTAGTTCGGACTTCCATCTTCTACACATATGATTAACCATGTTGAAACCTGCTTCAAGAAATTCATCTCATGGAAAAAAAACAATTGAACCAATGAATCGCGAATGATGGAATCGGGATACACGGTGAAGTTATCAAATGCATAACTCTCAAACTCTGAAAATGAAAGGAGAAATTAATAAAAAATAAGGTTATTTGATGTCAGAGATTCAATCAAATGATGCACTCCAATACGAAAAATTCAATGGATTACGGTGAAAGAATGAAATCAAAAATGCAATTGATCGAAAAAATTGCTATGGTGGCAGAAGAAGTCACCATTTCAATCTCTCTATATGTCTTTGTGTGCCTTATTTGATTGAATCAGTTCGGACCAATTATTCGACAGGATTTTATTTCTTCCTCATCTTGGACTTTTGTTTAACTTCGGCTCATTCATTGTCAAAGTTTGAGAGTTATATAGTTGATTGCTTCATCGTGTATTTCATTTTCATTATTCGCGATTCATTGGCTTAATGGACTTTTTCTTTCATTCCATTAGTTTTCTGTAACGGCTTTCAATAGAGTTAATCATATAGACAATGGAAGTCTGAACCAATACCACTCAGCAAGAAACATTGTGAAACACATTCAAGCGAGAGTTTTGAGTACGTTGTTCACATGGATACCGTAGTGTAAAATCGTAGTGTTCTACCTTATGGTGGTAGGTCCAATCGGCCTAAATAGGGGCAAGAATTGTTTATTTCAAAATTTCACCTCAACGGATGGTCCTTCTAAAGAATAGTTATCAACGATAAGATTGGAACTTTTGGTGTGAAAGTTAAAACTTTTTGTAGAGATAACACAAACACCAAACTGATAACATATTTATCACTTTCATTCTCTATAAGATGCTAACCTTGTTGGTTGTAAATAATATCAGTTCGGTGTTAAGGTAGTTGATCTTGCTCTACAAAAAGTTTAATCAACTATTTTCTAGAAAATTTCCAACATTTTTTCGTAAGTTCAGTGTCTAACAAGTTATTGCGTTGGAAACATGAGAATAATCACTGTCTTATACATATACACAGGAAGAAAGGGGTAGCAGTGTAGTGTTCAAAGAACACAGCATGAATCAAAGAAGAGGAGAAACGAATTAAATTAAACTTAAAATTTTTGATCTTCTCAAACCTCGGGAGAAACCTATGCCTTAAGGTGTTCAAAAGTTCAGCTGTTCTATTGGAAAAAAATCCCCGAGCAATAGAGGATTGGCAGGACTTCAAGCTCATAACACAGGGGTGGGAATTCCCCCTCGTTGGGACATCCGTGTTGATACTGCTGAGCGTGAAAATATTCATAGAAGAGAGACAAGTTCCGATCCTTCTACGATACTTCAGCGAAATGAGCGAGCCCTTGAGCGAAGAATCATCAACAAGACAGGCTTTTTTCCAAAAAGATTCAAGATGTTCCAGTTGACGATTCGTTGCCGTGCCCACACATAAGAACTATATTTCATGTAAGGCCGTATCTGTCTGTACCTTGTAGATCATTACTTTGGTCGAGGTGATAATATAATCATCTGGGAAGCACCTTTAGCGATTGATCTCATGATAGATCATCACTGAGCGTAAATCGCTTCGAAATACTTGAATTTAAGCTCCTGACATACGAATCTTGGATCAAGATAGAGCAGCTTACTTTGGGAAGGGACATTCCTGTGTTTTTCCAGCAATAAATTCCACCAAGTTGATGTTACCTCTAGAATTGAAGCTTGTGGAACCTCTGAATTTATTGATAGAATATCAGATGATACCCGCATATGGAGACCTATCAGGCAAAAAACTCTTCAACGAATCATACAATTGAGGAAGTAAACCATTAGACGGTAGTTCAGAAGGAAGATCTCGATGCCAAACTCGATCAAACCATTTCACTCCAGTCTACGACGGTAAAAAAAAGTGTAAACTGTGTATTTATCCCATACAGCACCGATTCTTCCCCTCTATTTCAAAATCTACCCTGTGCCTAGAGTTGCTTTTTTGGAGGGGGGTAAAAACCACCCTTATTCGAAAAAAAATTTCAAAATTGGATCTTGGAGCATGTAATGAACTGAAATCATATTTACATCAGTAAAATCAATCAACTGATAATTTTCAATATAATTTATGGTTCAGTAATCAGTGTTGCCCTTAACACCCCCCCCCCCTTATGACAGAATATCATCAGAAAATTATAATTAAAATGTTATTTGGCAGTTATTCAACTTATTCTTCAGTATCTATTCGCATTCAATTTCAGATTTAGCTTGTATCTACCATCTACTTCAAAGTTGAGGTTGTGCCTGGGTTGATTTTTATTCATCAGAGGTGAAAACTACCCCTATTCAGAAGAAATCACAAAATACTAGTTTTGAGCGTGCAGTCATCTGTAAATACGTTGAATTGACCTTGATAGACAATTTCTGATCTTTTACACAGTTTCGACCTCTAAAAGCCACCCCTATACTTATATAGTTAGTTTAGATTTTCATTAACAAATTATATCGAAATTGTTAGTAACCGGGAAACCCAACTGTATGGAAATTCAGATTGAGACTCTACTTTAAAGTCACCTCTATACTCGGGGTTGCTTTTGATTTTGATGGTGAAAACTACCCCATTACAAAAAGGTTGAGTATAGATTTGGATGTGTGATCGATTGAAATAATCTTCAAATGTATTTAAAATATTTTTCATCAACTTTTCATTAAGTCCACTTCAAAATACAAGTACCGACTGGTTAATAAAACATTTAGACTTTTCAATTGTCTCATGGAATATTCTCGGCACTCCATTGTATATATATATATACATCACGCTAACATTATTGCGTCCTTTCACAAAACGACACTACTGCGTCCCCTTGAATTCTTGTATTTAGGGAGAGTTTTATAGCGAATACTTTTTCTCCTCATTAAATGCATTCCGTATCTATTTTCAGATTTTCATTACCATCAAAAATAAAAACAATGATATTCACGCCCTAACTGCGTCCCCTCAAAAGTGGGCCTTTACTGCGTCCATCGAATATACGTTTTCATGTTGAGTACTATCTTGCGTCCTGAAAATATATTATTGTACACAATCAGACTGATGCTGCGTCCAGCAGTGTTGCCAGATTCATTTCTGCTCACAACCTATATGCGAAATGCTTTCATTTCATGTGTTATTGAAAATTGACTTCACAAAAGACGACTAATTTGGGAAAAAAAAATCTCGATCAGAATCACGCGAAAAAATATATTCCTATCAGATTGATTTCATATTTCTCAATTTCCTATCAAGGCTGTAGATATTTCGAACTCACACATAATTGTTACCACAATAGTATATTGTTCCATGATCAAGGAATGATAATACATTCTTCACGAGAATGAAGTTTGCAGTTCGAGCAGTAGGCGAGTGCTGTATATCATACGAGTGAGCAATTAGCATTCAATGCGAGTTATACATTATACTTCTTCCTCGGTTACATCAGATGAAAGCGGAATGATTCAACGAATAACATGAACTTCAAATTTGATATTATTCGGAATTTTCATTTAGGTACGATTGCATAAGCAAGTAGAGCTTTTATTGTTCAGAATTTGACATTCCATGAAAGACCTGATTAAATGTGTAGTGACAACTATATTTCTAAAACAATGAATTCTTCGTTTCATCCGGTGAAGAAATGAATTTGAAGATATACCACAACTGTAACAAAATGAAATTATTGTGTGATCAGGTGTGGAAATGGAATTGAAGACATACAATAAACATCATTGTTTTATCAAAAACAGTTTAGAGAGCAGTTTCATGTTTTACCCTTAATAGTAGATTATACCACGAGTCAATAATGACAGCTATCATTCTAGAGGAATGTTTATGAACCGAGCCACGTTAGCGGCGAGGATGTAAAATATTCCGAGAGGATAATAGCTACTATTGCGAGTGTTATACTCTACTTTATTTACGATTGATTTATACAATTTCTGGAGGTGTACAGGTGAATGATTCTCCAGTTTCTTCATTTTTATACAAATACACAAACACCACCAATGCGTTTGACACTGAACTTTGGAGTTTGGTTATATCGTTTCTATGGTGATATTAATCTCAAGAACTTTTGTGATTGGACTAGAAGAGGAAATAAAGACTATAAATCCCTGCCATAAATCACTAAGAGAATCATGTATGGCATTATACTGAGGAAACCATGCGTATATTACTTATATTATGTAATAGTCGTAAACAAAATTCTTTATTCGATAGTTTAGTGTATTTGAAATAAGAGGTACAAAAATATGTTATTTTCCCAATGAGAATTCTACCCATCACGTATCAAACGGACCTTGATAAAAAATTAGCACAATTTATTGTTGAATTGAATTCAGGCGACATAAAAGAGTATACAATTCAATTCTTGATATAAAAAAATATCTGAATATATTTTATTTTTCAATTTTCAAGGTTTCTTTTGTCAACCAGAATGAAAGTCATCAATCAGAACAATGTTGTTGAAACTTTTCCTAGAGATCAATTAGCCTAACACCAAACTGATATCAATTTTTGTCTCATGAAGATGATAACATTGTTAGCGAAATGCGCGTCATATCAGTTTGGTGTTGTTGAAGTAATTGATCTCTAGAAAATGTTTCAACTTTCACACCAGAAGTTTCAATCACATCGTTTGATGTTGCTGAGGAAAATTGTTCATTAAAATTCAATGAATGTTACCATTTAGAATGATGAAATAAGAACAACCAGATATTTCTGTTACCTTTATTTCAGTTCGAAGAAAACGACAAAATACTGAGGTGATGACATCCATGAATTGTAGGAAACCAAAAGGAACTAAAGATGAATTGATAAAGCAAAAGTAAACCATTGATCATATAGAGAAAACATTCTTGAATTATTCACATTAATTTTTAGTACATTTATTCTGTATAAATACTTTGATTTTCATCCAATCTTTATTTTCGAACACTTTGGGAAACTTAGTTTTCATTCCTTCACATTCTTGCCGTTTTGGTAGATATTCATTCTTTATATGAAAACGAAAATATTCTGTAGCATTTTTTTTCGTTCCTCGGTCCTTTTCACCATTTTTTTTTTATTTTTGTACAAGTAATATACGTACTTTGTGCTAATTTTAACGGCTTCGTCTTCGCTTAAATTAAGGATATCTCCTATTTCAGTTGAGTGATTAATATTTTGTATCAACAGACAATGAGCTACTAGGAGATTTTTACAAATGGAGAGTCCAAGTTTTTCCACTATATCATGTATGGCAATTTAACGTTTATTTTTACTATGTCCTAATTGAATTCTTGAGCGGTGCTATAATAATGTAGAAATGAAAGAAGAGCTTCTGTATCTACCAATTTTACAAGAATAGAATCGCCATGCTCTCCACCTCGGCTAAAACGTGAAGGATAATTCGCGGATCTGCTTCTTCTTGATTGCTATTTAGTGAATATATTTGGATCATCATTTTTAGCTATAAGAAACACGTATTTTGGGTTCTCAAATCCTCCCGCTATAATCAGGAACTCATTATCTCCCAATGAACTTGGCCCATTCTGTACAAAATAATTCGTTAAAAAATTAGCAGTGATCTTTTGTTTGAGGAAGATTTGAAAACATTTTTTTGAGACAGATATCTGAAACTCAGTTACATTTGAATCACTTCGTTTAGACCTTTCCGCATTCTTAGGCGAATTATTATTGTAGGTATCGAACACAACTATAGTATAATCCTTGTTTTTGAACTGTGTTTCCTTCCTTCGGTTATAATTTTGCCAAGAAATAGTTTACCCAACTCAGTGAAGGTCATTAACGAGGATGGTTTGAATTCTCGAATTGAAACCATTCTATACAACTCTTTTTTCTGCTTCATCTTTTCAGGTCCACTTCTATTGTAGATGAGACGCATGCCTTTTATGTTGAATAATCTGATGTAATTTCTAGGGTAGCCAGTAAATTCTTCGAAAACAATTATTCGAAAACAATTATTCGAATACAATTATTCGAATGCAGTTGTTCGAATATAACAATTATTCGAAGAGTACAATTTTTTGAAAAAAATTTTTCGAAAAAAAGTATCCGAAAATTATTTCAGTTTAATAAATTAAAAATAGATAGAAAGAGGTAAAGGTAGCGAATACGGTAACATCACCGATTTTCTTGAACTTTGCAAAGATGATTCAGAACACTATAAAATCATCATAACCATCGAAATTTTTGTGCGGAACCAAACCTTTGGAAGTTATGACATGATGACATTTGACAAGATGTTGGCAAGTATCTGTAATTCCTAATTGTGTTAGTTTAGGTTGGTTTAGGCTAAGTTAGGTTTGGTCAGGTGAACTGAGGTTAGTTGATTAGTTAGCTAAGGTTGGCAAGGTTAGTTTTCGGAAGATTAGGGTAGGTTGGTTGGGGTTTGGTTAGGTTAGTTAGGTTGGGTTAGATTAGGTCGCAAATTTTTTCAAACATCATTTGAAAGTTTATAATTGAAATTCGTTTAGGCTGATAGGTTAGTAAGGTTGGTTTAGGTTACGATAGTCACATTAGGCATTCCAGATCACGTGATATCTGGGTGGCTAACACAAGTTTTGACCAATCACACACTCGTTTGCAGAAAACAAACGATAGTTTCTGGGGGGCAGATGGCGGCGTATTGGTTCATTTCGATTCATTTGATATTTTTATTAATACACAATTTAAAATTTGTTTTCGAATTCGAGTGATTGCTTTCGAATAATTGTTATCTTCGAAGAATTACTCTTCGAAGAATTGTTTTTCGAATAATTGTATTCTGATAATTGTTCTTCGAAAAACTGTATTCGAATAATTTACCTAGACCCAATTTCTAGTTGTTCAAGAAGAAATTTCTTGCTGTGGATTTTGCGTTCTACTAGTACTGGCAGAACCAATATTTTGGACACTAGATGTTTTTCTACAACTCAGATGATATTCAACTTTTTCACTTTCAATTAAAATGGCGTCTTTTCTTTCCAAAATTTTTAGGCCAACAATATTCTTTTTTCTCTGCGGTACCAACTTCAGTTTGTAGACCCCGTTTTGTAAGGTTTTGCACAACCAATTTGTCCTGAGTTTCAACAGATTCTCCACATATAATGCTCTCTATTTTATACCTAGTGAAAGTTTTTAAAATAATTTTTGCAAAAATGCATATGATAATGTAATTAATGATAAGACTAGCACAATTAAATACAGATAGGTAAAACCTCATGTTGCTTTTGCTCACTGTCGTTGAGCGCGCAGAGGTCTTCCGGGCAAAGTGCATGCGGGAGACACGCATGAATTTGATATCGGCGCGGTTATCACGTGTCCTATCGATCTCAACCTATGACAATTTTGTTTAAAAACTTCTGTGATGTTTTTGCTTCAATTCACTCGCAGGAAGTATGTGAAAATTCCTGAAGATAAAAAAGTTTTTCGATTGCTCAAGAAATCAATGCACAAAAAATAAATACGAGTATTTCTTATTTTTTTCTGAGAAGAAGAAGTGAGTTTTCAAAAATGCGGCCGCACTGACACCAGCGCCAAGATTTCTACTTTCGAATAAAAAAAATTTACTCTGATATCTCTAATAGTTTTCGAGTTATCACGAGTTATATCTAAAAAAATACGTTTTTTGGATTTTCCATTTTTTCACACATTTTTTGCTATAGAAAGAGTCAGCCCCAGCTGGCGATGTCGTAAATATCGATTTGTAATAGCCAATAACATTCCCAATAACAATACACCACTCGTTTTGTTCTACCTCAATTTGTTTTTGTTTTTTTCGTGATAGAAGCGTCTTTCGAGCGCGTTTTTACTCCACTATATGAGGGAAGCAATATCAGTGGATGATCGACTAGCTGTAACGTTACGATTTTTGGCAACCGGTCAATCCTACGAGGATTTGAAGTTTTCGGCAATTATATCACCTCAAGCATTGAGCAATATAATCCCAGAAACATGCTAGTAAATTTTTGAAGTTCTTAGTGAAGAATACATGAAGGAAAGTACGTAAGAAATGGTTATTTCAACAGGAAAAATCTGTATATTTTTTAGTTCCCAGTCACTACGCAAGAATGGTTGAATATTGAAAAATATCCTGAAGCGGTGGTGTGAAAGGGCAATAAATTTTCCTTCGAAGTGCGCAGGTCGGTCCGAAATATCCAAACTAGCTGAAATATCGCGGATCTCTCCACTCGTGCCTTGTTGCCAAATTTATGGACGCCCTAAAGTACATTAGGTGCAACGGGTATTTTGTAAAAGTATACGCTTTCACGATTGACAGCGCCCCCCAAACAGATTTTTGTTGAACTAAAGATATATTTCGACTTTCATTGGACACATGATGGTGCATCCACTTATTATTTTTTCTAAACCAGATAACATTTTTGAGTGACGTCAGAAATGGATGTATCTGATATCTGCCGATAGGTCTCGGTATGTAGGACCTTCCAAAAAATCGGCATGGACCTCCCACATAGTTGTACGAATTTATAATGGTAAAACTTTACTGCGTCCGAAATACGGACGCACTATTGTAGAGGACGCAGCAATGAATGGTACAAACCCAATGTATGGACGTAATAAAGTATGCTGGATATATATATATATATATATATATATATATATATATATATATATATATATATGTGTGTATGTGTGCGTGTGTGTGTGTGTATTCTTCAATATACTAATGTACATACTCTGATTTCTACAAAAATCATTTTTGGTTTTTTCCCATAACTCGCTCAGTCTTAAGTACTCAAATCCACCAAAAAAGTATTTTGTAGCTTTTTTCAAGAGCTATAAGCTCATTCACATAATTTTTTGTTTCAGATTATATTTTTGAAAAGGTTCATGCTGAAAGGGCTCAAAAAAGGTAAATTGCGCGAACCCTCACAATATTTAACTGACCATATCTTACTCTATTTTCATCCAGCAGAAAAAATGAAACACCAAAATTTTCAGAGGAAAATTAAATTCAATTTTGCATGTGATCAATACTTTTCGAGTTATTTCGAAGAAATGCTGATTTTTCGCTGAATTACGTATATGACTTTTTCTCTTCAATCTCAATTTTTTCCAAAACTACGTAGTTTCAGTTGATGAAAACCTCAGAATCCATTATGAGAACATGAATGAAGTGAATTATGGAGTAACAACGATTTTTTTCGAAGGAGGGGGGGAGAGAGGATGAGTTATTCATATTTTTTTTCAACGAAAAAATAGGATTCAATATTATTTCCTTCATACCTCGGTCAATTTTGATGCTAGAAACTCCTATGAATGACAAAAATGAAGGATTTTCGAAGGACTTTAAAAAAGGTCTCATGCGTTTTCCCGAAAAATGCATTGGTTTCTGGTTATTGTACGTAAAAACTTTCCATTTTGGCGTTTGAAAATACCAATCAACTTTCAACAAGCAATTATTCAGTTCGTAGTGGGTTTGCATACATCACAAATGAACGATCGCCTCTGTTTTTTCAGAGGCTATAATTTTGCACTCTGCAGGTTTTTCGATGAGATGCATATTTTTCCAGTTATTCGCGAAAAACGATCTGAAAACGTGTTTCTTTTGCCTGAAAACCGACGATTTCACTCGTGAAAAAGTCGAAAAGTATTGTTTTTCGGAATAAACTTCATTAAACAAAAAGTGCTCAGAATTAGTCGATCTATTGATTTCCGCACTTATTTTCAATAAAAAAATTTCCACCTCCAAGAAGGGGTAGCATCCACCCCCAGGAAGAAAGCAACCTTCGGCACAGGAAAGATTCTGAAAAATAGGGTATGTAGATCTTGAATCCAAATTTTCATGCAAATCGGTGCTGTATGGGATAAATACACGGGAAAATGGTCATAGACTAGACTATTTTTGAAATGTTGAGTATAACAGCTAACGTTTTCCCAAATTTTCGATGGAATGCTGCAAAATATGTGAAACATACACCAATGAGTCACAGGTTGATCTTTGATAGCAAAATTCGTATTTTTGATCAAAAGTCATTCCTAATTGCTGCAGATATTTGATGAGCTTTGAATCAATTGATTTTTCCATAACTTTGGGAATGATAGCCAGCAATGCAATTGATCTTTGATTACAAAGTTAAGTACAAATTGTCAACATCAAACAGAAGATGAAGAATTTGTGAATGAGTATCGAGAAAGTGATGATAATTGGTTTTCGAAAAGCTAACAAATAATTATTTTTGGTTGTTGACTAATCGAACGTGTTCCATTCAGCAGAAACTGCTTTTCAATTCAATGCATTGAGCCATGCCACACTGGATCTTCTCAACGAAAACTAGTTTTTTTATATTGTCCAGAGAAATCCAAAACTCATTACCCTCAGTAGAAGTTTTCAACGTCATGAAATATTGCAGGCGCTGGAGCACGTTTTTCTGTCGCTTTGTTCGGTGACAATGAATTTTCTACCAAGCTTTTATGGAATCAACCACAATAAAACGAAGTTCATTCTGCTTTATTGCCACCAACGGAGAAAGTCGAACGATATCATATATTCAAAACATACCGCCATGTCCGAAAATGGGATAATTTTCAATAATGCAGGAGGGTGGTCATGGAATTTCCGTACCTGGGTTTAGATTCAATCATAAACAACTATGAAGACGGCTGAGGTGAAACAGGCGACTACAGAAAAGGGACCGATGTCGATGTTCAGATAATGAGATGGAACTTGACACTCAAAAATATAAATTGAAGATGTAGATAACACTAAGAATCGACCCAGATCGGTAAAAAAAAAGAGAAAAACATTAATGGATAATCATGAATAATGAAGAGTTGTAATAATGAAAATCTAGGTGACAGTTCTCTCTATGAGTTGACGAATAAGCATTGCCATCGTAGAACCAATCATTTGAGCATGATTTCGAAATGATTTTCTCCATCAATTGAGCAAAATTATTGAATGTTTCACAACGGAACAGCTGGAATTCTCAATCAGAGACCCCTTGCTGTCGCCGAGGCTTCAAAAAAATTAATGGAACGAACATCGAAATATATTTGGTGCTGGTAATCGATTCGTTGTTTGCTCGATCCCTTTCTCTCCACTTATCCTGATTCCCATCAGTTTGAAATTCTTGGTCCACTTGATAATTCCAATCACTCTTCGGTGTACACTACTTGGCCACACTCCACCGAGAAGCAAATCACATCCACGTCGTGTATGGCATCACAAGTCTGCCGACTGCGACGGCTCGTATACATTTTTCTTAAAATTTCCCAGGAGAAGTTCAGCCTTCCTTCCGGTGATCCATTATGCCAAGATCGAATATATTGGGGTAGAGATTAGGTGCAATGACAAAATTGACACTATCAAAATTCATTAAATGTCAACATGGCTCTCGTTCAATTTGATTTTCTTGATAGATGTTGTTCAGTATTCTGAAAAATCATTTATGATTTCACATGATGATGATTCAACTAATGCAATCCACCGTATATTATGACTATATCAGAAAAGAGTTATTCAACAAATCGTTCTATTCAACTTTCCTCACACAGATATAGTACAATGAATAATATGGAGTGGTCCAACCGAAAGTATGCACCTAGCTTTCCTCTTTTGTTTTTAGTCAAAACCAAAATATTTGTACACGTAGAGTTTGATTGTGAGAGAGACACATTTCAGACATATTTATATAAGTGGAGTCAAGTGATACATCCGAAACGGCACAAAATTATCTTTCTAATGATACCCTATTCCATGAAATTTTCTTAAAAATGCCAATTCTGTATATAATTTTTTTGATGTAGATATTTTGAAAATCAAAATTATTTTCCAAAAAAATTCAATCATAAATCATTTCATTGAAAAGAAGAAGAAATCCTGATCTTTTTCATTTGTATCAAAATTTTCCCATCAATTCCATTCAACACAAATATTCTTCACCAGGAAATGAATAAGAATTTCTATTGTATTTTTTTCTGTAGAATTGAATGGTGTGATTCGTTTTTCGAAATTGTTGAAAATTTCAATAAATAATCGACATTCATTAAGAAATTCACAGTTGCGAATACTATTTTTATCGTTTCTTTCATTTCTCACCGTGTTTTTGAATAGAGACCATCATATTTCATTTCATTATTGATAACTATAAATGAAAAGGAAGAGAATGGGCCCAGAAAAAACGATTTACTCTGAAGGAATAATCGAGTTTGAAAAAAAAGGTATTTTGGACGAAAAAGTTTATTATCTTTGGAACTATTCGATTCATCATTATGAAAAAAAATGTGGTTATTGGAGACATAAAGAAGTATATTTCTGAGGAATCTCAAAGGGGTATAATAACTTTTGTGAAAATGAAAAATAAAAAACGAAAAACCCAGTTTTTCGCATTTATCTCGGTTATTTTGATGTCATGTGCAAAAGTTATTCTTACCAAGATCTATATTTTCCTCATTGAAAACTTTCCTCTAGGACGTCACCCTTCGTCAGAAATTGCGACAATACCGTTTTCACTCCTTTACACTCCCCCCAAATATTTACTTCCAACCCCCAGCTCACGCATATATTTTTTCACATCCAGTATAGACCACTTGAACATTCCTCATCATCAAAGTGCTGTTAACAATTTGTGTTTTGTGAAAGTACAGCTTGCCTGGTCTAATTCTCATAGTTGACAACCTAAGATAGTGTACAAACTACTTGCCGAGTTTTTGATTAGATATGGACTCCCGTCGGTTACTACTAATCATTCTGAATGATTTTCACTAAATCCGCGATCATTGTCCAGAGCCTGTTGGGAGACACTGGACTTTTCTACCCTTTCTCATCTCCTATGTGGCTAATAAGTCCGTATCTCATGTAAGGAAAATTCATATATATGTGTGGATAATGAATACATTATAAACGGAAGGGTAGAAAGAAGGCAGTGTCCTTCAACATGCTCTGGACAATGATCATCATATTAGTGAAGGCAATCTGAAACTGATCAGGGATATGCATGATACAAGGCATTCGAGAGTCCAGAAATATCAAAATGTGAAATATGAATGGTGACAACGCGCCTATCACTTTCAGTCTGAATTTTAGTCTGTCGTCGAGAAAATGATCACTACCTTATATTGTAAAGTATATGAATAGCTAACCCTAGTCTTGAGACTAAGCAGCAATTTTCTTTTCCTGAAGATGGTTACGCGCGTCGATTGTTATCAAAGCGTCCATTGGAATTCGACATCAAAGACTCCTAGTCCTTTGTTTTTTTGGTTCGTGCTAATTCCAGATAATTTATGGAGAGGAAATATGACCTGATCTGAAATGTACTTTTTCCATTCAGCGAGTTGAATCTATTGCACTGTTTTCGCATAGAAGGAAATCATCATGTTGGTGATGCTTCGCATAAGACCCCAAACATTTCTCTATAATATTGAAGAAACGCAAGCGAATCGTCCCTGTTCGATATATATGATACGTACTCCTTTCTATCTTCCACGGCAGATTTCCAAAAAAATATGCCAAACTCCATTTTCTTCGAATAAATGAAGCATCAAGTATCGAGGAATAATCATTTCGACATTGACTGATTATTATTATATATCTTGATTTGGGAATATGAATCGATTAACATACAATATCATTCATGAAATCATACATATGTTCCATCAAATAGCTACGAGAAGTGTGCATGAGGTAAAATGTAGGAATTCAGGTGTGTAGTTTCAAAAGGAATATAAACATTTCATGGGAAATATGCATAAATGGAAAACATCACCCGAAAAATAACTAAATGATTGGTTACTGTTTAATATTAGGCCATGTGAATTGAATTCAGCTTATATTTTGACAATACATCTATCCTACTTATAAATCAAAAACACACGTTCTTTCAATCCATTTCAGAACACGCATTTGCTCCAAACGTTATTTACATAACCCAATGATTTGTGGACCTATATGTTTCTCAATGAGCTTATGACACGTTAGGCAGAAAGACGTTTTTTTGCGATCATTAGGACGATGATTGAAAGATAACGATATTTTACCCTATGAAAGATAAATTGAACTTGTCCGGTTTTTCTTGTGAGCTAATGAGCTAGAGTCGATTTTTTTCCAACAATTGATAGAACACTAAAATAGTCAACATTTCCTGTTACGAATATGCCCATGCAAAGACTCAGATTTGAATAGCAATTGAATAAGTGAAACTTTATTAAGACAGAAATATACACGAATTCCAATCATTTAATTTTTCTACGGTAGTGGAAAAGTTGTTCATCAGAATGAATACAATATGAAAGGAAAATGAATGTGAATTTTTAATGGGTACATTGAGTTGTTCGAAACCCCTACAGCATGGAAAATTGCGATGTTGTTCTGGCATAATAGCTTGATGGGCTTCATTCTAGTTTCAAGGCAGACGATATTTCAGAGTGAGTTCAGTTGATTGTACCAAACCCAATCAGAATGCTCTGGCGCTCTTTCACAACGAACCAGATTCGAATAAAATCTCATTCCCTTCGCCAATTCTTACGACCTCATAAACGTTAGCGAATTTTATGCCACGAACAATTACGTTTGAGCAGCCTATTATATCCATTCTGAACCGAAAAAGATTTCCCCGAGGAGAAGAGGATTATAATGACGAGTACCTACAACGTATTGAATATAGAGCGTATCAAAATTCGTTGAATAGGGTAGAGAAAAAATCATTTAAATACCTACTAACTGAAGGGATTATATTTCCTCTTTCTTGAATTTCACAGAAAAACAGTGGTTGATGAGGGAAAACAATAATGTACTTTGCTATAAGTTTTTTCTTACTCAGATTATCGGACCGCAAAAGAATACCATTAATTTCGACAAACTCTAAAATCTGTATCGAATAGAATAGAGAAAGTTAGTTCTGTGATTGTGTGCCTGGCTTATCAACATGAGGTCGTGCCTTCGATTCCCCAACGTTCTCTTCAAATTTTTCTCTCTGACATTGGGAAATGACTCTGCCACTTTTTATGTCCAACGGGCCCGCGCATGATCATTAAGGTCACAGCTCATTAGAGCCACCCGGCACCGCCTCGTCTCCTGCGGCTAGCATTCTTTATATGGACTTGTATGGGTATGCGCTCACTATATCAACTCCTTAGCTTCCCCGGATCGCCTCGGTCGTAAGCCCTCCGCGCGCGGAGGGCGGGTGGACCGCGCGCTGCCCGCGAATGATTCACAGCTATGATTGCCAATTCACGGTTTGTGAAATTCGACATCACGAAACAAACGGTAGACCTAGTGCCAATTGTTTACAGACTACTCAAAACTTCGTGGACCAAGCGACGTCTACTTGTTTACCACTCGGCGTTCACTCGTTGACCGTGCGGGGTCCGCTGGTTGACCGCGCGACGTTTATTGGTGATAACGCGGCGTCCACCTGTCGACAACGAGAGGACGCCGTGCGACGAGGCGGTGCGGGGTGGGTGCCGGGTGGATCTAATGAGCTGTGACCTTTATGCTCCTGAGGTATGGGTTAGGGAGTCAGTAACAAGGCCTACATGCTGAAGTACTATGAAAATGCCATAATCAACATTTTTCCATTTCCACTTGCGGCTGCCATCAATTGACAATTCACGTGTATTATAACTGGCCGAATACATTACAGCTGTCAGGATGGTGGGAGTAGAAAAAGTACATTACGCGACTCGGGGATGAAGCCAATTAGGTGCACTCGTGAATTAGTTACTTAATCCCCCTCGTTACGTAATATACCATTTTCTACATCCGTACTTTAATAATTCACTAATAGGCCCATAATCTGTTTCGCGATGAGATCCATTATAAAACAAATTGTAATTTTACAAAATGAGCTCATTTTGATATAGATTTTTCATTACGATAAGATTCTTAATCAATTTGAAATCCAATTCCCCACATTGAAAATTCAGTTGAAAATAAAATTAGCATTTCCAATACAATATTGAACTCTAATGAGAGTAGCAATAATGAAATGAATGTTACATTCCACCCACTTCCAGATCAGTGGGACCCACTGTACAAATATAAAAATGATATTTATAGTTCTTCATCATTCATCAGGTATAGACAAAATAGAGTATGCAACTTTCATGTAATTGTTATCAATGCACTCGCTTAAACTATACGTATCCCGATTGATGCTCGTGTATTAATAACCATCATTACATGATCGTTGCATTATATTGTACTACTATTAAGAGAATAGAAAAGTATTATATTAGGAGAAATAGTGATGCTTTGTGCAGCGAGCTTAGAGATTGGCCCGTTGTGGAGTCCGTTGAGCATGCATGCCACACAACCGGAAGTAGAACTTTAGCATGGTAATCTGATTCGATTTTAAAAAGATAAAAAAATCCCAATCAATCTCAGTCATGGAACGCCATATAATTTTTGACTTGAAACTCTATGATTTCTTACTCGGAATAGTATCATTGATTCTATCAGATTATCACACTTTCAGAGTACATAAAATTTCGGTGAACAAATTTCTCCCCCATCTTCAATAAATATAATCTGAAAAACAGTCGTCGTAGATTATATTCTATTCACTCACTTTCTATGGGAATGGAAGCTAGCATATGTAAAACTTTTCCCTTCGTATTCTCCAAAAAATCGACTGTCTTCAAGTTTGATATGATAAATCTCATTTCCGGAACATCTGCCGTAGAGTCGATGCCATTCTTCTTGCGATTGTTGGCCTTCTCTGAAATGAAAAAGAGAAGCGTAAAACACGGTTTCTTTCTCCAACTATTTGCACGAACTTAGTATTCTCAAGCTGAAATTGTATAACAGTAAAGATGCTTTTCTTGAAACGTATATCAAAGTTACCTTTGTGTTGGCCAATAGGAAATAGTTTCAACTCCATTTGGAGAGAATTCACTTTTTACTCAGAAACTGGCGTTTTTATAAACTGAACCGCATTTTTCTAGGTAGTGCCAAGGTTTTGTGTTGCTATTGGGAAAAAGAATGTGGGTTTAGGACATCATCCATATTCGGATTGGTCGAAATGAGCATGGAGATAATCTAGATGCCTTGAGATTGAATAAATAATGTGTATTTTCGAATTTACGCATCTTAGATGAAGAGATTGATAATATGGAATAGATTCTCTTCAGGGAACACCATAGGTTTTGTCGACATTCAGATTTTTTTTTTCACTCTGGCTAACTAGTTCAAAATTAACATATCAACAGAGTAATTGACAGAAAAAGAAGGTTTAGTCTTCTGTGAACAACCTGATGACCGTTCATGTCAGTCAAACTCTCAAAACAAAAGAGAACAAAATTTTTAAATGGAAAAGTCTCTATCGCCACAACTCTATTACCAACAGTATTGACAATTTCGATCCCATGGTGAAAATAGAGCTCCGCCCAATGCTCCCTAATCCGTCACACCAATATGTGAATGATCGTAACAGTCGAAATAATTGTATTTGACTTGCGAATACAGATTCAAGAATTTAAAATTTTTTGGTGTCACTCATATGTAAATCAAAATAACTTCTCAACGAAAACCATCAAAAATATTTTGCTCTGTGGCGAGTTCACTACAAATATACTTCACGAGACTTTATCATCCCGGTGTTTGTATATCTCATAATCTGTTATATTTTGAATGATAAAACCAACAAAAAATTCGAATAACGGAAATGGAGAATGATTTAATGAAAATCTTCGAAGTGAGAGAATGATCATTATGTCTCGTCATTTCATTTGTTGAAAATTGAAATGATTTTTCACTGAGATAAAAATTCCAACAGAGAAAGGTTACATAACTCACGTAGGACAAATCATACGGTACGTATTATTGGGTTGGAATCGTTCCAGAATAAAACGTGATCAGTCATGAGTATTTCTCTCTCTCTCTCTCTCTCTCTCTCTCTCTCTCTCTGTCATTGTTCACTCCCACTTCTTTGTATTGAGTGATATCATACTCACTGTCCTCTTGATGTGTGCAGCAGTAATGTTACCAGGGTAGACGCACCAGGACACGTGCAGTTGTTGGCTAGCAACGCATACTTGAATTCATCTTCGCACACGACGTACTCAGCAAACTTCACGTGGAGTTTATTTTCCGGCCTGAAAATCTGTACGTACTGTGCCACAGTTGGAGCAAAGTCTTTCACCGCCCATGAGCGGAGAATTGTGTGTTCATCCTGGAACAAAATATAATCTTCAAATATCGAAAGTCATCTTGTACAGAATTCAATTTCAAACATAAACCTCCATAGAGAAAAGAAGATACAGTGAAATTATTGCTACAAGGTATTGATAAACACTATCTGGTGGGAAATAATGAGAGGAAGTCTATCATGTCCCACTTCCTTTTCTGATATGTTATATCCACAAATACCATCAGAAATTATAGTAGGTACTATAGCCAACAAAGAAGTTATGTTGTTTCTTCGAATTGGTTTGAGAAGAAAGATATTTTTAATCTGAAATTTGCTTTGGTTCTGGAGGAACCTATTATAGGTATCCAGTTTTCTGCTTCAGTTATTAAAACGAACTGGTTTGTTGATTATAACTACCTATGGTTGATCACCATAAGAATGTTCGGAAACTGATCTTATTGGGATTGAAATAAAAATAAAGATAAAATCACAAAAAGTGTTCTTCAAAATTGATGAAAAGATCTTTTCCATAAAAAATATGTTACTATTTTCGAATTAGTTTGGAGAGAAAATAAACATTATATTTACCTCAACTCAATTTTAAATTTGATCTATTGCTTCAACTTAGCTTCTCTAATTGCTATATGCGGACTTTTCTGTCGAAAAACGTCAAGCAATGGTGGCATTTTATCCCTACACAGATGTCGATATATTTCCTTTGTGAATTTTCATACTCACTGCAGCTGTTTTGTCGGCATAATTCCTAGCAGCAAGGATAAAACAAGCTTCAGCCTCGTTCATTCTTGCTCTTGCCAAATCCCCATCTTTAAGACAGGAGCCCTGGATATATATTACCCTCTGCGCCCAAATTGGTACTTGAAGTATCATCCTCATAGTAGTGTCCAACTCCATTGGTGATAAAAGGACCACGTAGTAGTCCTGAATGAAGAAATCAATATGAAACAACTTGCTTTGAATCGTTCTCAGTTACTACAAATATTGTGCATGTATTCATGCAAGTTGACTGCTTTTTTACCAGCACTGGGCCTGTTAGTTCTCTTTGCGTGAAAAAATAAAAAAAAAAAGATTTTTTTGTGCCAACAAGCATGGAAACTGCATTGCATCATTATTCAATGAAACATACCCAATGATTCAACACTCTTTAAATTGAAAATCTTACCTGCAAGAGTGGATGGGCATAAAATTCGTTGAGAAAGTCCATGATAGTATCGGCATGGAGAGTGGTACTACATACCACGACGTGTTTTTCTGATTGAGCTCTGTGGGATGAATAAGATCCTCCTAGTTTTTGGCGTTCCATCCAAGTGAATGCTAATTGCTCAAACTGAAAAAACAAATACTAGATTATTCAAAGAACATCTGACAAATCATAAGATACCCTCATCTGATTCTAGTTAGGTGAAGAATTCATCAGCTGGATGTGAAATTAGTTCAATTAGTTTGTACAATTTTCAGTGTATGTTGGGAGAAGTATAAAATTTCAATGAGAAGGCGTCATTTCTACACCGGGAGAATTTTTAAAGATTTTTTTTATCGTACTCACACATATATATATATATATATATATGTATATATATATATATATATATATATATATATATATATATATATATATATATATATATATCTATACGATGTTTCGACAAAGTCTCATTTGCCATCTTCTAGGTGACGTCTAGAGTTTCGGAGGTCGGAAATATATATATATATATATATACATTTATATACACACATATGTTTATGTGTGTGTAGAATACGAACCTGAGGCCCCTTCCATTATGTGGAAGCTATCGCCTTTGAAAGGTTGAATCGCATCGAGAAGTCCCTTTTTTCACTGACGGTGTCCAAATTGATGGCGGGTTTCGGGTTCGCTAGCTGTGATCTACAGGTTTTTTGGGACTATACATACAAAGGGTGACTCAAGCTGAATCGTTCGGACTCTCGTGGCCAAATGGTACATTTTTCAGTGAGCGGTTTGTGCAAGTATATTGATGTCGGTCACTTACTGCATATTTGAACTTCAATGCATCAACATCATTTCATCTAGTAGTCTTATGGACGATTCTATTTCTCGAATTCGATCATCGAATGTTTTAGAATGCGCATATATCTATGGTACGACGCATGTACAGCCTCAGTCTAAGCTATTCGACAATTTAATTCGTGAAATAGAATCCCATCTGATGTCACATACTCGAGTGACACGTTCGACTCTGTTCAATTGTTGTTCCAAGCAGGATCCTGTCAAATAGCATAATCGTGATTCTGTCATATGTTTGTGTTGAATTCGTCTTGCTCTCGTGTTCTCAGATTTGAGAGGTGAAATCAAAAGTTTTACGGTTAACGAATAATAGTGTCACGCAAATTGCTTATTAGCGTCGAAGATTCATACACAAGTACCCAGATTGAGAGCATCCTGATAAAAAAAATTGAGCGATTATATGAGCCATATTTTTAAGAAACAGGTAATATCGAGTACACTGTTCAAGAGATATCGAAACCAGTGATTGGGAGTGAGAAACACAATCTCGAAGTTTTGCAATATGTGATCGAAGATCCCGAGACTAGTACTAAAGTCTTTGGTAGTGTAACAGGTATTAGTAAGTCAATCGAGTGGTAGCAGAATTGTTAGAAACACGAATATCATCCATACCACATTCAGCTCAGTCCTGGATTTGTCAATAGGCCATATAGGCCGCGGCTTAGGGGCAGCATTGTCCTAGGGGTGGCAGATTTTAGAGAAAGCTCACTTCATTTTAGAGGATGAAAAACAAAAGTTATACAAGTTCACCGGTTGTCCCATGGTTTTTTATACAAGAAACATATATAATGATAACCATACATTATGATGATTTTAATGAACCTCAAAAAATTGTAATTCTTGTTTCCTGAGTGCCCTTTCTCAATGACTTATTTATTCTTTCAACTAACTTTGGTTCAATTCTCACTAAATATGGAAAATTATTATTTCAGAAAGGTACAAGAGCCGGCGGAAATGAAGTGGGCTACACTCGTTAAAAATATAAGTCCGCCACTGATTCAGCTGCATCAACATCTGTATAGAAGGGATATTGAACGCAGGCCAGATTTCTGTTTATGGTATCTCAAACGAGTTGGCGAAGAGATGAACTTTTATGAACATATTTCATTCACAGACGAATCTACACAACATTCATTATTATGACACCACAAACAGATATTCATTCCGAATCGTCCAATGCTAGAAGTTCTTATTCCTTCGACGGGCATCTGGATGAAAGGAAATATTCAATATTCATAATAACAGATTTTTTTTATCCACCGGAAGATATTGAATGTGAGATACAAGATATGGCTTCAACTAGATGGTGCTCCGGCACATTTGAAACTTGCTGTCAGGAACTATCGGTACAGAAAATTCACAGATGAAAAGGGAGAGGGGGTCGTTATAACTTGACAGCGAGATCGCCCGATCTCACACCCAAAAAACTTTTTTTATTGGGCCATAGCAAGAATAACCCATACAGTACATAAGGAAAATATTCGCCTCCTTGAAAAAATTTGCAAAATTTTACAACTCTGTTGAACATCTTTGCAACAAACATGTGAGTTGCGATTCCCTAATGTATAAGTCCAAGTCACTTTTTAATTCGCCCTAATTTGCCAGGAGTTATGCAAAATTGATTTGTTTATGGCTATCCTTCATATATATATTGAATTGGAATACTAAGAAATTATTTCATGCGGAAGTAATTTTCCAAACAAAGTAAAAAAAACTTTGAGGAGACTATGCCTTCGGAGTCGAGCATGACGTACAATTCTTGAACGAATTGAACATTTTTGGAGCTGCTCTGTATTCAAAATGACGTGAAGCCATTGTCAGTGCATCTGATATCGTTATCCAACACGCACTGAATTCTGACAGCGATAGGTTGTTGTCCGAGCCGGCTAGGCGCCTGTTTGTATTTTCTACGGCACTCAACACCATTATCTTACCCTTGCCCGCACCAGTCTCTGCCTTCTGGACAGAATAGGAGTGTGTTTGGAAAAGTGAAAATGAAATATGAATCCATTGAAATTCCAATTTTGCAATGGATAAAATAAATCCCATTTCTTGCACATCTAATGGACCGAACTGCCTATTACTTTTGAAGTACCAAGAGGGCCTGTATATAAATATAAAAATCAATACAGAATCAATCAGAATAACTTCAGATAAGACATTTTTTCCGGATACAAATTTCCTAGCTGATTGGTAATATTAATACTATAAGTATTCTTTGGAAAAACTCGTCAGCTGGTATATTCGAAGGCAATATATGCTATCGCCTGATTCCTACATTACACCTTTCTTTACATCAGCTCAATCTCCCCACCATTATGAATACAGCTGACGTTTATATTCATACAGAATAGCATTTGAGCTGTCACAAATTTTCAATCGGGAGGAAATGACAGATCACTGTTTTTTCAACGTACGTGGGGGGCTGCTGCTGCTGAAGTCGTTCACGGAACCACAGCTGACGTTCAGGAGGCTTTGTGATACAACTTTCTGAAGCATTTCAGTAAGTTACGCTTGAGATGAAATGGTTGACGAAATTCTCATCTGGCTCTTAGGCAGGAATGCATTCCGCAGATGTAGACGAAATATTGGTCCCAGAAATCTGCAGACCATGATTAACAAACCCGAACGCCGTCGTCAATCTCCTTTTTTTCCGCGAAATTCCGAAAAGTGTCGATGGTAAAGAGTCATCATTTCTTGAGAATTTTGAAAAAAATTGTCGGTCGCATACACCATTTTTTGCTCATTGGAATTACTTTGAGACACTAACCATGAAATATATCTTATATTGAGGCATACCATTTCAAGACCACTCTGCCTCAAAATGAATCAAAACACATGAATGACCCGAATATTCATAGACAATCAGATCGTTTCAATGCAATAACTTTGTACACGCCTTAAATCGTGGGTGAAACCAATTTATATGCATGAATGAATGTTTCACTCAAATTAATATCGATGACAGCTGGTGATGTATAAGACATTCCAATGATCTGAATATGGAAAGGTACGCAAAACATGCATTTACAGAGTATAAAAATATTGCACAGATAAACCAAACTGTGTCCTGTCATATACCTATTATATAATGTAATGTGATGTTAATATCGTGGTGCTCGAAATAGCATACCAGCTCTAGCTCTCATCAGTCTTACTTTTTATCAACAATAATTTTCGATAGAATTGCGTTTCCACATCTGTGCGATTTTCAGTGAATGTATTGTCATAGATTTTGTTATGTAGAAATATCAAACTGAATTCGTAACGTTGTTGAAAATACTGTGAGTTTTCAACAAATTTGCTACCACTCAACCGAGACACTCCAGCGCTGACGCAGTTTGAAGGCATCAACAGCCTGAGCTCGAGATACTGCATCAACCGATAACCATGGATGAGCTCGGAGATCTCTTGAGGGTTCAGAGAACTTTGCTGCTACAGGCCTTGGCGGACTGAAAAACTTTTGGAGGAAAAGTTACCAAGCACCCACCACCATTTAGCCAGAATAATCAGTTCTTGGCTGGATGGAGAGCAGCTGATCTCGGAATGGTTTGTTGAGAGGCGAACCGTACTATTCCTGAAGAACGGAAATCTTTCGGGACTGATAATTACAAACTGATATCATGCTTGAATACGTGTGAGAAGATGTTCACACGTATCTTATACATACGAAATCTCCACGCAGTTGACCCAGTATTCGACCGGATATATAAGCAAACAGGATCGAAGAGAGATTCCACTGGCTCTAGGGAGAATTTGCTGGTGGATAGATGCACCACGCAGGACTCCGTGCAGTTTGAACGGAACCTTCCTATTGCCAGGATCGACTGTGATTCGATACAAATGACATGAGTTATTCTTGAGTGATTTGCGGTATCTGATCAAATGCATCGACCAACTGATGCCGCTATGGGGGACACACTTCACCATAACATTAGATGAAAACAGAGTCCAGGCAGAGCCGGTAATCATAAGAAGAGGAGTTTCCCTCTTCTTATCTGCATCTCAATAATTCAATTGTCCGTTGTGCTTGGGAAATGCTAAGGATATAACTGGGGCACTCTCGGAGACCGGAGGCACAAGGTCACCCATCTTCTTCATATAGACTCGAGCTTCAAGCCTCTGGAGAAAACGACTCACGTCAATCCCTTAGGGTGGTGCAGGAGTTCAAGCAAGCTGTAGGTATCGAATTCGGAATTGACAAATGTGCACCGGTTCATCTCAAAAGAGGACGATGCGAGGATTTCGCCGAAGATGTCCAACTTGTGGACGAAGGCATTCTACATCATTTGAATACCGAAGAGATATAAATCTGTTGCGGCTGATCTGGTCTTCAGAGCTTTCGAAAAAGAACAATGTTTCTGTCACCAAAATACTTAACCATTCCGATTCTACTCTTCTCCTTTGAGGTGGCAAATGGACTCAGGAAAAGTTGCGACAACTTGGCGTGAAAACTAAAAAAATGATGCATATGAACAGAAGCATGTGTTCCACGGTTAAACTCTGTCGACAAGGCCGTGGACTTTAGACTTCGAAGTGTGTCTCCATAACAGAACAGTACTGGATGGGGCATGTGAAGTTATCAGGGATTCGGGTTCCCTTCTCGAGCCATGATGGAGTAGTCTTCGAGAACATTGAGGACCACGGCTGAAAAACAAACATTTCCCCTTATCAGGTCAGGTGAGCTGAAGTCGGAGACTGGAGGGATCATCATGACGTTCCGAGACGGTGTATTCAACACCCTTATCTACCGGAGCCATGTGATGGGTACAGAGGTCCCAGATAATATATGCAGGGCCTGCCGACAGACACCCAACTTTGATGCGTTCGGTGTCATCTTGTGCAGTTCATGAGGTCTCGGCCTATATTCACCGCCATAACGCGGCTTTACGAGTGCTTTATTATTTTCTCCGGCATGAAATAGACAGGACACCGATACTGCCTTATGCTTCAGGGGATATTGAGTCCATTGTGGAGAATGAAAAATGCAAAATTGTTTGGAAATTTTTAATTCTTCACCGTCAGGAGCCAATAAGCCTGATAAAGTCCCCTTCGACCTTCGGAGTAGGATGATTGGTAATATAATACTGAGTAATCGTGCCAGAGGTAACTTTTTTGATATATTGACGTTGGTATATACACATCAGCAAGAATCTAAACGATTTCTAAATTCCAATAATCAAAACTACATTTCGCATAAGATAAAAAAAAAATCGGCAAAGTAACAGTCAGAGACCGCCAAAGTATTTCATTTTCCAACCTGAAAGTAGTTCAGATATGAGCACATTCTTTGATGTTCCCAATGATCGTTTTAGTAAACTGATATTGGAGATCCCACTACTCAATATCGATATTCTTTTCCGAAAGCGATTCACAAAATGAAGTCTCAGTTATTAGAAAATACAATTATAATGTCCTCACCTGGGTCGGTAAGACTATTAAAGCCACGCATATCATAATAACCATCCAGAGTTGAGATGGCCAGATATCGGGAACAAAGTCTCCGTATCCCACAGTAGAGAACGTCACCACAACGTAGTAGGTGGCTTGGAAGAGATTGAGATGTCTATGGCCAGCTCTCTGGCAGTGTTGGATTCCACAAACACTGTAACAAAACAATTCATGAAAAAATTAAGATCGAAAAATCTAAAAAACCATGATAGCATGACGGTGGATAATTCAATATACATCAATGTACTGTGGCATCAAGTATGAACTGTAATTATGGTGATTTGTATGGAAAACAACGAAGGCTTCAGGCAAAAAATTCACCATCGAAAGCGCTGACGGCGAAAATTTCATCCAGACTGAGAGTGAAGGTATTCGAAGGCAGACTTCTATGTATATGCAATATATGTTGAAATTTCGGTGGCGATATATATTTTTACTATAGAAAATTGTCCTGGCGGCTATTAATCCGTGTAGGGCCGTTCATAAAATACGTCACACTAAAATCAGCTTTTTTTGACCCCCTCCCCCCATTGTCACGCTGTGTCACACTTTTTATGACCCCCCTAGAAATATTCCGTCACAAAAACTAAGACCCCTCCCTGCTGAGTATGATAAATTCTAAATGATAGTACACAAATTCTGAAAATTAAAAATATTTATTTATTGATGGCCACAAATAATATACATATTTTACATAATCAGAAGATTCAATGCTCAATAACACAGTGAAACAGTAAAAAATCGCTTTATTTTGTTTCATTTGTATAGTGAAATACAGTGTACTGTAACAAGATTAATTCGCATTCTCAATTGAAAATTCATTCGCAAAGATGAAGTCACTATAGATTTGATTAAAAAATCTGACGAGTTTAGGAATTCGTTAGAAGATGTCGTACATGTAGATTTCTACCAAAATCTACTGAAGATTTCTTTCATACCAAAATTTTTCAATTTTCGTCATGAATCTACTAAAAAAGTAGATTTCTACCAAAAGTGGTCACGCTGGCTTCTAGCGCTCATGTCAAAAAATAATAAACGGCGAACGTCACGTTGCCGTACACCCCCCGTCCCCCCTTGTCACATCATGTCACACTCAGCCAGACTCCTCCCCACCCCTTGTATGCGAACGTATTTTATGAACGGCCCCTGTGCAGAATGTTGAATATTCGACGTTTCGACTCTGGTGCTGGAGTTATTATCAAGAATTACAGACATATCTTCATCAATAACTTAATCTGATAAATCAAACCCCCCACGGAATGACCAGCCAAATCACAATACTATCTTCGATAGTCTGTTTCGCCTTCAAGTCACTGGTGTATATATATTTTTATTACTCGTTACCTTCTCTCGAGATTGATATAGATATAAAAAATATGCCCTTGAACTTGTCGATGATAGACTAAGCTACAGTTTTTTCTAATTCGTGAAGTTCTGTTATACAGTGTGTTATTTGAACATGCAGGAAAATCAAGGTCGTGTTTGTTGTTGCAACAACCTTATTCCATTGCTCACGGCAATCAGTTCTTGAAGAGAATAATATTTGGACAACTTGCAATAATTATAAACGACCCTGGTATGTTTGAAAGAGTACGCTTTAGTCAATGGTGAGAAGAGTGAATACTAGTTTTCAGGCTGGAGGAAATCATTCCTGAAATATCTTTGTAGATTGACCAACCAACTTAACGTACCAATAAAATGTTGTTACTCCCGCAAATTTTGTTTGGCCTATATCTTCTAAATGAGGGATTTTCGCCGCATGTTTACCTATCACCCGGTAATGTTGGGGTCGCTGGCGCTCGTAGAATGTGGCGAAATAGTGTTTGATGTATACTGTTACATATGTTATCTTGTCCCTGTTGTGTATAATAGTCGGTGTGGAACTGGAACTAGATACTTCGAAATTGGGTTGCCGTTGTCATGCTGCAAACAGCTTTAGTCCACTCTCTTTGAGTTTTGACTGCGTAAAAATTTCTAGGGAACTGAATTTCTGCATACACCCTCATGAAGGCATTATAATGAAGATGTGAGAAATTGTCATTTATATTGTGTCAGCTAAAAAAAATATGAAGATCAAAATGTCACAAAAATCAGTTTTCCCCGAATATCTCGCCACCTATTACTCGAAGGTCAATAGGGGTTATCATAAAAATTGTTCGTCGTTAAATTATCTGAAGAAGGAGTCTCTTGCATTTTTCTCTAAAATGAACCGTTTTCGTAGTAGAACACAAAGAATGCGACTAGAATGCACTGCCATACGGTAATGTGTACCCTTCACCAAGGCATAAATCTCACTGCTTTTTATTCACGTTTTAGGTGTCTTATAAAATTATATCTGATAATTGGGCGCTTTGTGAAAAATATACCTATATTATAGAAGTTTGCAATGATAAAATATTATAATGCCAAAGAAATAAGTGCGCAGTCAATTGAAAAATAATAGGAGTAACATTCAACAAAGTTACATTGAAACGCTCTATACTGGGTCATAACGGCAAGGTAAATATGGATTCTTTATTGCTATCCCAACGAATTTGTTTGAATAAAAAGTTCGAGGAAAACCTTCGTGACTATTCACAATATGAATCGAATCCATATCCAACAGCACTATTTTATAATTTCTGGATGAGGAAGACTCAAAATTCGAAAATATACGACTGCTTCGAGCCAACTGATAATAAGTGGTTTGTGATAATGCAACATACATAATTGATAGTGGATTTCTCATGCACCGTGTTGCATAGCGAAAAAAATGATACAATTAATATTATCATCAACAGATATATTAATTAGTTATTGAATAATTTCGGTACGAATACTGTTGTCGTGTTTGATGGTTAATCTGATGCTAATAAACATATCAAAGCGATGGAGCAACTACGATGAAACGCTACCGTTTCTACAGCTTGTGAAGTGAACAATAATGAATTGATGGAAGTTACTATCAGCCAAGAAAAATTCTTATTTAATCGATTGAGGGCAGGTACTTTATGACGACCTGATTAACAATCGGTTAAAATAATCGGCGCTTAGACTGTGCCTTCAGTCTAGCAATCGAAAGTATTTGGTGTCTATTCTCAGCACCAATTATTTTAACGGACTGTCAATTACGTCGTAAACTACCCGCCCTTAACAAAAGAAAATCAATCGAGAAGTTCGAAGAAGTTGGTATTGTTACAAGACAATCCGGTGATGATGCTGACGTCTTAATAGTTGAAACAGCGATTGAATAATCATTAAATAATACGTTTATTGTTGGCGAAGACCTAGATCTGATGGTACTTCTCATAGCACGCTCACAAATACTGCTTGATCAACCTACATCATGTTTTTTTTTAACAGATTGTTGAAACAAAAATATACTCGGCTGATAGCCTCAACAAGTATCCACATTGCAAAAATATATTCTGTTTCTACATGCCATGACCGGATGTGACACAACTTCATCACTTTTTTGGGAAATGTAAAATCAAAATCATGAGTTTGATTCAGTTCCCTTACTATATTGATTTGTTAATTACTGTACTATAGAAAAAATATATGTCAGTTTGAAAAGAAAAAGTATTGACAATAAAAAGTCTTGTCGAAGAAAAATATATATTTATTTGAGAGAAAGTTGAAACATGGGTGACCCCGACTAGTACACGATATGTAGAAGGATGGAAATGAAAGGGTAAAGCGGGCAGGCGCAGGCGTTAATGGAAGTCTTTCCGCAGATTTTACTTGGCCAGACAATTTTGGCGGTAACAGAAATCCCACTACGACATTACCCAATCCAGTCCCCTCGATTCGTTCGGAGCATACAAAAAAATCAAGCTCTCAACGATCCCAACTTAATGTAGAGAAGAAACGTTTAGCTCTGGAAACTGAGAGGAAGAAACAGGCACTAGAAAAGAGACAAAGACAACTCCAGTACGAGTTTGAACAGAAAGAAATAGAAAACAGTCTGAAATTGTTGAATCTAGAGCAAGAACTTCAAATTGCAGAGTCGCAGCAAAAGTTGGACAGTGTATCAGAAGAAATGAACATATTTTCGCAAGCGGTAAATCAAGATGATATTTACGAAAGAAAAAAGTCAGTTGCAGAATGGGTCAATAGCATACAGGAAGACCCCGGACTGGTAGAGGAAGAAATTTTCGAATCCAAAGATGAAGTTGTACAAAAAAATGACATTAAAGTTTTGTGCGAAACAATCGCAGATGCAATCAAAAGTGTATCGTCTCCAAGGCAGGATGAACATTTAGCACGGAATGCCATGGAAAAAGATTTTCCCTACTTTGATGGAAATCCCCAAGAGTGGCCTTTGTTTTATAGACAATTCAGAAATATTTGCAAATTATGTGACTTCTCCAACGAAGAAATTATGATGAAGCTTCAACGGTGTTTGAAAGGTGATGCTAAGTCTACAGTTTCTGGTATGATGTTGATGGCGGACAATGTTGATTTAGTTATGCAGACATTAGAAACACGATTCGGTAGACCAGAATACATCATTGATGGAATGATTCACAAAATCAGAGGCTTACCCTTTTTGAAAGACTCCAATTTTGAAAAACTTATCCAGTTCTCCAGCGAAGTTAATTATATGGTTTCCATCATGAAGACCCTCAAATCATCGGGGCATCTTAAGAACCCACAACTGATGAGAGATCTGGTGAACAAGCTGCCAGATCATTTGAGGTTGAAGTGGAGTGAAAAAATTGTCTCTATGAATGGTCTAGAACTTGATTTGGAAGATTTTTCCAAATGGTTGGGAGAGTGTGCTAAGGCTGCATGTTTCGTAAGCACTCCTTAGACCCCCTCTGCAGATAAATTCGGACAAAAATCAGTTTTTCCTAGAAGATCCTCAATACGAATGAGAAACGGGTGGAAAGGTGTGGCTATCGTGAAGAAAATGTTCATGAAAACGATTGCCCAAAGATGAAAGAAGACGATGTTGATAAGCGATGGCAGACCGTCACGGAGAAAAAACTTTGTTTCTCGTGTTTGAAAAAAAAAAACACCAGAAGTTCAAATGTCGAAAGAGAAAGCATTGTGGAGTAAACGGGTGCAGATTCTTCCATCATCAATTGCTCCATAAAACTACAGTTTCCGCAGAAAATTATGAAACTGAACCTGAAAGAAATGTGGTTTATACGACGCAGAACGAATCGAAGAGAGTCCAACTGAGAGTTATTCCAATAAATTTGCACGGCCCAAAGGAACGACTGGAAGTACTTGCGTTATGTGATGAAGCATCCACCGTAACATTGATCGACGAGAGAGTTGCAAATCAGTTGGGACTCTCTGGATCTAAGGAATCATTGTGCCTGCAGTGGACAAATGAAGAAATTTCGGTTCAGAAAAATTCCTTCAAAATGAATGTGCCGATTTCAAGACCTGGAGGACAAAAATGTTTCACGATGATAGGAGTCAGAACTGTTCAAAATCTATCACTGCCATTGCAAAATATCAAGATGGCAGAATGGCGAAAATACCAACACCTAAAAAATATTCCTATCAGAGACATCAACAATGAAAAACCTGTAGTTTTGATCGGTCAAGATAATATAGATCTGATAATTGCTCGTCAGATACGATGTGGGCCCGAAAATTCACCAATAGCGAGTAGATGCAAATTGGGATGGGCGATTTATGGTCCTAGTCAAGCCAAAATGAACAGTGGATTTGCCCTCAAAGCACACACCTTGCATATATGTGAGACTGAAAATTCCGAGGAAGATCTGCAGGAAATTATCAGGCAATCTTTTTCTACGGAACAGTTCGGAGTATTAGCAACACCAAGTTGTCATAGTTATGAAATCACAAGGGCCTTGAAGATTTTGAATGAAACCACGAAACAAACCGGAGACAGATACGAAACTGGTTTACTTTGGAAAAGTGAAGACATAAATCTACCTGAAAGTAAGTTCCGAGCAATGCAACGTTTGAAATGTGTCGAGCGTAAATGTCTACAGAACAAAAATTTTGGCCAGGAATATTGTGAAAAACTTCAGGGATACGAGAGTAAAGGATATATCAGGAGACTGAGTCCAGAAGAAGCCGCCATCGAGGGGCCTCGTTCTTGGTATCTTCCACACTTTGCCGTCGAAAATATAAATAAGAAGAAAATTCGAATAGTCTTTGACGCCGCATCCAAATCGCACGGAATAAGTTTGAATGATGTGCTCTTAGCCGGCCCGGATCTTCTGCAATCTCTGGTAGCTATACTTTGGAAATTTAGACAGCGAAAGTTTGGATTTTGCGGAGATGTCAAGGAAATGTTTCACCAAGTCCACATTCGAGAGGAAGATCGAAGTTCTCAGCGTTTTCTTTGGCGAAATTTGGAGTACCAGAGACCTCCTGACGTTTATGAAATGATTGTTATGACTTTCGGATCCACTTGTTCTCCAGTTTGTGCCCAATACGTGAAGAATCTCAATGCTAAAAAGTATGCATCAGAACCTGAAATCAGAGACGCAATCATAAAAAAATTCTATGTGGACGATTATTTGGACTCCAAGGATACCGAAGACGAAGCAATGAAAACAGTTACTGAAGTTTGCAAAATACAGAAACTGGCCGGTTTTGATGTCGTTAACTGGATGACAAATTCCCCCCTCATCCAAGAAAAGTTTGCAGGAGATTTATTTGCATCCAAGCATATAGATGACGGTTCTTCCTTGCACAGAGTACTTGGGTTATGGTGGGATACGGAAAACGACATATTCGTCTTCAAACTCAACATGAAGGAAAACTTTACCGATATGAATCCAACCAGAAGAAAGGTATTGAAATCCGTGATGTCTCTATATGATCCCTTGGGGTTGATTGCTAGTTTCACAGTTCGAGGAAAGATTTTAATGCAGGATGTTTGGAGATCGGGTATTCATTGGGATGAAAAATTACCAGACAGATTGATCGAAATTTGGAGAAGAATTCTAGAAGACTTGCCTAAAATCACAAAGATTCGAATTCCTAGATGCTACAGTTCAATGATTCCAAGAGTAACCAAAATTGAACTACACACATTTTGCGATAGTAGTGAAATAGCATTCGCAGCAGTATCCTATCTCAGAGTGTTAGGAGGGGAAGACAGACAGGTTGATATTTCCCTGGTTGCATCAAAGACTCGAGTTTCGCCCCTGAAACCTTTGTCCATACCAAAAGTGGAACTACAGGCAGCTGTGATGGCAAGTAGATTAGCTCAAACTATCAAGTCTGAATTGGAAATACCTATTCAACAATTGTTCAACTGGTCCGATTCCAAATATGTTCTGTCTTGGATTAGAAATGATGGAAGAAAATTCAAGCAATTTGTAGCGCATATAGTGGGAGAGATTCAGGAAAGAACGAATGTTGCGGATTGGAGGTGGGTACCTACTGACCTCAACCCTGCCGATGAAGCAACAAGACCACGACTCCGTCAAAAAATAATCTCAGATGAATGGTTTCATGGTCCGACATTTTTGCGACAACCTCTTCAGGACTGGCCCATGGAAAACAATGATTTAGAGTCTACAGAAAATTGTATCCGTTGTAATGATGAAATGAAAAGGGAGTCTCACCTACTTTGTTTTATCAATTCAGAATCCTTCAGCTGTCTACCTGACATTAACAGATTTTCGTCATGGTTGAAACTTATTAGAACTACAGGGTGGTGTTTGAGGTTTTTTGAAGAAATTGAGAAATCACTATGAACAATTCCAGAAAGAGCTCACTGTGGAAGAAATTGAAAAAGCGGAGAAAATATGGATAAAAAAATCACAGTATGAAAGTTTTACAGAGGATTTAAAGAAAATCAAAAATGGGAAATTCATAAATACTCAGAGCAGGATTCGAAATCTTTGTCCAGAACTAAGAGATGGAATTTTGATCATTGGAGGACGGGCGAACCTATCTGATAGTTTACATGGTGATACAGAGAAACCAATAATTTTGGATCCGAAAAACAATTATACAAAATTATTGATGAGGCATTACCACGAAAAGTGTAGCCATAGGGGAGTCGAGTTGGTGTTGAATGAAGTGAGGCAAAAGTATTGGGTGATAAATGGTCGAAACGCTGTGAAATCTGCATTTTCACATTGTCAAAAATGTAAGAACGAAAGAGCCAAACCAGTGCCACCATTGATGGGACGAATTCCAAAAGTGAGATTGAATCGGGAAATAAAACCTCTTATCAACGTAGGAATGGATTATTTTGGTCCCATTCACGTTAAGATTGGACGAAGATCAGAAAAACGTTGGGGGGTAATATTCACTTGTCTTGCTGTGAGAGCCATACACCTCGAAATAGCACACACACTGAACAGCCAATCGGCTATCATGGCAATTACGAGAATTATATCTAGGAGAGGACAACCATAGACAATATATTGTGATAATGGTACGAATATGGTAGCAGCTTCGAAAGAGATGAAAAAAGCTGTCCAGGAAATTGATCAGTCAGAAATTCAAAAATCTTTGTGCTCAAAAGGAATAGAATTCAAATTCATTCCTCCTGGTGCCCCCCCATATGGGTGGAACATGGGAGAGATTAATTGGATCCGTGAAACGAATAATTGGAAAAAATCTACATGACCAGTCTTTGAAAGAAGAAACCCTACAGACCTTTTTTGCTGAAGCTGAGTACCTGGTGAATTCCCGACCTCTAACACGGGTATCGAGTGATCCAATGGATATTGAGGCACTCACGCCAAACCATTTTCTACTCGGATCATCGAGTGGCAGAGAAGACGGATGCTTGGTTCACCTCAATCCAGATAATAATTGTCTACGCCGAGAATGGAAAAAAAACACAAATGTTGTTGGACAATTTCTGGAAGCGATGGGTGAGAGACTATTTACCTACGCTAACGAAAAGAAGCAAATGGACGAAAGATCAAAATCCCATTAAAGTTGATGATGTTGTCATAATGGTCGACGACCATTCTCCAAGATATATGTGGAAGTTAGGAAGAATAATCAGATTGTATCCTGGACCAGACGGAAGAATTCGAGTCGTCGATGTTAAAACATCTACTGGACAATATCGCCGACCCGTTACAAAACTATGCCGACTGGATCTAGAAAATTAGTTTTATAGCGTGGGGGAGAATGTTGATACTTGATTTACTTAGTTTGATTCAGTTCCCTTACTATATTGATTTGTTATTTACTGTATTATAGAAAAAATATATGTCAGTTTGAAAAGAAAAAGTATTTACAATAAAAAGTCTTGTCGAAGAAAAATATATATTTATTTGAGAGAAAGTTGAAACAAAGGCCCTAATTAAAGGGTTCCGCAGAAATATTCCAAAAAGAAAAAATTGTGTTCGAGATGTACTCGTCAATGCTGGAATATATTTTTCATTAGCAATGTACGGTGCTCCAACAAAGAGGTCGTCGCTCCCCTACCGGAGGAGCAGATGGACCTCGAAAAGAATCTCAACCCGAATGACCTCGCAATGGGCAAGGACGTCGAAAAAAAGATAAGAACAATACAATGCAACCTCCAACATAGCAGGACGGCTACGGCAACACTATGTCGCTGCCTTGATGTGTTGGAGAATGCAATAGCTTTGATCCAGGAACCCTGGATAATTAAGACCAGAATTACTGGTTTCGGTAACTTGACTGGCCAAATTTCTAGCTCACCAAGCAATCAGCAACCCAGGACAGCCGTTTACGCTCCCAGGAAATACAGAGCCTTTCTGATGACACAATTCTGCACCTCAGACCTTACTGCGGTTAAAGTGGAATGTCCAGATGTTAAGGGCAAATATACGGCGTTGATACTCGTATGTACCTCCCCTCAGATGCAGCCACTATACCACCCACAAGAGAGATGGAAGTGCTAGTGGACCACTGCCTCAACCAGAGAATGGAGCTGATTTTGGGCTGCGACTCAAACTTTCACCGCTAGGGCAGCAAGGATATCAACGCCCGAGGTAAGTCTCTTTAGGAATACATAATTGAGAAAGACCTAACAATCTTGAACAGAGGCACGGAGCCGACATTACCCGTAGCCAAACATTAATAGATATTACGCTGGCGACAGCCAAAATATCAAACAAAATTCAAGACTGGCAAGTGTCTGATCATATTTCTATGTCAGATCATCGCTGGTTGACCTATACGGTAAACCGGGATCTCAGGACCACTGTAAAATCCCGAAGAGGACGGATGTAGCTCTATACAATCGACTATCAAAAGGAGCTCTGCGGGAGACAGAGGCCCTGACTTATGGCAATAGTGAAGAATTGGAAAGGTACACGGTATCTATCCAAAACAAAATAGACATTGCCTATAAGAAATCCTGTCCGATGAGGATGGTACAGACAGAAGACACGACCAATAAATGCTGGTGCCCTGAACTGGAACACCTCAGAAAGACAGCGAGAACGACCTTTAACAAAGCAAAATGAGCAAAATTCGAGAAGGACTGGCATTTTGCTAGTACTATAATTGATGAGGACAAGATAAGGTGGGCCATATCGAGCTTTGTCCCCTTCAAAGCACCAGGACCTGAAGGTATAAGACCAGCCCTACTACAATGAGGATTGGATATTCCTATGCCGCAACTGGTTGGAATATTTAGAGCCTCATTAGCTCTGAGGTATGTTCCCAGTAAGTGGAGAGAAGTACGAGTGGTTTTTATACCCGAACCAGGAGGGATCGACTATACCTTACCAAAAGCATTCCGACCAATTAGTCTCACATCGTTCTTTTTGAAAACAATGGAGAAGCTGTGAGAGCGGTATATAAGAGATGAAGTCTTAGTTCACAATCCACTTCATCCAAATCAGCATGCATATACTCCGGAAAGGTCCACTAATTGGGCCCTTCACCAAGTGGTTGGCAGAATCGAGAGATCGTTGGATAATAAAGAATCCACCCTGGGTATATTCATAGATATCGAGGGAGCGTTCGATAAAACGACCTTCCCAACAATCACCCAGCAACTTGACTTCAGGAACATACCCCTGGTGGTAGAAGAATGGATACTCAAGATGCTCTCTAGTAGAGCAATAAGTATAAATGTAGAAGACTTTACTGTGAGAGGACTGGTCATGAGGGGATATCCGCAGGGAGGGGTCTTATCACTCCTTCTTTGGAACATAGTCCTGGATATCCTGATTAATAACCTCAACAATAATGGTTTCTACACAATTGCATATGCAGATGACATAGTTATCTTGCAGACCGGCGAATTTGTGAACACACTGTGTGACAGAGCGCAGGATGGTCTCAAATTAACAGAATCATGGTGAAAAGAACACTCACTGTCGATCAATCCCAAGAAGACGGAGATGGTCCTTTTCACTAGGAAAAGAAGCTTATCGGGCTCAAAACCTCCCGAAATCTTCAAAAGCAAACTAAACTTCTCTGAAGATGTGAAATATCTCGGTATTACCCTCGACAGGAAGTTAACATGGAACTCGCACATTCAGAGCAAAAAGAGCATATGTGGCCTATGAGCAGTGTCGGAGGACAGTGGGACGCACATGGGGTCAAAATACAAAATACAAATAAAACAGAACACTGAGGCAGATGCTGCAAATGCAATACGCATATACACCAAAAACCAAGGAAGGATCTGAATGTGGAGTTTACTTCAGATCACTTAGCCTAAGGATTAAGTGGGAAATGGAAAAAAATACCAGCGTGGTTCGAACAAAACTGGCTGGTATCTCAATCGCCACAAGAGAGCTAACCAGAAAAGGAATTTCTGGTAAAAACATAATAATATGCACTGATAGTGGACAAGCCCTACAAACCTTGAATAGACAACGTATTATCTCAGGTTTAGCACTCTAGCCACCAAGATTTAGCTAACGCCTCGGCAGATAACAATATCCTACTAAAGTGAGTGAAAGGGCACGACAGGAGCAAAATTTTTGGGACCAAGTGACATCCATGGCTTGACGACTTCGACAATTGCAGAACTAGCCGAACGTTACACCCGTACTCAATCCCTCAAGAGATGGGATGAAACCAAAGGATGCAGTTTTGCCAGGATCACCCTGGGCGACCCTGGGAAGCTGGATCCGAATAAATATTTGGCGATGACCAGGAAGAACCTACTGGACACTGTCAACTAAGGAAACACCTACATATTATGGGGCTAGTGGACACACCTCTATGCAGGATGTGTGAACAGGAAGATGAAACTGTCAGGCATGTCTTTTGTGAATGTCTGGAGCTATCGTCGATAAGAGAGTGTTTGTTCGGTGAGTCTTGGTCTACACTTGCCGATATTGAGGAGATGTCCCCTGGTGACCTGTCCTCCTTCCTGGATAAGGCAGGATGGACAATGTCCCAGGAGGGCGACTCCTTGGGAGGATGTACAAAGGGTTATATTGTGGCCTAAGTGCTGTGGGTCTACACTCACCCTCCCTACTCTACAGATACAGAGATACGGTGCTCCAACATCAGAACATTCGATGATCACAGATACTGTAGCATTGCTAAACTAACTACTACAGCCAATGACAACTTCATTACCACCAGCACCCGATGATCTACTGAACACAATCTTTTGTAATTGTACAAAGGGTTGTGGTGGTGAATGTGGATGCAAAAAAATTGGATTGGGATGTGAAAAAGTTTGTGGCCATTGCCATGGACAGTCCTGCTTGAATGCAGTGTCAACTGATGATGAAAATGATGAAGATATCGATTCTGATAGAGGAATAAGTCCACTCGATGTTTCTTCAGCAACTATTAATGGTATATAAACTGAGGCTATCGGCAATGAATGAATAAAACGAAAATATACAGAAGTTTATTGTTCTTGTATTTTTCGGTATTCAGCCTTGGATAAAAAAACTTTCATTACATATCACGGAATATACCTACGGAGAGATTCACGAATAAACTCACCTTGCATTTTACCTTGAATTTTACGACGAACAATTTTTATAACCTCTATTGACCTTCGAGTAATATGTGATGAGATATTCGCGGAGAAATGATTTTGGTAACCTTTTGACCTCTACAACTTTTTTAGCTGACACTATATCAATGTTGATTTAAACAGAATTTTCAAAATACGGTAATAAAGGTGTATACAAAAATTCAGCCCACTAGGAATTTTTTCGCAGATTGAGATTTGGAACTCCTAAAAAGACTGGGTTATTAGGCTATCAGCAGGACGATCCAGGTTCGAATCCTGGGAGTACCAGAATTTTTCTATTTCGGTACTTGCCAGTCACGGAGCCAAAATGGTTCGGTTCATGAACTGTAGGTCTTGGGTATCCCTTGCTCGCACACGGTCTGGAATAATCTTCCCAGAAACCTGGAATATTCTTTAGAAAATGAAATGTTGATAGAACTCATGCCAGCAGAATCCAAATAATTTTCATCTTGGCCTAAGAGTACATTACTAACGGGATCCTTCCGTTGAGTACTGAAGGACTCATAGCTGAAGTTAATTTCCTTTAACGGTTATGGCCCTCCAAGAAAAAAACAAAATTCTACAGTTGAAAATATGATCAAAGTAGAAAAAGGAGAATCAAACTGATATTGTCTCTCCCGATGATATCATTTTTTTTTCGAACCGGAAACTCGTATTTTTCTTCATTTGAACTTTATCACGAACTCTGGATATGGATTCTATGCACTCACCTACCGAGTGAAGGAATGGCCTAGTTTCATCGGAAATGGATACTCGTAAATTCCCACTCGTCGATAATACTGGATTTATGTGTTGATATGATGCTGCACTCGCTGTAGTAAAAATTTCACGTGAAATGTGCCAAATACGAGTGGATCACAAAGAGATTCATTCAAGTATATTTTGCTTTCTCTATATCATACTATAGCATTGGAATGCAATAAAATCCAAATGGTAATATTATATTTCAATGATTTGAGAAAATAGGATGAAAGGTTGAGTCTCTTCAGACAACGTTTTCAGTTTTGCATTCCATATTATTGTATCATCCCTTATTCAAAATTTCTCATCTTTTATCTGAAAAAATCTTTGAAATTTAGAGACCAAGACAAATACCAAGGAGCCGAAAATAGAACTGTCTGCAGTTTTCCATTTCCTCAGGTTCAAGAATTTGCAAACACTCTTGAAAATTATTTGGAGAGAGATGGAATTGAATTTCAAAATATACCTTAGAAATATCTTCAAGTATGAGGAGAATTTATATCTCATACTAGGAGAGAATATGTATGTTTTCAGAGTAATAGAAAATTCATATTGAATTGAACTGGCCGATACTTGATGAAAATCCTTATTAACAAAAATATATTACATTTTCCTGTATGATTCCCACTTACAATGAGTTTTGTAAACCCATTGTAAGTGGAAATCATACAGGAAACTGTAATATATTTTTGAAAATTCATATTTCCTTGAAAAAATTTGTTTTGTATTGCTTAGTAATTTTTTTGTTGACAGTATTGGTTCAGATATAACGATTGTGGACTGCACCTTTTCTAGTTGGAAAATCATGTCGTCAGTCTTATTTTTGATTCCCCTCAATAATACAGTCGGATCACAAAAACTAGTTGTGAAAACTATGGATGAAGATACGTCTGAAAAAGTGATGATGGCAATTAAAGCACCATTCTGTTTATGAATGTATGAAAGTGTAGAATCAGCACTACAAGCTCTTAGTAAACAACTTGATTCATACAATCATGGTATTCATAGTCATATTACAACTTGGCGGTTATTTGTTCTGAAAAAAGTCACACAGCAGTATTCAGAAAATTTGCCAAAGGATGTCTGACAATCTTTAATCTGGACGACTGTAAAGATTGCTAGGTCGAAGCGCGTCGAGCGCAAAAATATCAGTTTGGAGTTAGGGTAATTAATTGATCTCTAGGAAAAGTTTCATCTTTCACACCCAAGGTTCCAATCTCATCGTTCATACTATTTTTCCGCAAATCGTTTAAAATTTGACAGATAATTAATTTTGAAAAAATCGCGAATAATTTTATCCACAAATAATAAATGGTGCTTAGAAATTCGCAATAAAATTGCTTCAGTAACTATGGAACCTAATCATTTATGTGGAACATCAACAACTGTTAGGAAATATTATTTTCTAACAATGAGGAAATCTTGACTTCTTCCTTGGGAAGATCTACTGCACAAGTCGGTACATGAGAAACGACTCAATTCAGATCAGAGCAATTTGAAGAGCAAATTTGGAAAAGATAGTCATCATGAGACCATTTTGACGAGCTCAGTTTTGATAGTCGGTTAATGTTACAATTAATCAAAAAAAATAAAAATCTGCGAATAGAATAAAATCAATTTCCACACAAAAGTGGCTTTTCAAGGTGTTGGATCCATACAAAAAATGGTTATCACCATCCAACAAGGCCGTACCCAGACAAAGTTTGGGGGGGGGGGTTGTGGCACCAGGCGGGGCAGAAGGCCCTCCCAAAAGAACGTTAAAAGTTATTATCAAATATCTCATTTTCACGCCATTTCAAGCTTCATTAAAAAAAATTAGGACGACACTAAATAATAAATATATAAATAATAACAACAAAATAATTTTCCCTGTTTATTTGGTGTCTGGGAAAATAAATAGATTGTTAATGCAAATAGACTCAACACTGTTCAGTGCAATACATTACAAAATTACATCTGTAGACAATAACAGTTACATTACAAAACAAAATCCATTCTTCTGTTCTTTTTTCTTGCGGATTCATCGATCACTTTGTCTGTTGAAATTTTATGGCTTCTATGAACCGACATGAGAGCCAGTCCGCTTAGTCTGTCTTGTCCACACGGATTTCTCAAGTACGTCTTCAATCGCTTGAGAGTCGAGAATGTCCTCTCAGCAGTTGCAGTGGTCACTGGCAAAGGAGAAAATATTTTCAGGAGGGTGAATATGTCAGGAAAAAGTTCCCTATTTACATTGGCTTAAAGCCTCAATGGCACAAGGAGGCTTGTCGAGTTCCATTTGTTTTTCCCAAAACAATTTCCACAGTGAGTACTCACTAGGTACTAGTTCTAGATCAACCATCTTTTCATAAAGTTTCAAAGATCCAACGTCTATTTTCTCGATCGTTGATCGTTCGTTTAGTCTCGGAGAAAGCCCCCAGTACTGTACTGCCAACATTTAAAAACGAATTTTTTTCCGAAAGTAGTCAGAGTCAGTGACTCACAGCGAAAGCGAATGGCGGTCTTTTTTTCGTGCTGCTACCTATCGTGATAGCGCCTAAGTATATGCTTTACGGCAACTCACGTAATGAAACGCTTCGGTCTACGCCGTTAGCGGCGGACCACGTCCATCCACGAATTCCACGTAGGTGAATGGGTTAGTGAAATTATAACAAATTTGACAAATTATTAACGTACATTTTTAACTAGAAATTGGTTTGAACTCTTCCTTATTTTCCTATGGAGAAGAAGGAAAATAATTATAACTTGAGTAATGCGTTTGAAAATTTTTTTTTTGGAAAATTTCGAGGGGGGTGGTTTCAACCCCTCTGACCCCCCCTTGGGTACGGCCTTGCCATCCAACAAATATCTCTCGGAGACACTACATCCGTTCGAGAAAAATGTCTCTACCATCAGTAATCAACGCTTTGCCTTGTATCCGTAATATCGTTACAAAATTTATGGAGAATATCTTTCGGCGGCAAAATTAATCAGAAATGGATTCAAATCCATAAAACAATTAGAATCTGAAATGGAAATTGCAAATTGGGCTTTCAAGGACTGTCGGTAGAAACACTTCAGTTTAACTGCTCTGTGTAGACTCCGGGCATTCAGAGACAATTTGGCCTGAATAATGCATCATGCAATTTAGGAATTTCTTTTGCTGTAGTAATTTTTCTGAGAAGATATGAAAAACTCGAACAATTAAGATTTCTAACTCAATTACAACAAGGAAAGGGACAGTTACAGAAAAAGTCAGTAATGTTTTACATGAACGACTCCTTAAAGATACCTTAAATGAATCCATCGATCTCGTAAAACGCACTGAAAAATCATTACTTTGTCGGGCCAGTCT